>OX451738.1:1291534229-1291843487 GCA_948472305.1 Vicia faba | reverse complement strand
CAATTCTGCATTGTTTGCCATTGTGTGCTACTTGTGTGTGGTTTGTTTTAAAACCCTACCTTTGTGTAGGTATTTTGCAGGTGTGTTTATATTTGTGCTCACATATGCTACAGATGATTAATCCTCAAAAGGAGGCAACCGGGGAAGGGGTTAGTAATTAACCCCCGTAATTTCGTTTGTGTCATCCTTAGCTCGTGATCTACCATGATGCTTTGGAGTTGTTCCTACTCTTGTTATCTAGTCGTCAAGTGGAAAAGGGTTTCACAATCAAACCCCCACACCTTTTCAGGATTTTGCATTGGTCGATGCTGACACTCCCTGATTATTTATATTGCCTTATGTCGCCTACCTCGATCTTTTATATCTTGGTTAGGTGTTCAGTCGCTCTTGGACATCACATTTTTGTTTTTTCATCTCATTCCCTCTTGTTTGCTTCAGGTGTTCCGCACCCCTTAGCTAATGCATTTCTCTTCTTTTATATTTCACTCCCGCTTGTTTGGTTAGGGTGATCCTCCCCCCTTTGCTAAAGCGTTTTGCTTCTTTTCCTTACTATTTTATGTGTACGCTCCTTCGAGTTTGCTTGTTTTATCCTTGTACATACCATGCTCCCTTAGGATGTGCTTGTTCCTTTAGGATGCAAGTTAGACCTTAGGTTGCAAACCATGCATGCTAACATTAGGTAGAGATTTCCCTTTTGTTAATCCAAACTTTAGGACCACCATTGTATGATAACATTATGATTAGAAATAGGCTACTCTCCCTTAGACTTTTTTCTTCCCCTTTTGCATATGTATTTAAAACTAAAACTCTGTTTTTCTTAGCAAATCATAAAAACATGATAATCATACTTAAACCTTTTTTCAAGGTAACAAAACACAAATCAATCAAACGTGGCATCTTGCCTTGAGGGCGTAACTCAAAACCATTTTTTAGGTAAGGATATGATTATTTTTCTTCTGTTTCAACGCGTGAGTCTCCAAAGATCTAGTTGCGGCAGAAGGCGGAATTAACATTATTCCTAAAAAATACAAAACAAACAAAAACATTGAGCTGAACTACGGTAACTCTGATTCCTCAAAAAGGATATATAGGCATTAGGGTAAGGCTCAAGTGAGCACAACTTTATTTTCCCTACATTATTTTCTCTTTTATTTTGAATGCATTATTCCTTAGTAATACAATAAGCATAGATTAGACACACCCATAAGATAGACAATAATTGTGGATATTATAGAGTACTACGGGCGTGTGGGGTGCTAATACCTTCCCCTCGCGTAACATACTCCCTTACCTGATCTCTCGGTCGTAAGACTGTGACTTCTCCCTTCTCAGGTCTTCTCGATGTTTACCTTTCACATCATGTGGGATAAAAGACATTCGATGGCAACTTCATTGTCTGGTGATTTTCAGCCGGTTGTTTCAACTGTTATGATAAAGAATCCACTTGTGCTTTTGGTGCTCAACCATTTGTGATAAGGAAGTTATATTTGTAGCGTGTACCTCTAAAGGAGGTTGTGATGGAAAGAATGTGAGGAAATTTTTCCTTTGATGAGTTGGTGCATGTGACTAATTGCAAATACCTTGACGGGAGTTGGGTGTTTGTCTGATGTGTTACTATAGAGCTAAAGTCTGGACAAAGGTTGCATGGTCTCATACAACTTGTACTAGTCTATCTCTGGTGATTTTGTTGTGTCAAGAAAAAATGTCTTGACATTGTATTTAGTTCGATTTTTGAACCTGGCTGAAAGTAGTAGGCTTGGAATTCAGTGGGAAGTGTTGGGTTTTGGAGCATTATGATTCTACATCTGATTTATGTTCTACAGTGTGTCAGAGTTATCCTTGTGTCTTGTGAATGTTCTGAGAAATTGTGCTGGTTATTTTCTGAGCGAATTTATTTTTCTCTGTAGAAGTTGTAAAGCTCAATAGGAAGTTCGATTGTTGGATGATGGTCAAAGTGATCAGGTTCTGTGATAACAAGCTGATGTCCTACATGATGTTATACCATCATGCTTATTGGTGGCTATCATTGGAAGAGTCCTTGGATGTATATCTATGATAACTTATAACAATCACTGATATTGTTATTATTGTCAATAAATTCTTCATCATACCATCTACATCATGGTATTTTATTGAATATTGTTAAGAAAAAGGAATCTCCTTGTCTTTGCATTACTATTTGTTTGGAGGGAAACATGTTCTAAACATTGTTATAACATCATCCCAGGTGAAGACCTTGTTGACTAGGGTAAGGATGTTACTAATCCTATTGCATCAGATATTGAATATGCTTTGTGGTTGTGCTGATAAAGAAGGAAAATGGTGTTAGATAGTGTAATATGATCATAATATTTGTTGGGGAGGTGGCATCTTCTACTACAAGAAGAGTTCATGTGAATCTAGATCTTTTGGAGTAAGCTATATGAATACAGTTGTTTGGGAGTATGTGATAAACTTCAAAACAAGTGTGTATGACTTCTTCCTATACAAAGAGTTATGATATTTTGTGTGTATCCTCGAGGATATAGAGTATCCGGGATTGTGTCTTCATGGTATGAGTGTGTTCAGCAGGGGGAGTAAATTACTTATGTATGGGTTATTGTTGCAGTTATGTATATTCAATATGATGTCAAACAATATGTTGTGACATTAGGCTACTGAATGAAGTTGTTGGTGGTCTTCACAAGGCATGGTTCATTTTAGCCATGAGAAGTTGGATGATTAAATCGGGTTTACACATGCCTCTCAGGTGTACTCTGAGAGACAATGTTTGTGAATGAGAGAAGTAAGGCTAAATGGATGTTTTAGCGGATGAAGAAGGAGAAAAGTAGGAAGCTGGTGATCCTGATGCATGAATGTTGCATTTATGTTCTTTTTTGGTTCTACATTAGTATTAACTTAATGTGTTAATGTGATACTGTGGTTTGTTTTTGGTTAGTTGCTTCCTTTGTCATATTATGGCTAAAAGGGGGGAAGTGTGTGTGTGTGTGTGTGTATACTAACCACTGATTGATGGCTGCTACTGAGGGGGAGAATTTCTGATACTCTTAAGTGCTTAGCAGGTGTTGAGGGGGGGGGGGGTCCCTGCTGCTCTGGACCGAAGGGCTATGAAGAGATGTTGGATATGATGTCGTGACATCTTGGTGTTGAGAATTTAGTTTCTCTATTTGTTGCAGCTGTGTTTAGTTGACTGACTAACTACCAATTGTTTCTCTGTTTTTGTTGTTGTCCATAACTCTGTTGTTATGTTTTCTGCTGTTGTGCCTCTGATATGCGTGTTTGATTTATTTTTAAACATGATTATGATGTTTTCTTGTGCAAGGACTATTTAGTTGTTTTAGCCAAACTTTTCCAAAACGGGAGATTGTTATTTCTCTGAAATTATGATTGGCATGGATTTTGGTAAAACTAACTTTGCAACAACATGTTGAACAAGATGTTTCGACTTGCAGATTCAACATGTTGAAAGTTATGTCCTAACTAGAAGTATATGACATTTGGTTTGTAATAGTTTTGCAGTTTGGAAAATGTTTCAACTTGCAGTTTTAACATGTCAAATGTGATGTCCTAACCAGAAGAGCAGGACATCTAGTCTGTTACAATTTTGTAGTTTGGAAGATGTCTCAACTTACTGTTTAAACATGTCAAAAGGGGTGTCTTAACCAAAAGTATAGGATATCAAGTCTGCTACATTTGACAATTTGGATTCAGTTGTTGTGATTTAATTACTGAATATTCTAGGAATATTTAGTAATCCTATGTGGCGTCTGTGATACGGTGGGAGAACTGACTTGAAGGTTTTGCGTTTGATTGCAAATGTTGCGGTTAGCAAGAGTCGCCACCGACTTTTCTTTTATCCAAAAGGAAAGGTGAAAAAGCACAGGAAAGACCTTTGAGATTTTTTCTTGAGTTCGGGGGGTAGATTATGAAAAGGGAAGGTATTAACACCCTTTTCATCCATGGTTATCCATGGGCTCTTAGTTACTTTCTAGATCACTTGCTTTTGTTTGAAATTGTGCTTTGTGTGGTTTTTGAAAGTATTTTGTAAATAGGACATTGTTTAGGAAATATTTGTAATGATTCTCGTTCGTAAGAATGTATACAAAGATGTTTGATCTTTTGAAAATGTTTTCAATTTTGCAAGATGTTTGAAAGTGTATGTGATTGTTTTGAAAATAGCAAGGATGTTTGTTTTGAAATGAAGCAAGTAATTAGGAGAAATCTACCTACTCAAATGTCTTTCTTGTTCATTTTCTTTTCCTTTGACATTGTTGTTTTACTATTGATTTGGTAAGCAACCCTATCTTTGGATGTAAACGGGATGGGAGTGGGTCATCGTATAACCATAATTAGCAATGTTGCAAGGCATCTTAGCATTCTCTTTTAGGGACTAAAATCATTTGTAAGGCAACTTAGATAGCGTCATTGAGGGACTATTATCTTGTATTTGCTTGTTTTTGCTAAGATACCTTACATGCGTAATATGGTTATTTTGTATAAGGCAACCAAGTGGGATAACCCTAGGGGTGTTTGTGTGCAAGTGTATTGTTTTCATGCTTGATTTTGTTTTGAATTAGGGTTTTCTAAGTATTGGTTTTAGTCTTTCCATACAAACCCTAATTACTAGCATTTGTATATAAAGCGATAAATTGCAGAATTTAAAGTTACTACGCTATTACAATACTTGTGGGAGGGGGTATACAAATTATGAATGGGGATTGCAAGAATATAAACCTAATTAGTCTATTACAACCAAATTGAATTTGATATCAATGTACAAGGAAATGAATAAATATAAAGTACAAATGCAAATGGAAAAGAAACATGATTTTTGTTTGGATTTTTATGAAAAGAGGTTTTAACCTAACCCTAATTAGAGAAAAAATAATTAACTAAAATTAATTAAATTAACTTAAACTAATTAAGAAAAGAAATTAAATTTGAAACATTTTTAAGTTTTTAGGAAAAGGTTTTAAATTAAAATGATATAACAAATTAATTAATTAAAATAAACCTAAATTCTAAATTGATTTTAATTTACAAGAGGATAATATAATAATTAAACCTAATTATCTAAATATTAATTAATTAAGAAAATAAATTAATTGTTTTTTTAAGCAAAATGTTTTTAGTCTTTTTGTATTTATAAAGGAAATAAAATATAAACATATTATTATCTAAATAAATAAATAAATTATTTTTTGGGCTTTTTATTAATAATAATAATAATGATATAAATAATAATAATAATAATAATAATAATAATAATAATAATAATAATAAAAATAAAATATGAAATGAAAATAAAAGAAAAAATGAAATAATAAAAAATAAAGAGCCAGGGGGTGCATGAAGTATGCAGGGAGTGAGTAAGCAAAAAAGAAAAGAAAAGTCAGGCCCAAAGAGCCCAGCGCCTGCAAACAAAATAAGTCAGAATGTCAAAAAATATGAAAAATAAGAAAGGGTACCATTGGGGCTCGAACCCAGGTCCCATAGGTTAACAAGCGTGCACTTTACCACTGGGGTGGCTATACATCCGTTCATATAAACAAAACAATAAATATGTAAGGCAAATTAAGTCTTGATGAGTTCATCTTCAACCTCCAGCCAGTGTACCTGCAGCTTCTTCATTTCTCAACAAAAATGGAAGATGACAAAATGAAAGTTGTTGCATTCTTCCTCACGAATCTAACCATGTAAATAACCAAAGCTAAAAGTCAAAGATAAATGAGAATTTCTCCGGCCCTAATTTGAACCCTAAATATTTCAGAAACTTCAACTCTAAAATTCTCTAAGCTCAGGCCATGTAAATGCAAACTATGGATATGTACAGCTTCGTGGCAATGAGGTCTACATTTTTCCTTCACAAAATAAACATTAATGATGCTTAAATGATGAGATAGAAGTTCAAGTGAAATACCTCAAAACTGGAAATCGTGAAATGGAAATGAGCTTGATTCAAAGTGTTGCAGGGATCAGGTTAGCTTCCTTGAGGTCCCGGGAAGCTAATGCAATGATTAGATTGAGCTGAAAATGGCTGAGGAGCTCTGGAGAAGTCAAGTTGCAGACCCCTGTTTTTGAAAATGGAACTTGATGATGGAGGTGTTACAGTTGAGCAAATGGACTTTGGATGGTTTTTATTTGATGTTTAGAAGCTTTTGGAAGTGAAAGGCCAAAGAACGCACGAGGGGATTTGGAGTTTGGTATGTAAAGTCAGAATTTGAACAACAATGGTGTTTTGAGACAGTTTCTGGCTAGAGGGAGTTTGAGTGAGTTTAAGGGTCTTCAAGCTCGTGTTCTAGATCACAAATAGTGCTTCTATTTATAAGCAACAAGTTTGGAGACTTGTTGTTGATCAGAATTTGAAATTACATGTTTATGCATAACATGTGATTTTTGAGAAAACAAGCTTCAATGCCTTGTGTACTTGCTAAGATAGAGTGGTTATGCTTTAAACACACTTTCTTATGACTTTGTAGATGAAGTGTGATCAGAGGGAACAAGTTAGAGGCTCAAGAATGGACTTTATGCATAAAGCTTGCTTTTCAAGAATGGTATTGTTAACTTTCTTCCCAAAATGGCAATGTGAATTGGATAAAGCTTAAATCACTTGGATTATAGCTCAAAAGTTTATGTAATCCATTAATTATGGAGTGACAAACAATTTTGAGGCCTGCAAAGCAAAGATTATGCAGTCTAACATTGATTTGGTTCATGTGTTCATCCAAAATGACTTGTAATTCAAGTGACAAAACCCTAATTTCATATCTTTGATTCTCCCTACTCAAGAATGATCTCAAGGAGTTCTTGGACATTTTGGAAAGCTTGAAATGTTATATACAACCCATATTTGAATTGCTTTTGAATATTCCCCTTGGAACTATATGAAAAAGTGTCATGAAGTTAGGTCAAAATCCTGGTCAAATTAGGGTAAAATTTCACTAAGTGTTTAGTTTCATGACCCTATGTTCATAAAATTATAACTTGATATCCATGCACTTTTGGAAGAAGTTGTGTGAAGAAAAGTTGTATATTTCATGGATATATACAACTTTCATGTTGGAAGTTTCTCTTGAATCATCTTGCATCATGGTTAAAATTTGGCTCAAAGTTATGGAAAAAACATGAAATTTTCAACACTTAGAAAATTTTCTAAGTTTAGAAATTTTGACTTTTCAAAATGAAATTTTGACTTTTTGATTTCTTGATGAATAAGTTTCATATTTTGACATGTTTTGATGAATTATGATCTTTGGCACTTGAATTTGACAAAAAAGTCAAAGTTTGACTTTTCAATGTACAATTGACTTTTGATCAGTTGACTGCAAAATTCATCTATCAATCCAATGAACTTGCAATGTTTTGAACCATGTCATTAGGTAAAAATGATGCAATTGGACTCTTTGGATCATGCCTTAAACCAAATTACCATTTTCTAGGTTAAAAATCAGAAATTGCCCTTTCCCAATCAAAACCGTAATTTTGACCATTTTGCCCTTTTGGAGATTTGATCAAATTTCTTGAGGAATTATGGTCCAAACTTGATCAAATGATACATATGAGTTTAAAATGTTTATGTGGATAAAAAATTATGGGTTTGACTGTAAATTGGCCATGGTTGACTTTTTCCCCAATACAGTTGATTTTTAAGTCAACTGCTCAATTGACTGAGCAAAAATGTGATTCAAGGCTTGAAACTTGACATGAGTAATCTTGGGGGTCCATAATGATCCTTTAAAGTCATATGAAGCATTGAAAGTTCAAAAATCCTTGTGCAATCTCAAACCCTAATTTTTGGTCATCAGTGCATAAGGAGGTGTCTTGAGTTGATCAAACCCTAGTGCAGTCTTGAGCCAAAGGAGATCTTGTGAGCAAATTCTTGATAAGTGAGAGGGAAAATTTTGGGGTACAACAGTCTGTTGTACCCCAAAATTTTCCCTCCCATATTTCTCAACATATGTCAAGTGAGGTCTCCAAATGGCTCAAGGAAGTCCAAGAGTTGACCAGACAAACTCTCTCCTAAGGCAGCCTACCTCAAATTAGGGTTTCTATTTTCATCAAGATGTGTGAAACACAAAGGACTCAAATACTCACCATTGTCCTAATATGTTCTCAAGATCATCCATGCCAAGTTTCAAGCCTTGCAGAAGAAGTTTGCTCAGTCAATTGCTTAAATGCCTGAAAATCAACTTTACTAGGTCAAAAGTCAATTGTGGCCCACATACAGTCAAACTTCAAGACTTTTGGTCAACATCCTCATTTTTAAGTATTATACATCATTTCATTAAGGGTTGATCATGATTCCTCAAGGATTACTCACAATTCATCAAAACCCAAAAGTTGCTAAATTAGGGTTTTGCAGGAAAAGTCAACTCAACTTTGACCAAGCATAACTTCCTCATACTTTATCAGAAATGACTCATCAAAAGCTCATTTTTTAGAGGATTAAATTCCCTACAATTCATCTTCATCTCCCAAGTTCAGAATATGCACTCACAAAAAGATATGAATTTTGACATTATAGGTCATTTTGAAAAGTCAACAAAAACACCTTTTGGGTCAAAGCTTCATACATGAACATGGAAGATTCAATTGATATGATACCAAAAGGGTTACTTAGAGGACATCCTAAGCTTTCTAAAAAGTCCAATAACACCTCTCTATGGTCAAAATTGAGAGAGTTATGCATTGGCCAAGTTGACCATTTTTGCAAAATTGCCAAAAGTCAAATGTGCTCAAATTTGCATTTTTTGCTAAATGGGCCCAACATTTTATGCTTGCACCTCAATTATAACATGGTCCACGACTCAAATACTTATCCACCAAATATTTGCTTCAATTTTAAATTTATTTTGATTTTTCATTAATTAAAAAAGTGAATTAAATCAAATAAATTATGAAAATTATCAAAGATGTGATTTGATTTGTTTTTTTAACAAGTTAGCATCCAAGATATGCTGAGCTTGCAAGATCAATTCGAATCAATGGTAATTGGTACAAAAATAGCATGATTGGCATGAAAATAGAAAGATATCATATGGCTAAAGAATCAAATCAAATATCATCAAAGCTTAAAGATTGAATCTGTTTTGCAACCCTAATTCATTGAGGGATATATAATGAACAAGAACAAAGAAAAAAAGAGGTTAGAGGTCGTGCATAACCAAGAAGAAAAACTGAAAAATTCAAGAAAAAGTGGGAATCGGTTTTCAATCTACAAGGCGTTTCAGAGCATTTCAAGATTACCAATCCCTTCCTAGACATCCCAGGAAGCTGTTCCAATCATTCCCAGGGCCTGAAGCACTCAAGAACTCGTTCTACAACTCACACGGTTTATTAAATTTTTCAAATTCGATTTTTGCAATTTACGCATCATTAGCACATTTGATTTATATATTCTTGTTCATCATTGAGTTTGCAAGCTATTGGTATCATTTAATTGTGTTTTCAATACAGGAATCAAGATATGCCATTGTTAGGGTTCCTTGGTTCGTTTTAGGGGTTTGCAGTATAGGCAAAATTAGGCCTGGATTCTGGTACCATGATACTCATGAGGATGAGACGAGTTGATTGGTACCCTTACTTTTCATTTATGTTGTTTGTGTAGGATTTTTGAATGTCAAGGGTTTGTAGCTACAGTAAGGTGCCTGTAGGTAAAAGTGTCATAGGCTAAAATGACGGAGAGAGGAAAAAGAAGCTTGCGTGGCACAGCATCATTGGCTCATTTAAACTGACGCACATTTTTCTTTTTGTTTTAATCACTAATTCATGTTTTCTTATATTATGTTTGTTCTTATTATAATTACAACTAAGCATCACAACTCAGCTGGAAGCGTAGTATGGGGAGCGAGCATAAGGACATGGGTTCGATCCCCAGGTCCCAATATTTGTTTCATGTAATTTTGCTTCATATGATCAGGTGTGCTGCTTATCATGACATTCACCATATGCCATCAAATTCAACCCTCAGATTCATCAGCAAGCCAGATCCAATGCCTCTCCATTGAAGGTCCATTATATTCCTCAAGTCAACAACCACACTGAATCAAGCATAGTCAACACAGGCTTGGATTTGTTTGGGCCGAGAAACCATATTGGCACCCCCCATAATTGCTAGCAATCAGGCCCATCACTAACCTTTTTTTATTATTTCTTTTCTTTAATTATTTTAATTTTTCTTTTAATCATTTTAATTAACAAATTAATTATTTTTCATAAAAAAATCATAAAATCAAGAAATCATAAAAAATTAGAATTAGTTTTTTTTATTATTATCAAATTTAATTTAATTTAGTTTAACTTAGGGCAATTTTAACTTGTTTTTTTTATAAATAAAATTAAATAGAAATTAGGTTAAATTCTTGATTTAATTCTTTTATTTTTTCTCAAATAAATAAAAATACAAAAATAGGTTTTTAGAGTGAATTAATTTATTTTTCTTAATTTAAAATTAATTAGAACTTAGGATTTCCTTTTTAATTTAATTGTAACATGACAAACACATATTTTTTAATTAATCACAAATAGGTTTAGTCAAGGGTCAAAACCCTAGTCGTTTCGTATTTAATTTATCGTGCGCTGAAACAACGCAGCCGGAACCTGTCATCTGGATGTTAATGAAACATCAATGAAGTTGCCACCGAACGTCTTTTATCCCGCCGAAAGGGAAAGGTAAACATCAAGAAAACCTGGAAAGGGAGAAATCACGGTCTTTCAACCGAGAGATCGGGTAAGGAAGTCTGTTACGCGAGGGGAAGGTGTTAGCACCCCACACGCCCGTAGTACTCTATGGTATCCACTCTTGTTGTCTAATCTAATGGGTGTGCTCAAATCCTATGTATATGGATTACAACTGAAAAGGGAATGCATGCAAAAGGAAAAAAGAAAATAATGTAGGGAAAATAAAAGTTGTGCTCGATTGGGCCCTACCCCAATGCCTACGTATCCCTTTTAAGGAATCAGAGCAGCCGTAGTTCGGCTTATGTATTTTGGTTGGTTTGTGTTTTTTAGTTAAGGCTGCAAAAACAAACGAGATGGCGAAACATCGAATAAAATGACAAACAAATGCAATGGTAAAATATCAACTAAATGATGACAAAATAACATGTCAAAGATGGCGAAACATCAAATGATAAAGCAACTCACCTAACAATGACATTTGAGAGTCAAAGCAGGATAACAAACATGTGCGATGGAGAAACATCGACTTCAAACAAATGTGCGATGGCGAAACATTGGCTAAGAGGTAGTAAGATATCATGGCAAAGATGACGAAACATTGATAATACGGATAACAAAATATCACACCTAACAATGATATTAAGAATCAAAGTAGGATAACAAACATGCACGATGACTAAACATCGGCTTCAAACAAATGTGTGATGGCTAAACATCGGCTAAGAGGTAGTAAGATATCATGGCAAAGATGACTAAACATCGATAATACGGATAACAAAATATCACACCTAACAATGATATTGAGAATCAAAGTAGGATAACAAACATGTGCGATGGCGAAGCATCGGCTTCAAACAAATGTGCGATGGAGAAACATCGGCTAAGAGGTAGTAAGATATCATGGCAAAGATGACGAAACATCGATAATACGGATAACAGAATATCACACCTAACAATGATATTGACAATCAAAGTAGGATAACAAACATGTGTGATGACGAAACATCGTCTTCAAACAAATGTGCGATGGCGAAACTTCGGCTATAAGATGATAAGGAATCATGGCAGAGATGGCAAAACATCAATAAAACGGATGACAAAACACCACACCTAACAATGATATTGAGAATCAAAGTAGGATAACAAACATGTGCGATGGCGAAACATCGACTAACCAAGTTTAAAAGCATAGCCAAGAGGTACACAGACAGAGTAAGATTGGTTTGTATCTTTTACTTTGAAGAAGGGTTTGAGTTTATTAGAGGTGTTTTTATGATTTGCCAAGAAAACAATTTTTGTTTTAAGATGCAAAATGCAAAGAAAAGAAAAAAACAACTAAGGGAAACTAGCCTAGCACTATCCCTAGTGTTATCATACAATGGTTGATCCTAGGGTTGAGGATAAGGGAAAATCCTACCCTAATTTACATGTTAAAGGGGGCTTAACAAAACTATCTTATAGGGAACATGCAATGAGAGCAAAGTCGTGATCTCAATTTCTAAATTGAGTGACTCATCGATCAACAATTAAAGAAGAAAAGCAATAAACATCCTATAGGGAGCATGCAATGAGAGTGAAGTCGTGATCTCAATTTCTAAATTGAGTGACTCATCGATCAACAGTTAAAGAAGAAAAGCAATATACATCCTATAGGGAGCATGCAATGAGAGCGAAGTCGTGATCTCAATTTCTAAATTGAGTGACTCATCGATCAAAAACAAGCACAACACATGCAATCAGACAAAAACCAGAGGGCCTCCTAACATATATCAACAACAGAGGTCCCATCACGCGGTCAGAGAATTATGCAAAATGAAAATGGGATAAAGGAAGTAGTATGATACCAAACAGATAACTATCTGTAGCAATCAAGCAAGAATAAAAGAAACCCAGAGATACTTCAAGCAAGCTGGCATCAGTAGACAAATCGAGTCAGAAATTACACCATCATGATGTAAGTAATTTATCAGATATGAACAAATCCCATGGGCAATGTATGGCATTCACAATCATATATATGTATATCCTGCATAAACCATCAAACATGCCAAGCACAAAAATAATGCCAATATAATAAATTGTGTTCCATAAATAAAGTGAAACACAAAAGCCTCAAGCCAAAAGTGGCAGCTTTCTCAGAGTACCTCGCATATTCAACAACTAAGTTAGTATTCCATAAGGTGAAAATGGAGAACAACATGGTGGAAATTATCAAACACTAGACATGATAGGCAAGAGGAAGCAAGCATATGCACAGATTAGGTCAAAAGAATCAGAAGAATGTTGCTCCTTTCCATCACCATGTTGAATTGACAATTGAATATCAATCAAGGATCATAAGAGCTTGAGAATAATATGAACAAAGACCATAAAGGTCAGTAGAAAACACATTTTAATCATGCACAATTAATTCAATCACAACTTCATGAGCACAATAGGAGATGAAACCTACATAATACATTAGATGGTTCAAAACATTCAAATATGAGGCTTCTAAGTGAAATGGCTTAAGCTAACATGGACAATCAGAATCAACATGATCATTAGGTTCCCAATTATAGGCCTCCCTCAAGTTCATTGGCCATCAAACAAATTGCAACCAGACATGCAAACATAATTGGGTACTGTGATACGGTGGGAGAACTGACTAGATGTTTTGCGTTTGTGTTCCCAAATGTTTCGGTTTAGCAAGAGTCGCCACCGACTTTTTATTTTATCCAAAGGAAAGGTCAAAAAGCACAGGAAATACCTTTGGGATGTTTTCTTGGGTTCGGGGGGTAGATTATGAAAAGGGAAGGTGCTATCACCCTTTTCATCCATGGTTTTCCATGGGCTCTTAGTTACTTGTTTAGATCACTTGCTTTTGCTTTTCAATTGTTTGAAATGGTGCTTTTGTGTGTGGTTTTGAAAATATTTTGAAAATAGGCCTTTGTTTAGGTAACCTTTGTAATGATTCTTGTTTGAATATATACAAAGGTGTTTGTCTTTTGAAAAATGTTTCAATGTTTGAAAGTTTGTATTTGGGAAATGTTTTGAAATTGTATGTTTTGAAATTAACAAGGATGTTTTGCAAGTTGACCAAGTAACTAGGAGTTGTCTACCCTACTCAAAGATCTTTCCTACACATTTTTAACCCTTTGACAGTGTTGTTTTACCATTGTATTTGGTAAATAACCCTGTGTTTGGATGTTAAACGGGACGAGCGTGAGTCATCGTATGACCATGATAGCAATGGTGCTAAGTATCTTAGCAAGTTTTTTGAGGGACTAGATCATTTTGTATAGGCAACCAAGATAGCGTCATCGAGGGACTATGATCTTTTTATTTTGATTTTGTTTTGCCAAGATACCTAGCATGCATACCATGGCCATTTTAAAGGCAACAAGTGGGTGAAACCCTAAGGGTGCTTGTGTGCATTGTGTTGTCATTTTCATGCATTTTTGTCTTGTATTAGTCAAGCTATTTGTTTTGATTTTGGTTATTTGCATACAAACCCTAATCTTTCTATCATGCATATTTGAAAGCAATAAAGTGCGTAAAAGTAAATATAACTATTACAACAACATTATTATGGGAGAGGGGTACAAGTTTGAATAAGGGGGTATTTGTAAGAAAATAAAAGCCCTAATTCAACTATTACAACCAAATTGAATTCATTGTACAAATAATAAATTGACAAATATTTAAATATGCAAAAAAATGTTTTTTTTGTATTATTTTTATGTATGTAAAAATAAATTATTAATGTCTCAAAATAAGAAAATAAAAACATAATTATTTTTGAAAGGGTAGAAACCCTAATTTTTACTTTAAGAAAATATATATATTATATTATTTATTCATTTATGTACAAAAAATAAATAAAAATAATATATACAAATGTTTAAAAAATAAAATATGTGAGAAAATATTATTTAAGTGTATAAAAAATAAAAATATATAATATTTTTATAATATTTACAAGTTTTTATTTAAGAAAATAAAAGTATATTATTATAGTAATTATTTCTATGTCCAAAAAATAATAAAATAAAAATGTGAAAATTCAAGAAAACATTTTTAGTAATTTTTTATATTTAGAAAAAATAATTAAAGTCAGAAATGAAAAAGAAATAGAAAAATATACAAATATAATCAAATGGGTCAAGGGGTGCAGAAAGCAAGCAAGGAGGTGCAAATAGCCAAAAGGACCAGGCCCAGCCCAACTCAACTTCATCTCTAACCTTGAGAAACAGAAAAACGCGCGCTTGATGTTCAAACTGGTAACTCCTGCATTTGTGCTTAAAAACAAAAACTTGCAACATGAAAGTTATAGAGCATGATCACACGATTCTAACCATGTAAAAAACTTAATCTAACTCTCAAAGACCAGAGAGAATTTCTCTGGCCCTAATTTCTAACCTAGTTTTTTCAGAAAGTTCATCATTCAAATTCTCCCAGCTCAGTTAACTTAAATGAATCTATGCATATGTACAACTCAAAGGCAATGAGGACTACATTTTTTATTCACAAACCTAAGCCTAATGATTCCTAAATAGAGAGATAGAAGTTTGAACTTTACCTGTTTCAGTCAAGCTCGAGTATGGAAATGTAGGGTTTGTGAGTGAGGCCTGAGATACTTGTGAGCTTGCTTGAAGTTCCTTTGAGCTTTCCCAATGCTTAGCTAGCTTTGAACTTGCTTGAATCTCTCTATAGAACTCAACCTGCAAACTCAGAATTCAAAAATGGTGAAGTGTGTAAATGGAGTTACAGTGACTTGGGAATGGTTGGGATAGCTTAGGTGAGTTGTATGGAGTGTGTTGGAACTGGTTGCAAGTAAAACGCATGAGTGGATTGTGATTTGGAAATCAAAATGCAGAACCTGCCCTGTTTTGAGAAGAACTTATGTTTTGGTGTTTTGGAAGGTTTGAGGACTTGCTAGCTCATGTTTCTGGCTTAGTGTGATATGTAAAACCTGTTTGAAATGTTTACAAGAGTTGGTTATATCATATTGAAGAGTTATGTGGTTTTTGCAAGTTGACTTGTTTTTGAAGTAAAAGTGAGAAGTGACAAAGGCAAGGTTGTACAGGCCTGCATTCTAGCTGCACAAAGTTGGTATACTCTGCCTGATATTAGGGAGCTTTTTTTGCAGAAAAAGGCTTGGTGTATGGCTCAAGATGATCAACTTGACATAAAGCATGCTTTATGTAAATGGCATTGTTCATTTTTTGCCAAAAATGGATTAAACCTTTGTGTAATCTTCCATAGATCAGAACAATGCCTCTAACCAATGTGTTTGCATTCAATTTTTGAGTGTGGAAGGTTTTAAGGACCTGTAAACAAGTACAAGCATGGTTGGACAGAATTTGCAACTTGTAACAACATGAAAAATGCCATGGACAAAAGTGATATTTTGTCATTTTCATTCTTTCGATTCTCCCTAACCACAAATGATCTTGGAGAGTTCTTGGACATTTTGGAAAGCATGTAACATGCTCTACAATCCATCTTTGAAATCCATTTTTAGATTCCACTTGGAACTATGTGAAAAATTTCCATGAAGATAGGTCAAAATCCTGCCTAAACTAGGGCAAAATTTCACTAAGTTAAAAGTTTCATGGACCCTTGTTCACAAAATCATAACTTGAGATCCAAGCATCTTTTGGGAAAACTTTGTGAAAAAAAGTTGTATATTTTTTGGAGGACTACAACTTTCATGTTGGAAGTTTTGTTTGAATCCAATTGCATCATGGTGAAAAAGTTGGGAAAAGTTGGGAAAAAATAAGATATTTTCATAACTTAGAAAATTTCTAAGTTATGAAAATTTTCCATTTTAAACCCTAATTTTCAAAATTAGGTTTCTTGGTGAACAAGTTTCATGTTTTGACACATCTTGATGAAAAATTACCCTTGGCACTTGATTTTGACCAAAAAGTCAAAGTTTGACTTTTCAGTGTACAGTTGATTTTTGATCAGTTGATTGGAAAATTCATCTGTCAATCCAATGCTTTTGAGATCTTTTGAACCTTGTGATTAGGTCAATATGATGCCATTGAGCCCTTGAAACCATGCTTGAACCCAATTTGCCATTGGCTAGGTGAAAAATCAGAAATTTCCCTTTTGCAGTCAAAACCCTAAAAATGATCATTTTGCCCTTTTGATGATCTGATCAAATTTCTTGAGGAGTTGTGGTCCAAACTTGATCAAATGGTTCATATGAGTCTATAATGTTTATGAGGGTCAAAAATTATGAGGTTTGACTGTAAATTGGCCACAGTTGACTTTTTCTCCAATACAGTTGATTTCTGGGTCAACTGTCCAATTGACTTGGCAAAAATTTGATTTAAGGCATGAAACTTGGTATGAGCAATCTTAGAGGTCCAATATGAAGTATGAAAGTCACATTGAGGATTGAAAGTCCAAAATCCTTGTGCAAACTCAAACCCTAATTTCAGGTCAACAGTTCAAGGAGATGTCTTGAGCAGAGCAAACCCTAGCTTGGTATGGAGTTCAAAGAGTCTTGTGAGGGGAAATCTTGATAAAATGAGAGGGCAAATTTTGGGGTACAACAGGTACCTTCACTTCAAAATTACATCAAAAATAGAAATAAGGGTCCATAATTCAAACCAAAAAAATATTAGCATCTTTGAAAGGTATATAAGTTAGAATGCAAGCCCTAAGTTCATGAATGATTGAGGAGGAGACCAAATGAAGTCCAAAGTTCAAGACTAGTTGGCAAAACTACCAAACTAGACAAGTTTCAAAATAATTTATAGAAAAATGTCAAACCAATGTTTAAAAAACAAGATAAATGGTTTTAATATCCTCAATACATTCATGAACCCTAATCAAGACTTGAATCCTATAGAAAATCCAGGGCATGGTGATTTTAAAAATGAAACTTGCACCATAAGCAACAAAACCCTAATTTTTTACTTTTAATCTCAAATATTGATTAAGTGAGATCAAAATTCAAACAAATTAAATCAAGATCATACAAATCATCAAGAAACCCTAAATGTCATAAAATGTTTTTTTTTTGTTTTTTTTGGATTAAGGAAGAGCCAAAATGAAATAAAATTCAAAAAATTAGTCCATTAACATTTATTCACATCTCAAAATATCATTTAAATAAAAAATTTAGAAAAATGGCCAACCAAAATTATATTCAAATATTAGAACTAAAAACACATATCCCTGAATTTTTGTAGAATTTTTGAATTAAAGGAAATATTAAAATAAAAAATAAACAAACAATTAGCAATTAAACTATTTTTTAAGGGAAAAAATGTAAACCCTAGCCTAAAAATCACAAAAAGGTCAAAACAAAAATGTATTCAGATTCTATGATTAAAAGCAAACTTACATGATTTTTTTGAGAATTTTTTAATCAAAGGAAGTGTTAAAATAAAAATTACAAAGCAAAAATTCAAAATAAACCTCTCAAATTAAAATTCTAATCAAAAATGGAAAATATGCTAGACCAATTTCAGAATCAAATTTTACATTATTTTGTGAGTCTAAAACATTTTTTGTGGAATTTTTTGGATCAAAGAAATATTAAAATAAAAATTAACTTTGAACAATTAATTAATTAAACCTATGAATTTCTTAAACCAATCAAATTATTTTAAAAAAATCCAAAAAAATATGACAAATACTAGAAAATATTATTGACCTATGGTAACTTTTTTGTGATTTTTGAAAATATTTTGATCAGAAAATAAAATCAAACAAAATGTCAAATAAAACAAATAATTCAAATAAGCCAAAAAATTCAAACGGACCAATCATGATGTGCCACCACATCATCTTCAACCTTTGGACATTTCAAAAACACGCGCAACATCCAGGTTTAGGGCTCACGTTCAAATCAACATAGCATACTCAATTTCGCATCATTTTTATGAAATCAAGGGCAAATTAAAGCTGGCATTTCATACTTCACATTGAAATTGGAATCAAATCAAAACATCAACCACACTGTTCATAATCAAGTCATGAATATGAGCAAAAACATTATGAATCGCGAGTTTCAGGGTATTCAATCTTGCATAATTCATCAAACTAAACGCTATAAAGCTTCAGAAACATTCTAACAACATCAATGAACACAAATCCAAGCTCAAACACCTCAATAAACAAGCACATCTCAGAAATTGAAGTTTGGAATCATTACCTCAAGGCGAAAAGTGTTCTACTGTCTCCTTCACTCCAGATGCAAACAAATGGTGCTGGCTTGATCTACTCCCTTCACTGAAGCTGAATCCACAAGAATTTTGAAGAAAACACCAAGGAATTGAGAGAATCGAATCAAGTTGCAGAAGAAGAGTGTAAAGCTCAGATCTGGAATTCTTGCAAATGGCGCGTCCTCCTCGTCAAATGAGGCTTACAGTGAACTATATAGTGTGAGTAGAGAAGGTTAGAAAAGGAATTTGGTCTTCTAAGTTGTCCAAGGGCTTGATTGGAAAATTTTGGCAAAAATGAAGTGTTCACAGAATTAGCTATTTTGCTCGTGCATTCTTTGGCTTCTTATGCATTTTGTGGGCCAAATAACTTCAGAAAATCATGCTTAGAATCTTGGCCCTTAATTCCATCTGATCAAAGAGTGTTGGAGTTTTTGCAATTTTGGGCAATTTTTGCATTTTTCATTCAAGCAAACACCAAGGTCCAGGGAACACGAAATGGTTGATATTATGGGCCTTAGAAAGTCACAAATAGGTCATGGGCTGGGTTAGGAACAAAGAGAATGGCTGAAACTTGAGCTTTCATGAATTGTCCATTTTACATATTTGCCAAATTTCAATAAAATGCTCCAAAATTCCAAGACTCATAACTTGCTCATACTTTTGAATTTTGGCACAAATGAGCTTAATTTGGAAAGGTATTGAAAATATATACAATCCCTTAGTTTTGAGTTTTTGAAAATTAATCCATTAAGGTCCTCAAAATCTGGCTTGAAATTCATTAATTTTAAAAAATGGCCTATAATTTTGTGATTTCAAAAGACCATAACTCTTGATTCCTTGCCAATTTGGACATGAGACCAAAAGGAGGTGAAATATCATTCTCTTATCTTTCTAAGCATATTTCATTTGCATCTTCTTGATCAAGGGTGAATAAAATGTGATTTTTTGAAATTAAGTCCTTATTTTCCAAAATTAGTAACTTTTAGGGTTTCTTCAAGAACAAGTTTCAACCCAAACCTCAATCCCTTTGATCCAATGATCAAAATGGACTTGAAATATTAAAAGTACATCCTTGAATTGATGGTTGGCCAAACGTTCACTTGGTCAACCTTGACTTTGACTGATTTTGACCAAAATGACCATTTTGCCCCTCTGAATCAATGGATCCATTTCCCTTTAAAATTAATGATCAAAACTTCAAACATATGATCTTCCAAATATATAGAGGCCATGTACAAAGTTTCACTTCAAAATTCTCAAGAAAACCTTATAAAAACCCAAACCTTAATTTTGGTCAACACCTTAGGAGACTGATGAATCATCTTCAAAACTTCAAATCCTTTGGGCATCATGACCAATTCCCTATGCAAAGACCTCTTATATACCAAAGAGATGTTATAACTCCCTAAATCAAGACTTGTAAATTGGCTAATAGCCTTGCTCAAACAAAACCCTAATTTGACTGGTGAATCCAAAGAGTGATTCCCCTTGTAATCAAACACAAACTTCAATCCTCTGATGATCCAAAGGGATAGATAAAATATCTTGAGATATGAAATAACTTTTGAGCTTGAAAGATTCAGAGGTTTAGATAATAAGATTCTACTTGAGCAACTTGTCCATGTAATCAACCTTCAAAGCTTGAGGAAAACTTGATAACCAAAGTACTTTGATCCTATCACAATGTATGAATGCAATGCACTATGATGTTCATGATGAAACATAAGCCTAAAACAAGAGGGTAAATTTTAGGGTGAAACACGCGCTTGTTAATTATTTTTGCCAATATTTTTGTAACTGTTCATGGTTTGTAATAGTTTAATTTAGGGTTTTATTTACTGTTTAAATTCTTAGGTTTTTGGCTATGTAATTAATCCCCCTCCCCGAAGCCTTGTAATAGCGTAGATTTATTTTCTCGCATTTTTAATTCCTGCAAATATTTAACTATCTAGATGTATGCTAATAGGATTGTATGATAAGAACGCATGACAAATTAATACAGTTAGAAAACCCTAATGTGCAAAGATAAATAACTGAAACAAATCACTCACACATATCACTCTTAAGGTATACTCTCACTTCGGTTGCCTTCGGTAAATGATCATTAAGCATAGGGTGTCTTAGTAATTTCCCTCCTATCTAAAAAGATCAAATGTCCCATTCGAACGTTGCCTCGGAAATGTTGCCTCAGAATTGTTGCCTCGAGAAAGATCTTAAGACTCTAGGGTTATTACTAAGGTGTCTTAATATTGCTTTAGTGATCGTATGTCACTTTCGAATTGACCCTTACAAATTCCAATGACGGTGCTACCTATTTCTCAATAGTAGGATAGTGCTGTTGTTTACAGTGATTTCTGGTAAACAACCGCTAGTCCTCCAAACTATCAAATAATCTTAATGACTGTTATTTAATCTCTCTGGTAACTTGCAGGATCGACTAGATTGATCCTAGGATGTATTGGTCATTTGGATAATTCTCATTATAGAACTGATATTCATGGTTGGTATTTAGAATATTGTGTAGGTGTTCAACTTACTTCGATTACTCTATTAAAGATCTAATGACATGATCAAGTAAATGCGTGCGAAACTAAATTGCATGAATAAAGTTCAATTGTAAAGACATGTAAAACTGCAGAAAAGACAAGTAAATGACTTCGAAGCATAAAAACATGTAATGTAAAAGTTTTTCTGGAATGTAAAAGATTCGAAATATGAAGAAAGCGTTTAAATGCAAGAAATCAGTAAAATGACTTTGAATGAAAAAGGTATTCGAATGATAAAAGCATGAAGATAAAGGCATGAAATATACAAAAATTTCTGAAATGTAAAGGACTTGAAATGGAAAGAAAACATTTAAATGTAAGACATCAGTAAAAAGACTTCGAATGAAAATATTTTAATGTAAAGGATTTTGAATGGTATTGACATGAAGATAGAGGAAAAGACTGGAAATGATAAAGAGTTTTATTGAATCATAAACATTTGGTGTTATCATACGTACATTGTTCGAGCATTCGTTTCCCTAGCCATGTGGTATTTTGAATGTTTACTGAATTTTTGTACAATAGATATGACACACGAAATCCTAATGCTAAGACTTCTATTTATACTACTTCGACCATAATGGTCTTGCTATAAGATTCTGCCACGTTCATAACATGCAAAGCAATGCCCCTCTCTAGCTTCCACGCGTCTTCGAATGCTCCAGCGCATATATTTTAAATTTCGAACATCCCGCTTGCGTTTGAATTTCAAATGTTTTGGCACTCTTCGTTTCGAACGCATTTCTTGGACATGGCCTTGTTACCATTTCGAGACTTCTTTGAATATATCCCCATAACTGCCACTCGAAGCTCAGAGTTTTGACATGCCCATTCGAAGCACTGCTTCTACCATTTCGAAACATGACATCTTGCTTTATTCCAATCGAAACATCCAACTTGCTTCGCTTTGAACAATATCATCGAAATCTTCAGCCAACAAAATGCACCTTTAAAATATGTATTTCGATTCCTTTGAGAAATACTTATTTTAAACATATACGCAAGATTTTGATGCGACCTTTGAATCATCGTAACATTTATTGCATATGACTTCAGTCACGTCAATCATGACGCTTTTCAGATTCCTTAACCGCCTTGAACCATTTCACAGCATGGTGCAGTTACAAAACAATGATTATTATTTAATCACGCCTATTACCAATATTAACTTTTACGCCACCTCCTTCTCAATCCAACCCACGACTACCACGTATCACAATCTTACTTAGTGGATGTTTAAACTTTCACACTATAAAAACCCATCAACTTAGTCTTTTGTTTTTCTTCCCACATTCTGAATCTTTTCTTCCTCTCTTCTCACTGAAGCCCTAAAACTTCCAACACTCTTCAAACAATGTCTTCTTCAACTTCATCTCAACTGAAAAAAGCTTCCAAAAAGAAAGGAAAGAACACAGGAACCATAATGGAAAGCAAGGTTGGCACCTACCAAGGTCAGTCTGTGCTTATTCCCCAGATGATCTCCAAAGAGAAGGAAATGCTTTACGCATCTCAGGTACTAATTCCTACTAACGCCGCTGGCAAGAGGTTAGCTTTAATGGGCCCTCTTACAGTCTTTGAAATCTTAAAAGATACCAGAAAAATTTTCCCTGTTTGTTATAATTTTAAACCTTTGTTTAATAAAATGGATACCCCCAAGACAAGGGAGTCTTCTGATTCGACCACCGTGGAAAATCCAATCATTCCCCCTAAGGACCCTTTTGTGCTAGATTATGTGAAGAGTAACTTCAAACCATTTCGATCCTGCCCCACATCTGACACAGCCTACCACAACTGGTTTACTAAAGTAGAAGCTAAGAAATCCCAGCAATGGGAAGAATTAGGCATTTACAACTTGATTAAATTATCGAAACCAGGCTTTACCTATAGCCACCCATTATTATTCGCGTCCTTATATTTCTGGGACAGTACTTACAATACCTTCCATCTCCCTGGTGGAATGATTACACCCACCTTTTTTGGCAAAGCAGCCATTACTGGGTTATCACCAATAGGAGAAACCTACATTCCTGACAATGAAGAGCATTCGAGTATCATTGACTTTGAAGTCAAGTTAGCTAGTTTTTCAAAGTTCATTGGCCACTATCACACTGAAGGAGACAGTGTGTCAGATGTAGAACACATTGCTTTCCTTACCTTATGGTTATCAAGGTATGTCTTTTGCAGCAGGTCCCTACAAGTAGCCAGCAGGTTTATTCCTCTAGCTAGAGATTTACACGAGAATCGGAGGGTGTGTTTAAGCGAACTGCTACTTGTTGATCTTTACGAAAGTTTAAGATCAGCTATCTCGAGTTTGAAATCCCACACCTCCAAAAACATCCTGCTAGCTGGCCCCTTCTGGTTACTCCAGTTATGGCTTAATGCCATGTTTGAACCTTCACTATCAACTGCCAATACTATTGCTGAACAAGATCCGGAAATAGCGGACAGAATCATCGAAGGTACTAGGCTGCGAAGACTTACCCCAAACGACGATAAGGATGACTTCAAAGTTCTCTTCTCAAAATACATAATGATCTTTTCCAAGAGGCATAAATTCGAAGAGACCATGGCGCCCTTTGCCTCAAGGACTCATGGACCATCATGGTTCACCATGGCTCTCTCAGAAGCAATCAAAAGCAAAGAAATTCAAGATGTATGGAAAGCCTTTTTGCTTCCCAGATTAATCTCCTCACGAATTACTCCTGCTAAGAATTAAATCTTCCTTTTCGCTTATCAACCCAACTTCATTTCGAGACAATTTGGCTTGTGCCAACTAATCCCTGAACCTCTGTTCCAAACAGAAAGTGCCATCACCTCTGGGCGAACCATCAAGGCAAGAGAAGCCAAACTACAATAGGAACAATACCAAGGCTTCGCCCACTTTGAACTAATATCTTTCGAACCTACACACCTCACAGCAAAGGGTTTTCTGGAATGGTGGACAAAGTTCTATCAGACTTATATGTTCGATACTCTCTCTATTCAACAGAAACTAACTGATGCGTTCGATGTGCAGGTACAATCCAAGAAAGGTATGTTCACTCATGCCAAAGAGATTACGGCTTTTCAAAATTATTTCGAAACTACTTATGATCCCACACACTTGGAATCCACTGTGCATCAAGCGGCTGAGACCTTGAAGGAAAAATTTAAAGAAAAAATTTCTAAGTTAAAACTTCCTTCAGGGTTGTCACCTGAGGATAGGTATAGGTTGGCATTCGAAATGCATCCACCTAAATTTCCTAGATTGCCTACCTCAGAACTGGCTCTGGCTTGGTTTCCTCCATACCCTTGGTGGTTCACTTGCAAAGAAATGTTCAAATATCTTCAAAAGAAACCAAAGCCATCTGAGACTGTGACATGGGCTCGACATTGGCTCCACGATTTCCCAGGACATCTTCGCTATGACCTTTCTGCCATGTCGATTAAATCTGATCAAGGCGCAGGTGCGAATGCTTGGGAAAATCCCAAATGTTTCTCACTTTCTACATTTTTAACTTTTGCCTTAATTGTTTCGATTTTCAGCCATCAGGATAAAGACTGCTGCTTCAAAGTCAAAAGAGGGAAGCGCCTCCCAAACATCTATCGAAACCATTGATAATGTGACTCTATCCAAACCAACAACAACTGCTGCAACAACAACAACAACACCAGTAATAACCAGTGCTCCAACTCCACAGGTAATCAATTAGCCTTGATGTTTCAAATACACTAATGTTTCATGATTTGTATCTAACTCATGTTTAAATCTTTTCAGACTAACAAACTCCCGCCAACCACTCCAAAGAAAAGAAAAACAAACGCTACTGGGAAGGATCCCAATGCTGGAGGGAATTCATCAACTGCTTCGAAGAAGAAGCAGAAGAAGGAAACTTCAAAAAGTGTTGTACCAACTAGTGTCTTTGGACTCGATTCCAGAGATGCTGCTCCCTCAACTAGATCCAAAAATCCATCTTCGACCTCCAACGTAATGTTGGAACATATAGCTAGCAACCTCTCTTCTGAGAGTCCACAGGTAAATTGAACTCTAACTCTTAACAAATTGATTATTCATTACCTTGGTGCATGCCCTTAATACTCTTTGCCTCTTTAGGACATTTTGAATCCAGCTCTTACCACTTCGAATTCCCCATCGAAAACTTCTGCTCCTATCAACTCTTCTCCTCAAGGGGACTCTAGCAACCTGGTGCAGAAAAAAGGGTCCTCCAATATGGCGGTTCTGACTGGGGCTTCAGAGCAGCAAGATGACCAGAGCACTTCTCCCCCTCTAAAAGAAACAAATGAAGCAACGCTTCATGAATCTGCAGAGACTTTACAAAAGACTTCTCTTCAAAAGTCCCCTCTTGAAACCCTTCAAGAGAATCCAAAGGACGCTAACGCTGAAGGAGAGAAAGCTGATTCTGATCAAGGAAACGAAGAATCTGCAGAGGAAGGGTCTGAGGAAGAAGATGCCAACGATGGTTCGACTGCTGGAACAGAGTCAGATGCAAATAGCAGTGAAAACGACGATATCGAAGTGGTGGACCTGGACGATAATGAAGAAGGCAATGAGCGGGAAACGAGTGAAGGTGACGGTGACGCAACCAATAAACCCATGGAAGTCGAAATGGATGTGACTCCCTTGCGCGTGGAACTTCCTCAATCGTCCCTATCCCGAATGACTGAAGAGGAGCTTGCTCTCCTAAGAAGAAATGGCCCAATTGGGTACATGAAGGCAAAGCTAGCTCAAAGGGATATTCCACCTGCTAGGGCTGGTACCAGTTCGACTAGCCATCCATTGCCCACAGATGATAGAATTGTACTTCTTAACAGGATTAGGAGAACAATTCTTGATGTGGATTTGTTCTAAGTGCTCAAACAGGATAGCACAGCTTGCTACACTATGAAGGAGCTACTTACAAAAGTCAACCTTGCTACCTGCTCTTTGCCAGTTAGCACTATCTTGTTCGATCTTCAATCTCTGCTAGATAACGTGATTGGGTGCCTTCTCCAAGATGAATTTGCTACCAGAAAGGTTCAAGAAAAACGAACTGCAATGGATGCTGCTTATGAGCATGCTTTGAAACTCTCTCAAGAAGCTGAGGATCAAGCCATGCATCTAAAGCAAGAAAAATTGACTATGAAGCTCGAGCTGAGTTTATCCTTCTCTGGGAAAGGCAAATTTAGGAACTTCAACAGAAGGTTAAGGAGGCTCAAGAACAACAATTAGCCTACGAAACCAATACTGCTGGCAACCAGTTCGAAGAGCTCCTCAACAAAGGGCTTGCAGAAATGGAAACCGCAGAACAACTCAAGGGAGAAGTGGCTACCTTAGAGGGAGCAAGACGTTTTACTCAACAAAGGCTTGAGTCTTTTCGAAGTACCTTTAACAGATTGAAGAATAATGTCTACTTTTAAATCTTAGTGTTGATTAGTTTTGAAATTTGGTTTTTGTCTGTAACATCTGAACAACGCCATTTTGGCAATCCCATATTACCATTTTGGCATTTTTATGATATTTTGATTACGTTGTTATTATTCGAATCTCCTGCAGGCGTGGCTTATATTTCTTTAAATATTTCCCATTAACCTTTAGGATTCGCTTATCATCAACCAACTCTTCGATTTCATATGCATTGTTTGAAAACATTTTTATTATTCGAAAAGGTCCTTCCCAATGAGGTGACCATTTACCTAACGTTTTATTTTTCTTGTCCATGGGCAATATGACTTTCCAGACTAAGTCATTAATAGTAAATGCTTTTCCTTTCACCCTTTTGTTATATGCCCTGGCTACCCTTTCCTTTTTTCCTTTCACCCTTTTGTTATATGCCCTGGCTACCATTTGGTGTTATCATACGTACATTGTTCGAGCATTCATTTCCCTAGCCATGTGGTATTTTGAATGTTTACTGAATTTTTGTACAATAGATATGACACACGAAATCCTAATGCTAAGACTTTTATTTATACTACTTCGACCATAACGGTCTTGCTATAAGATTTTGCCACGTTCAGAACATGCAAAGCAATGCCCCTCTCTAGCTTCCACACGTCTTCGAATGCTCCAGCGCATATATTTTAAATTTCGAACATCCCGCTTGCGTTTGAATTTCAAATGTTTTGGCACTCTTCGTTTCGAACGCATTTCTTGGACACAGCCTTGTTACCATTTCGAGACTTCTTTGAATATATCCCCATAACTGCCACTCGAAGCTCAGAGTTTTGACATGCCCATTCGAAGCACTGCTTCTACCATTTCGAAACTTGACATCTTGCTTTATTCCAATCGAAACATCCAACTTGCTTCGCTTCGAACAATATCATCAAAATCTTCAGCCAACAGCTGTCTAAAGGAAATAAAAATAGAAACGATCTTTTTTCGAGTAGGTAGATGCTGGTAGGTACTTGCTCAAATCAAAACTTTTCACACTTACACTTTTCAAACAAATTTTCAAAACAACTTCGTCACATCCTTGAGGACTGATACAAGGGTTATCACGAAGTAAAACAATTTCAAAAACAAAGCACACACACAAGTAATTTAAAAATGAGAAAGTACCTAAGAGCCCATGGAAAACCATGGATAGAAAGGGTGCTAACACCTTCCATTTCTATAATCTACCCCCCGTACTCAGAATATCTCGAAAAAGGATTTTTTTGTACTTTTTTCCTTTCCGGTTGGATGAAATAAAAGTCGGTGGCGACTCTTGCTTACCGCGACATTTTGCAAACGCAAAACGTAAACCAGCATCAAACAGTCGGTTCTGCCACCGTATCACAGAACTGGCGACTCTCCTGGGGATGACAATAAGTGGGGTATACCTTAGGATCTAGTTCATCATAATTGCTTCTCTTGATTGCTTTGTTTGCTTTATTTTTTAGGGTTTTGTTTGGGGTTACTATATGTTATACCCAAAAATTTGCCCTCTCATTTTATCAAGATTTCCCCTCACAAGACTCTTTGAACTCAAGATCAAGCTAGGGTTTGCTCTGCTCAAGACATCTCCTTTCATTATTGACCTAAATTAGGGTTTGAGTTTACACAAGGAATTTTGGACTTCTAATGCTCAATGTGACCTTCATGCTTCATGTTGGACTTATAAGCTTGCTCATACCAAGTTTCAAGCCATGAATCAAATTTTTGCCCAGTCAATTGGACAGTTGACCTAAAAATCAGTTGTATTGGGAAAAAGTAAACTGTGGCTAATTTACAATCAAACCTAATAAATTTTGATCCACGTCAACATTATAAAATCATATGAACCATTTGATCAAGTTTGGACCACAACTCCTCAAGAAATTTGATCATATCTTCAAAAGGGCAAAATGGTCCTTTTTAGGGTTTTGACTACAGAAGGGCGATATCTGACTTTTCACTTAGCCAATGGCAAATTGGGTTCAAGCATGGATTCAAGGATTCAATGGCATAATCTTGACCTATTCACAAGGTTCAAAAGATCTCAATTGCATTGGATTGACAGATGAATTTTCCAGTCAACTGATCAAAAATCAACTGTACACTGAAAAGTCAAACTTTGACTTTTTGGTCAAAATCAAGTGCCAAGGGTCATTTTTAATCAATATGTGTCAAAACATGAAACTTGTTCATCAAGAAACCCAATTTTGCAAATTTGGGTTTAAGATTGAAAAATTTCATAACTTCAAATTTTTCTAAGTTCTGAAATTTTCTTATTTTTTTCCAATTTTGCCAAACATTTTCACCATGATGCAATTGGATTCAAACAAAACTTCCAACATGAAATTTGTAGTCCTCCACAAAATCTACAACTTTGATTCACAAAGTTTTCTCAAAAGAAGCTTAGATCGCAAGTTATGATTTTTGGAACAAGGGTCCATGAAACTTTTAACTTAGTGAAATTTTGCCCTAGTTTAGGCAGGATTTTGACCTATCTTCATGGCAATTTTTCACCTAGTTCCACTTGGAATCTCAAAATTCATTTCAAAGATGGATTGTAGATCATGTTACAAGCTTTCCAAAATGTCCAAGAACTCTCCAAAATCATTTATGGTTAGGGAGAATCGAAGGTTTGAATTTGGCAAAAACTCACTTTTGATCCATGGCATTTTCATGTTGATACAAGTTACAACTTCCATCCAGCATTGTTTGTACTTGATTACAGGTACCTAAACCCTTTCATACTCAATAATTAAATGCAAATCCATTGGTTTGAGGCTTTGTTCTGATCATGGGAGGATTACACAAGAGATTAATCCAAAAATAGCAAAAAGGCAACATTGCCATTTTTGTCAAATTTGCTTTATGTCAAATTGCATTCTTGAGCCTTGAACCAAATCTTGGACAGCAAACAATATCCACAAACTTGAGGGGCCAAGATCACAAAGTGCAAGCTGAGAGATATCATGTACAGGCATGTCTTGTACCACTTGTTACTTTTGCTTAAAATACAAGAAAACTTGCCAAAGAGCCAGAACTTGCCTATCTGATATAACCAACTCTTGCAAGCTTTTGAAATAAGTTTTATACATTGCCTTGAGCCAGAAACACGAGCCCTCCATCCCTCAAACACTCTTGAACATCAAAACACCAAAAACTTGCAAAATAGGGTACTCCCTGCAGTTTCACTTCCATCTCACAAGTTACTCGTGCGTTTTGCCCCAAACTTGTTCCAATACATTCCATATAACCTATCTAAGCTATCCCAATCATTGGCCACTGACTGTAACTCCATTTGAAAGCTTCACCATTTCTGTTTTCAGCTTGTGCAGGTTTAGTTCTACAAGCTTGTTCAAGCAAGTCCAAAGCAAACTAGGCATTGGGGAAGGTCAGAGGAAGTTCAGGCAAGCTCCCAAGCACCTCGGATCTCACTGAAAAGCTCCACATTGCCATACACGAGTTCAACTGAAACAGGATTTTTTCAACTTCCTATCTCTCTATTTAGGAATCATTAGGCTTAGGTTTGTGAATAAAAAATGTAGTACTCATAGCCATGAAGTTGTACATATGCTTAGATTTCATTTAAGTTAATCGTGTTAAGAGAATTTGATTCATGAACTTCCTGAAAAAGTTAGGTTAGAAGTTAGGGCCAGAGAAATTCTCTCTGGTCTTTGAGAGTTAGATTAAGTTCTTTATATGGTTGAAATCGTCTTGAAAAATACTATAACTTTGGTGTTGTGAGTTTTTGCATTAGAGCACGTATGCAGGTTTTCCAGATTTTGTACAGGAGTGCGTGTTTTGTTTGAAACAGAGGTTGAAGATGAAGTGAAATGGGCTGGGCTGGCTTGTTTCTGTTTTTGGCACCCCCTGCATTGCTGACTGCACCCCCTGGCCCGTTTTATATTTTCATATTATTTTCATTTCTTTTTATTTCTGATTTCATTTTATTTTTTCCAAATATAAAAAATTACTAAAAATATTTTCCTTAAATTTTCACATTTTTTATTATTTATTTCATTTTATTTTGTCACAATATTTAGTTTATTAGGCTTACTATATTTTATTTTCTCAAATAAAAAAAACTTGTAAATAATATATAAAAATATTATATTTTTTATTTTTATTTTCATTTTTAGTATTTGTATACTCAAATAATATTTTCTCATATATTATTATTTTCTAAACAAATTGTATATATTTTTATTTTTTTTATTATTTACTTATACATAAATAAATAATATAGTTAATAAATATATCTTCTTAAAACCAAATTTAGGGTTTTTTTTACCCTTAACAAAAATAACTTTTTATTTTCTTTTTAATACATTAAATATCATATTTTTATACACATAAAAATAAACCAAAACATTTTTTTGCATACTTATAATATTTTGCATATTCATACTTAATTTGTTTATTTAAATATTGTTTATTCATTATTTGATACAAAGGAATTCAATTTGGATGTAATAGTAAATCTTAGGATTTTATTTTCTTGCAAATATTCCCCATTCAAAAATGTGTCCCCCTCCCCATATCAATGTTGTAATAGCTTAGGTTTATTTTACGCATTTTATGCTTTCAAATATGCCATGTTAGAGATTAGGGTTTGTATGCAAATGTCCAAAATCAAAACAAATAGCTTGACTAATACAAAGGCAAAAAAGCATGTAAATTGACAACACAATGCACACATACACCCCTAGGGTTTCATCCACTTGTTGCCTTTAAAATGGCCATGTTATGCATATTGAGTATCTTGGCAAAAACAAAAACAAAACAAAAGATCATAGTCCCTCGATGATGCTATCTTGGTTGCCTATACAAAATGATCTAGTCCCTCAAAAATTTGCTAAAGATACTTAGCACAATTGCTATCATGGTCCATACGATGACCCGTGTCTGTCCCGTTCAACATCCAAATACAAGGTTGTTTACCAAATGCAATGGTAAAACAACATTGTCAAAAGGGTTAAAAATGTGTAGGAAAGATCTTTGAGTAAAATAGGATAGATGCTCTTAGTTACTTGATCAAACTTGCAAAACATCCTTGCTATTTTCAAACACACCTCACCATACAATTTCAAAACATTTCCCGAAACAAACTTTCAAAAATTGAAATATCTTTTCAAAAGACAAACACCTTTGTATATATTCAAACAAGAATCATTACAAAGGTTTGCCATAACGATGGCCTCTTTTCAAAGCATTTTCAAAAACCATACACAAAGCACCATTTCAAACAATTAAAAAGCAAAAGCAAGTGATCTAAACAAGTAACTAAGAGCCCATGGATAACCATGGATGAAAAGGGTGCTTGCACCTTCCCTTTTCATAATCTACTCCCCGAACCCAAGAAAACATCTCAAAGGTCTTTCCTGTGCTTTTTGACCCTTCCTTTGGATAAAATAAAAAGTCGGTGGTGACTCTTGCTAAACCGAAACATTTGCAAACACAAACGCAAAACCTCAAGTCAGTTCTCCCACCGTATCACAGAACTGGCGACTCTGCTGGGGAAATTTTTAAAAGTGGAGTGACCTTAGGGTTTAGATCACCTTTACATGCTTATCGTGTTTTCTTTGATTGCTTTACATTTGGTTCTCTTGTTTGGGTTTGAATCCTCCACCCATATTTTTGGGAAATATTCATAGGTAAATAGCAATACATTGTGGAAACTGTGCGGGGTATACCGACATGGTTTAAGCAATAGCTATATTAGTGCGACATATTTGTGGGTACCGGTAGCCTTTGATTCAATTAAAGAGAATACAACGCCGCTGATTGATGTCATGAAGCACTAATGGACTTTTAGAACCCTTACTTGACCATCTTGGCCTTTTTAGGGGTTGTGAGATGACCGGCTTTGGTGCAGTCCGAAGTTGGTAGATACTCGATACTACACTCATTGAGGGTTATTTTCTTGGAATATTTCGGTCGCCAGTAAAGTGGCTAAACTGAAACAATGAACACAGAAAATAATCCAGTGATATTGAGCTCCTTAGAAACCGGTTACTATTTATAGGACAGGTTGAGCCAACTAACTTCAAGAGGGTACTTACCTATGAAACCCCATGCAAGCCTGAAACTAGGATCTTGTGTGATTTGCTTGTACATATACTTGTGCATACATCATGAACATCATGAAGCATCATATGCATCCACTAACTATTTCAAGGGTTTGGATCTTCATCTTTGTTCCTGTTTTGTAGGTCATGGAATCACTTCGCAGGAAAACAATTCAGGTCAACCTTGTGAGAATTCCTCCTCTACTCAAGGAGCTTGTTTCCAAGATTCCAGAGAATTCTCCCTTCAGTGAAAGACATGCTAGACTTCTCAACTTGGTCAACTCCAACATTGAAGAAGACATGGTGAAAGTTCTTTTCCAGTTCTTTGACCCCCTACACCATTGCTTTACATTTCCTGATTACCAACTAGTACCTACTTTGGAGGAATTTTCTCAGCTCCTGAGGATTCCTATTCTCCATCAACTACCCTACAACGGTACGGAAAGAGAACCAAAGCCTGAAGATGTTGCTCATGCCTTACACTTGCAACCATCTGATAACAAAGGTCATTGGGAAACCATAAGTGGTGTCAAGGGTTTCTTGGCAAAGTTTATGTTTGAGAAGGCACAAGACTGCTGGAATTCTCTAGATCTGCAAGCTTTTGAGGAGATTGTAGCACTTCTCATCTATGGGTTGGTCTTCTTCCCAAACCCTGATCAGCTTATAGATGTGAATGTTATCAAGATTTTCATATCTCAGAATCTTGTGCCTACATTGCTTGGGGACATCCTCCACTCATTTTACACATGAACAATGAGGAAAAGAGGTGTTCTCATGTGTTGTACTCCTCTTCTAGCAAGGTGGTTTATTTCTCACCTTCCCCGGTCAATCTTGAAGAATGAACAAGGCTTGAGGTGGTCACAACGATTGATGACTCTTACACATTCTGATGTTCATTGGTGTTCTCGGTCCAGAGAAAATGTCATCATCATTGATCATTGTGGGAAATTCCCTAATGTCCTATTACTTGGCATTATAGGAGGCATTACCTACAACCCCTGTTTGGCTCTGAGACAATTTGGGTATATCCGAAGGGTGGCCCTCATGACATGCTGATTCCTGACTTGGTTTTTGACTTCTACAACGATGCTTAAGGACTTCGACAAAGGTTTATCCGAGCTTGGTGGATGCCCAACAAAGTGGACAGTAAGACACTGGGACACAAGAATTCCATCCCCCTTGAGCCTTATGTTAAGTGGGTACGAACCCGCGCCCAGAGTCTCATGATGCCTTACCCCTACATTCTCCTTGTGATCAAAGAGCCCATTATGGAAGGAGGGGTTCCATACACCCTCCTACATCCCAACATGCCAACATCATTGGAAGATTTGCAAAAGAGTTAGATACAGCTCAAGGAAGAACGGAATACTTTTGAAGCCAGCTTCTACCCTAGTGAGAAGAAGGTTTTGGAACTTACTCGTCGACTCCATGAAGAGCAGACTCTCAACACCTACATTGCGCTAAAGAGGATGTGCAACGTCTTTTTACATTAGAATTTTGTATTTATTTTTCCCATGAGGCACTTATGTACTAACAAATTCTTCTTATTAATATGACGTGTGTTCTTTTTGTTTACAACAACTTTGAATTTCTGAATCCTTGAATTCATTACATGAATACATATCATTCATCATATGCATAAACAAGTCTTCACACCAGGTTTCCTTATCTCTCTGCTATTTATTTCAGCAAGATGGATATAGAGCAGACGGTGAAAGATCTACAAGCGCAGAATTCACAGTTCCAACAACTCCTCATGACCTTGGCAAAGGGTCAGGAGGACCTTAAATCACTGTTAGAGAAGGAAAAGGAAAAAGAAAAAGAGAAAAAGAAAAAGAAAAGGGCTGGTGTGGCCACTCTGGGTAGAAGATTTGAGAACCAAGCTAGAAGGGTCCTGGATTTCCCCTCAACATCTGATGAAGGGATAGGTAAAGGAAAGGGAGTTGCAGTACCATCTGAGTCTGAGGAAGAAGAAGAAGAGGATGAAGATTATTCTGAGCAGCAATACCCTCCTACAGACGACAAGTATAAGAATTTGGAGGAACGTCTGGCAGCCATGGAGGTACAAAGAGTGCCTGGGTTGGACTTCGAAGAGCTAGGCTTGGTTGCTGGGATTGTGATTCCCACCAAATTCAAGGTGCCTACATTTGCCAAATACGATGGTTTGTCTTGTCCAAAGATGCACCTACGGTCTTACGTCAGAAAGATCCAACCTCATTCTTCTGATAAGGATCTATGGGTCCACTTTTTTCAAGATAGTCTTTCGGGTACACAATTGGACTGGTTCTACCAGCTTGAGAGGGTTGACGTGCATAATTGGGAGGATCTGGTTGCTTCCTTCTACAGACAATATCAATATAACACAGACTTAGCACCTACTCGTACTCAACTACAGAGTATGGGTATGGTCTCTAATGAAGGCTTTAAGGAGTATGCCCAGAAGTGGAGGGACCTAGCTGGAAGGGTGCAGCCACCATTGTCTGAAAGAGAGATGGTTGATATGTTTTTAGGGACGTTGTCTGGTCCATTCTTTAATCACCTGATAGGGAGTTCATCGGCGGGGTTCACTGAATTAATTCTGACTGGTTAAAGAGTCGAAGTTGGCATCAAGAGCGGTAAAATTCAAAAAGATACATCTGCTTCTGCTGCCGTCAAAAAACCTTTTCCAGCCAAGAAAGAGGTGTCAGTTGTTTACTCTCAAAAAGGTCGAGGAAGAGTAGAGCGCCGACCAACGGTGGGGGCTGTAATGATCCAAAAGACTGTAGTTGATCAGCCTAGAAACGATCAACCTCGAACCAACCAACAAAGAGGGGGAAGGCCTGCTAGGCAATTCACCAAAATAAACATGACGCCTTCCCAGGTTCTCCCCCATCTCTTGAAGCTAAACCTTACAACCTTGAGAGATCCGCCACAAAATCCAAATACAACTTCTCCTTTTTACCATGCCAATGCTAAATGTGCTTATCATTCCGACGGCATAGGGCACGACACCAACAACTGTTGGGCCCTCAAAAACAAGATCCAGGATTTAATAGATGCCAAGGAGGTAGAATTCGACGCGCCCGAAAAGCCGAATGTGATTTCTGCCCCAATGCCTAAACATGGTCACAATGCCCATGCTATCGAAGAGGATCTGTATGTTGCTGCTATTGATAATTTGATGACCCCTTTGCCAATAATCAAGATGAATATGTTGAAAGCCGGGATTTTTCCAGGCTGTGAAAAAGATTGTTACCTTTGTTCGTCCCTCCAATCCGATTGTTCTTTATTGAAGATAGGCGTCCAACGCCTAATGGATAATCAAGAGATCCTCTTTCAGAAAACTCCTGTTACTCCTGTTACTCCAATTCCTATCAACGATGTTGCTATAATTACCATTTCCAACAATCTTTCCAAGGTCTCCAAAAGACCTGTTAAGATTACGCCCGATCCAAAGATTGTACCGCTGAAGATTACTATGCCGGGGCCTATCCCATACAAGTCCAATAAGACAATACCGTGGAATTATGGAGGAGAGATCTTCTACCACGGTGTTAAGCAGATTGAATCAGTGGAAGAGAATTCCGATGAAGAAACTCTTGACATAGGAAATATTGCAGGGACAAGTAAGATCACTTGTAGCGGAAGAATCTTCTCTCCGGAGATTGCTCCTCCAAGGGCAATCTTCGGACCCTCAAGTGCTCCTGTGCCAGTCAAGATATTTATGCGAAGTCCAGTGATTGAAGAAATTGTTACTCCCGAAGTTGTACCCTCTGCTGTTACTGCTGATAAAGGTAAGGGGATCCAAGAAGCGTCCGTCAAGACGAGGGCTCAGCCTTTGGTAATCCCCGAGACCACCCAAAAGGAAATGGAGGAAATTTTAAAAATAATTAAGAAAAGCGACTATGATGTCGTAGAACAACTGGGGAAAACCCCTTCAAAAATATCCATGCTGGCCCTATTACTCTGTTCCGAGGCTCATGCCAAAGCCTTGATCAAATTCCTGAAGACGGCGCACGTGCCTCAAGAAACCTCTGCTGACCAGTTCCAGGAGTGTGTAGCCAGTCTAACCGCCGACAATGGTCTTGGCTTCTCTGATGCCGATCTAACATCTAAGGGAAGAAAGCATAATGATGCGCTGCATGTCTCGGTGGAGTGCAGAGGGACCACACTTGCTCACGTTCTGGTTGATATTGGGTCGTCTTTAAATGTCCTACCAAAAAAAGCATTGGACAGATTGGACTGTGAAAGTTTGACCCTAAAGCCTAGTAATATCATTGTTAGAGCCTTTGACGGTTCTAAGAGGATGGTCCACGGGGAGGTGGACATCCCAATTAAGGTGGGAACGGAAATTTTCAACTCTACTTTTTATGTGATGGACATCCGTCTTTCATATTCATGCTTGTTGGGAAGACCATGGATCCACAACACTGGGGCAGTCACTTCTTCTCTACACCAAATGCTCAAATACCCAGTCCAGGGTAAAATCATAACAGTTCATCGTGAGGAAGAGTATGTGATAAGCCACCTTAACTCTTTCCGCTATGTGGAGTTAGATGGTGAATTCATAGAAACACCTTTCCAACACTTTGAAGAGGTTTCTCCTGAAGTTGCGGCAGCTAAGACAATGACTTTTGTACCCATCATTACCAAGCCTGTGTCTCGGATGTCATCCCTTAAAGATGTGAAGGCTGTGATCGAGGAAGGATGAAGTACAGTGTGGGGTCAGCTACCAGATTTTCCTTTCAAGGCAGATAAGTTCGGTTTAGGTTTCACTGCTGCTAGTCAGAAGGTTGTGCGTCGCTCACGGGCTGGAGGACCACCATTAAAGATCACTCATCACGGAGTTCATGCTTTGGAAGATGTTGAAGATGAGAGCAACTTTGAAGATTAGATTTTCCCGACTACTGAAGGAGGACTGAACAACTGGGAGGCGAAAGACTTCGTTCCCATTACTTTCATAAATCAGTAATTTATCTTTCGAACATTTTTGTTGGTCTGTAATAATTATTAACAATTCGTACACTCTTTTTGCCTTGAGCCTTACCCGGGGCATATAGGTCCATTTGTAAGGGTTTTGATTCTTCATTTTCATATGCCATTTTTAATGAATCATGGACGTTTTCATATATAAACTTTTGTGTTCATTTTCTTTCTTTTTACATTTTATTTTGTTTAAAGGTTACTATCCCTTACACACACACACACTCACAAAATGCAGGTACCCATCCATTCCGGATTCCATGGGTAACAATTCTGCTATGGCCTTCAGTGACTCTGAAGATCTGGTCAATCATGCTGAATATGAAGGTGATGAAGACTGTGAAGTGCCTGGAGAGTTGGCTAGACTTCTACAATAGGAAGAAAGGGCTATTCTGCCCCATGAAGAGCTGTTAGAGACTATCAACTTGGGTACTGCCAAAGACAGAAAAGAGGTTAAAGTGGGTGCCAACCTAAAGCCAAATGTCAATGAGCGCTTAATTCAGTTGTTGAATGAATATGTTGAGATATTTTCCTGGTCCTATGAAGACATGTCGGGACTCGATACAGATATTGTGGTTCACCGTCTCCCTACAAGAGAAGACTGTCCACCAATTAAACAGAAAGTCCGCCGAATGAGGCCTGATATGTCTGAAAAGATCAAAGCCGAAGTGATAAAGCAGTTCAATGCCGGTTTTCTTACTGTTACTTCCTATCCCAAATGGGTTGCTAACATTGTGCCCGTGCCTAAGAAGGATGGCAAAGTGAGAATGTGTGTGGATTACCGAGACTTAAACAGGGCTAGCCCTAAAGATTACTTTCCACTACCGCACATTGACATCTTGGTTGACAACACAGCTCAACATAATGTATTTTCTTTCATGGATGGATTTTCGGGATACAACCAGATCAAAATGGCCCCCGAAGACATGGAGAAGACAACTTTTGTTACGCAGTGGGGTACCTTCTGCTATAAAGTGATTCCATTCGGACTGAAGAATGTCGGGGCAACCTATCAGCGAGCCATGGTAGCTTTGTTTCATGACATGATACATCATGAGATTGAAGTCTACGTAGACGACATGATAGCCCGTTCACAAACAGAAGAAGAACACCTCGACCATCTGCAAAAGTTGTTTGTCAGGTTGAAGGAATATAAGCTCAGACTGAACCCTAGCAAGTGCAGTTTCGGAGTCAGGTCCGGTAAACTCTTGGGATTCATCGTCAGCAACAAAGGCATCGAGGTTGATCCTGCCAAAGTCAAAGCCATACAAGAAATGCCTGCCCCTCGCACTGAGAAGGAGGTCAGAGGTTTCTTGGGACGCCTAAACTACATTGCAAGGTTCATTTCTCACCTAACATCTACCTGCGAACCAATCTTCAAGATGTTGAAGAAAGATCAGGTGGTTGAATGGAATGATGATTGTCAAGCTTCTTTCGATAAAATCAAGGAGTATTTGCTAGAACCTCCTATATTGATGCCACCCGTCGAAGGAAGGCCGCTAATCATGTATCTGACTATTTTGGATAACTCAATGGGGTGCGTACTAGGCCAACATGACGAGTCTGGTCGAAAAGAGCATGCCATTTATTACCTTAGCAAAAAGTTTACCGACTGTGAGACTCGATACTCACTGCTCGAGAAAACTTGTTGCGCTTTGGTATGGGCTACTCGCCGGCTAAGGCCGTATATGTTGACACATACCACTCTGTTGATTTCTAAAATGGATCCGATCAAGTACATCTTCGAAAAACCTGCTTTATCTGGAAGAATCGCTAGATGGCAAATGATCCTGACTGAGTATGATATCCAGTACACAACCCAAAAAGCTATAAAGGGGAGTGTACTAGCTGACCATCTAGCTCATCAAGCTGTCGAAGATTACCAATCCATGAAGTTCGACTTCCCCGACGAAGACATTATGACATTGGACAACATTGAAGGTAACGGACCGTATGACGGACCTGAACAAGGATCCCGATGGACTCTGTACTTTGATGGTGCTTCAAATGCACTTGGCAACGGTATCGGCGCGGTACTTATCTCTCCACAAGGTTGCCATACACCTTTCACTGCTAGACTCTGCTTCAGCTGCACCAACAACATGGTCGAGTATGAAGCTTGCATCTTTGGTCTCAAGGCTGCTATTGACTTGGGAATCAAATCTCTGGTTGTGTTTGGAGACTCAGATTTGGTTATCAGTCAAATCAAAGGAGAGTGGGACACTAAACATCCTAATCTCATCCCATACAAAGAATATGCCCTGACATTGTTACCTCATTTCGAGCAGATTACCTTCGAGCACTTCCCGCGAGAAGAAAATCAGCTAGCAGATGCTCTAGCTACAATGTCTTCCATGTTTAAACTTAACTGGGATATTGAGGCTCCCCAAATCACCATCGAGCGAATGGATGAACCTGCACATTGTCACGAGATTAATATCGAAGAAGTAGTTGACCAACCCTGGTTTCACGAAATCAAAAGGTATCTCAAGACTCGAGAATACCCTGAAGGAGCTTCAGTCAACGACAAAAAGTTCTTAAGGAGATTTGCTGCCAAGTTCTTCCTGAGCAATGGTATCTTATACAAGCACAACCATGATTGCGTTCTACTTCATTGTGTGGACAAGGTTGAAGCTGAGCAGATCATGACTGACTGCATAGTGGTGCATTTGGCACTCACTTGAGCGGACATACGATGGCTAAGAAGATTCTACGAGCAGGCTACTACTGGTCTACCATGGAAGCTGACTGTCATCAATATTCCCTTACTTGTCACAAATGCCAAATCTATACGGACAAGGTACATATTCCTCCCGTTCCTCTCAATGTCCTAACAGCTCCTTGGTCATTCGCAATGTGGGATATCGACATGATTGGAGAGATCAAGCCTACAGCATCCAATAGACACGGCTTCATCCTGGTGGCCATTGATTACTTTACCAAGTGGGTCGAGGCAGCTTCCTTCGCCTCCGTTACAAAGAATGTGGTTGCCCGCTTCATCAAGCAGAACCTCATATGCTGGTATGGTATCCCCGATAGGATCATCATAGACAACGGTACAAACCTAAACAACACTATGATCACTGCTCTTTGTGAGCAGTTCAAGATTCAACATCATAATTCATCTCCCTACTGACCAAAGATGAGCGATGTTGTCGAAGCTGCGAACAAAAATATCAAGAAGATCATTCAAAAGATGACAGTCACCTACAAGGACTGGCATGAGATGTTACTGTTTGCTCTGCACGGATACCGTACCATGGCGCGTACTTAAACCAGGGCAACCCCCTTTTCTTTAGTATATGGCATGGAAGTTGTTTTACCTATGGAGGTTCAGATCCCTTCCTTGAGAATTATGAAGGATGTTGGTTTAAGTGAAGACGATTGGATTCATACCCGGCTTTATCAACTCAACTTGATTGACGAGAAGCGACTTATTGTTATTTGTCATGGTCAGACGTATCAAAAACGGATGATCAAGGATTTCAACAAGAAAGTCAGGCGCCAAGTATATCAAGTCGGAGATCTTGTAATCAAGCGGATCATCTTGCCACAAAATGATCCCAGGGGCAAATGGACTCCTAATTATGAAGGACCATTTATGATCAAAAACATCTTTTTTGGTGGGGCTATGATTCTAACCACCATGGACGGCGACGATCTGCTGCACCCTACGAACGCAGACATAGTCAAAAGATACTATGCATAAACGACCCGACAAGTTGAAAACCCGAAAGGGCGACTTGGGCAAAAATGGGCATCCCGGTGAATCGAAAACCCGAAAGGGCGGTTCAGGCAAAAATCAGGGATAAACAAAAAAATATGTACACCCGGCAAGTTGAAAACCCGAAAGGGCGACTTGGGCAAAAAAGGGTTTCCCGGTGGATCGAAAACCCGAAAGGGCGGTCCAGGCAAAAGTTAGGGAATTAAAGTGTATGAATGTGTCTTGTCGGATCACTTTAAGGACAATCTCTTCACAGACAAGCTCCAAGCTTCTGATCAATCCAATCATCTGCGGACGAAGCAACGAATGGACAAGATACTCAGTTACGAAGGCTATAGCAGAATGGGAATCCCATGGAATTGTTACACATAGCCATCTTTCTTTATATAAATTTTTCTCAATTTTATGAAAACATTCTCTTACTAGGATGTCTGTCTCCTTTGTACAAAATACTTACACAAAGTTAATACAAAGATACTTCCAAGTGCAGGAAGTTGTTTGCCTTTCCTTTCTTTTTTATACTTGTGTTTTATTTGAAAACGTCCAATGATTTATTAAATGAGAAAGAATAATTACTGATAGGATGAAAGTATAGGAAAATGTCTTTAGGCTATTCCAGGAGGAATCCCCTGCAATACATCATCCGGATCCTCGGCGGAACTAAAACCTTGAAATGCATATCCCCAGCGGAGTTAAGTTTCAAGAATCCCCATCAGAGCTGAGTTTTCAAATTCCCAATCCCTAGTGGAGAAAAACTTTGAACTACAAACCCTCAGTAAGGATGAAATTTTCTTCCCCAAACGGAGCCAAACCTTCAACCTTTGAACACCAGTGGAGACCATCCAGTTTCCTCCAATTTCCCCTGAAGAGTCGCTTTAAAACCAGATAATTCCCCAGAGAGTTATTTTAAAAACTTCTTCCTCAACGGATTCAAGTTTCCATATCCGATCAAATCGGCACGTCATTAAGATCCCTAGTAGAGATGAACTTTGGGCTACCGAACCCCAGCTGAAACCATTCATTTTTCCATGATACCCCCAACGGAACGGAGATTCTCATTCTTGAAGTCCCTAGTAGATTGGCATATAACCCAAACTCCTGATCTCCCCAGTGGTATAGTTTCTCCCCACGGAGGTTGTCAAAGATCTTGAATCTCCAACAGTGGTCATGATTTATTTTCCCCGACAGCAGTTAAAGATTTTATTATCTCCGGTTATCCAGGAGTTATTTTCCTCAGCAAAACAGCTAATCAGCTTATATGCGCATACATTACATTCATAAATCATGAACATTGATAAAACACATCTTATTGCATCATACATTTCATGCAACATAACTTTGTGTTTCAGCTAACATTCTACCCTTTTTAGGATAAAATCGATAGCTATCTAAAACAGATATTCAAAGCTCAGAAAACTGCTTAGAGATGCTCCAGACATGGATGCTTTTCTATTTGTTTATTCAAATCAAGGGGCAGATTCCTGTTCCAGTTATGAAGCCTGGATTCGACCAGATTTTATCTTGATTATACTGAAGCCCGGAGATTGACCGGAAAGTAGTTGAATCTCCTATAAATTCTTCTGAAACCTAGACGTTGACCAGATAGAAAGCAATGTATTGTGAAGCCTGGACGTTGACCATATAGCAATACAAAACTGTGAAGCCTGGACGTTGACCAGATAATAGTAAGGTATACTGTGAAACTTGGACGTTGACCAAATAATAGTTTACTCGGCCAATTACTTTGAAGCCTGGATTCAACCGGATATTAGTAGGCCCTGAAATTAAAAGGAAAACCGGAGGCGACCGGATAACCATTTGATTTTCTTCTGATACCTGGACGTTGACCAGATAGGAGGTAAAGTATTGTGAAGCCTGGACGTTGACCAGATGGCAATACAAAACTGTGAAGCCTGGATGTTGACCAGATAACAGTAAGGTATACTGTGAAACTTGGACGTTGACTAAATAACAGTTTACTCGGCCAAATACTTTGAAGCCCGGATTCAACCGGATAGTAGTAAGCCCATAAATCAAAGGGAAAACTGGAGGCGATCGGATAACCATTTGATTTCCTTCTGAAACCTGGACGTTGACCAGATATGAAGCAAAGTATTATGAAGCCTGGACGTTGACCAGATAGCAATACAAAACTTTGAAGCCTGGACATTGACCAGATAACAGTAAGGTATACTGTGAAACTTGGACGTTGACCAAATAACAGTTTACTCGGCCAATTACTTTGAAACCTGGATTCAACCGGATATTAGTAAGCCCCAAAATCAAAGGGAAAACCGGAGGCAACCGGATAACCATTTGATTTCATTCTGAAGACTGGACGTTGACCAGATAGGAAGTAAAGTATCGTGAAGCCTGGACGTTGACCAGATAGCAATACAAGACTGTGAAGCCTGGATGTTGACCAGATAGCAGTTCACTGTAACCTCTTCAACCAAGAGACGACTCCCCAATAGAATAATAGACGGATGAAGTTCTATTTCTACCACGACAGAGACCAGCATTCCCCGGCGTAGTCCTCCTCAACAACAGGTATACGGGCTCTTGCAAAGGAATATCTTATGCGATCAATTTTCTTGGATGGCATCTTTAAGCCCATCTCCTACAAGATTTTGTCACATCTTCCAAATGGCATCTTTAAGCCCATTCCCTCAACTATACGCTGACGAGCGCAAATTTACGGGCACTCTAGTGTCCAATCCTCTTTTACCTTCGAGTCACAAAAGGAAAACTTGTCGATCTAACTCGTCAGGTTCAAGAAGATTTAAAAGGGGCAGTTGTTGTACCCCAAAATTTTCCCTCTCATTTTATCAAGATTTCCCCTCACAAGACTCTTTGAACTCAAGATCAAGCTAGGGTTTGCTCTGCTCAAGACATCTCCTTGCACTGTTGACCTAAATTAGGGCTTGAGTTTACACAAGGAATTTTGGACTTCTAATGCTCAATGTGACCTTCATGCTTCATGTTGGACTTATAAGTTTGCTCATACCAAGTTTCAAGCCTTGAATCAAATTTTTGCCCAGTCAATTGGGCAGTTGACCTAAAAATCAGTTGTATTGGGAAAAAGTCAATTGTGGCTAATTTACAGTCAAACCTTATAAATTTTGATCCACATCAACATTAAAAACTCATATGAACCATTTTATCAAGTTTGGACCACAACTCCTCAAGAAATTTGATCAGATCTTCAAAAGGGTAAAATGGTCATTTTTAGGGTTTTAACTGCATAAGGGCAATATCTGACTTTTCACCTAGCCAATCGAAAATTGGGTTCAAGCATGGATTCAAGGACTCAATGGCATCATCTTGACCTATTCACAAGGTTCAAAAGATCTCAATTGCATTGGATTGACAGATGAATTTTCCAGTCAACTGATCAAAAATCAACTGTACACTGAAAAGTCAAACTTTGACTTTTTGGTCAAAATCAAGTGCCAAGGGTCATTTTTCATCAAGGTGTGTCAAAACATGAAACTTGTTCATCAAGAAACCCAATTTTGCAAATTAGGGTTTAAGATTGAAAAATTTCATAGCTTAGAATTTTTCTAAGTTATGAAATTTTCTTTTTTTTTCCCAACTTTGCCCAACATTTTCACCATGATGCAACTGGATTCAAACAAAACTTCCAACATGAAAGTTGTAGTCCTCCACAAAATCTACAACTTTTATTCACAAAGTTTTCTCAAAAGAATCTTGGATCTCAAGTTATGATTTTTGGAACAAGGGTCCATGAAACTTTTAACTTAGTGAAATTTTGCCCTAGTTTAGGCAGGATTTTGACCTATCTTCATGGCAATTTTTCACCTAGTTCCACTTGGAATCTCAAAATGCATTTCAAATATGGATTGTAGAGAATGTTACAAGCTTTCCAAAATGTCCAATAACTCTCCAAAATCATTTATGGTTAGGGAGAATCGAAGGTTTGAATTTGGAAAAAACTCACTTTTGATCCATGGCATTTTCATGTTGATACAAGTTGCAACTTCCATCCAGCATTGTTTGTACTTGATTACAGGTCCCTAAACCCTTTCATACTCAATAATTAAATGCAAATCCATTGGTTTGAGGCTTTGTTCTGATCATGGGAGGATTACACAAGAGATTAATCCAAAAATAGCAAAAAGGCAACATTGCCATTTTTGTCAAATTTGCTTTATGTCAAATTGAATTCTTGAGCCTTGAATCAAATATTGGACAGCAAAAAATATCCACAAACTTGAGTGGCCAAGATCACAAAGTGAAAGCTGAGAGATAGCCTGTACAGGTCTGTCTTGTACCACTTGTTACTTTTGCTTAAAATATAAGAAAACTTGCCAAAGTGCCAGAACTTGCATATCTGATATAACCAACTCTTGCAAGCTTTTGAAACAAGTTTTGTACATTTCCTTGAGCCAGAAACACGAGCCCTCCATCCCTCAAACACTCTTGAACATCAAAACACCAAAAACTTGCAAAACAGGGCACTCCCTGCAGTTTCACTTCCATCTCACAAGTTACTCGTGCGTTTTGCCCCAAACTTGTTCCAATACATTCCATATAACCTATCCAAGCTATCCCAATCATTGGCCACTGACTGTAACTCCATTTGCAAGCTTCACCATTTCTGTTTTCAGCTTGTGCAGGTTGAGTTCTACAAGCTTGTTCAAGCAAGTCCAAAGCAAACTAGGCATTGGGGAAGGTCAGAGGAAGTTCAGGCAAGCTCCCAAGCACCTCAGGTCTCACTGAAAAGCTCCACATTGCCATACACGAGTTCAACTGAAACAGGTTTTTGTCAACTTCCTATCTCTCTATTTAGTAATCATTAGGCTTAGGTTTGTGAATAAAAAATGTAGTACTCATAACCATGAAGCTGTACATATGCTTAGATTTCATTTAAGTTAATCGTGTTAAGAGAATTTGATTCATGAACTTCCTGAAAAAGTTAGGTTAGAAATTAGGGCCAGAGAAATTCTCTCTGGTCTTTGAGAGTTAGATTAAGTTCTTTATATGGTTGAAATCGTCTTGAAAAATGTTATAACTTTGGTGTTATGAGTTTTTGCATTAGAGCACGTATGCAGGTTTTCCAGATTTTGTACAGGCGCGCGTGTTTTGTTTGAAACAAAGGTTGAAGATGAAGTGAAATGGGTTGGGCTGGCTTGTTTCTATTTTTGGCACCCCCTGCATTGCTGACTGCACCCCCTGGCCCATTTGTTTTATATTTTCATATTATTTTCATTTCATTTTATTTCTGATTTCATTTTATTTTTTCCAAATATAAAAAATTACTAAAAATATTTTCCTTAAATTTTCACTTTTTTATTATTTATTTCATTTTATTTTGACATAATATTTAGTTTATTAGGCTTACTATATTTTATTTTCTCAAATAAAAAAACTTGTAAATAATATATAAAAATATTATATTTTTATTTTTATTTTCATTTTTAGTATTTGTATACTCAAATAATATTTTCTCATATATTATTATTTTCTCATATATTATTATTTTCTAAACAAATTGTATATATTTTTATTTTTTTTATTATTTACTTATACATAAATAAATAATATAGTTAATAAATATATCTTCTTAAAACCAAATTTAGGGTTTTTTTTACCCTTAACAAAAATAACTTTTTATTTTCTTTTTAATACATTAAATATCATATTTTTATACACATAAAAATAAACAAAAACATTTTTTTGCATACTTATAATATTTTGCATATTCATACTTAATTTGATTATTTAAATATTGTTTATTCATTATTTGATACAAAGGAATTCAATTTGGATGTAATAGTAAATCTTAGGGTTTTATTTTCTTGCAAATATTCCCCATTCAAAAATGCATCCCCCTCCCCATATCAATGTTGTAATAGCTTAGGTTTATTTTACGCATTTTATGCTTTCAAATATGTCATGTTAGAGATTAGGGTTTGTATGCAAATGTCCAAAATCAAAACAAATAGCTTGACTAATACAAAGACAAAAAAAGCATGTAAATTGACAACACAATGCACACATGCACCCCTAGGATTTCATCCACTTGTTGTCTTTAAAATGGACATGTTATCCATGTTGAGTATCTTGGCAAAACAAAAAACAAAAAAAAGATCATAGTCCCTCGATGACGCTATCTTGGTTGCCTATACAAAATGATCTAGTCCCTCAAAAATTTTCTAAAGATACTTAGCACAATTGCTATCATGGTCCATACGATGACCCGTGCCTATCCTTTTCAACATCCAAATACAAGGTTGTTTACCAAATGCAATGGTAAAAAAACACTGCAAAAGGGTTAAAAATGTGTGGGAAAGATCTTTGAGTAAAATAGGGTAGATGCTCTTAGTTACTTGATCAAACTTGCAAAACATCCTTTTTATTTTCAAACACACCTCACCAAACAATTTCAAAACATTTCCCGAAACAAACTTTCAAACATTGAAATATCTTTTCAAAATACAAACACCTTTGTATATATTCAAACAAGAATCATTACAAAGGTTTGCCACAACGATGGCCTCTTTTCAAAGCATTTTCAAAAACCACACACAAAGCACAATTTCAAACAATTGAAAAGCAAAAGCAAGTGATCTAAACAAGTAACTAAGAGCCCATGGATAACCATGGATGAAAAGGGTGATTGCACCTTCCCTTTTCATAATCTACTCCCTGAACCCAAGAAAACATCTCAAAGGTCTTTCCTGTGCTTTTTGACCCTTCCTTTGGATAAAATAAAAAGTCGGTGGCGACTCTTGCTAAGTTGAAACATTTGCGAACACAAACGCAAAACCTCAAGTCAGTTCTCCCACCGTATCACACTATAGATCCTACACCCGGATCTGGGGAACACCTTTTAGGTAAGTAGTAATAGACCGTGAGGGAATTGTACGGCATAGACCGATACGGTTGAAGCAGTAGCTACGTTGGTGTGGCACTTTGGTTGGTACCGGTATCCCTTATGGAGAAACGAGGAGAATACGGGGTCACTGCATGGTGTCGTTAAGCATCAACTGACCTTAGAACCTTTAATTTCCCAACTTGACCATTAGAAAGTAGTGAGATAGCCGGCCTCGGTGTAGAGCTGAGAACTGGTTGATACTCGATGCTACACTCATTGAGATCATACTCTCGGAATAATTTTGGCTGCAAGAAAAGATTGCGTGAGCTGAAACCATGACCGATGGAGGATGGTCAGTGATATTGAGATCCTCTAGAACCCGGTTACTTTTCTAGGACAGGTTGAACCAACTTAACTTCAAGAGGGTATTATCTTTGACCTCATGCAAGCCTTAAACCTAAGGGCTTTGTGTGATTTGACTGTGTTTGCAATACTTGTGTTTGCTATAGCTGTGGTTTATCATGACATCATACATCATAACATGGAATTCATGCTTCATTACACTAACCATTTCAAAGACCAGGGGAATTTATCTTTGTTCTGTTTTGCAGATCATGGCTTCCGCACATAGAAATACCATCTGAATCAGCTTTGTGCAGATGCATGTCCAACTTAAAGAGCTAGCATCAAGAGTTTCTGAAACTTCTACTTTCATTAAGAGATACGGTCAACTTCTCAGCCTGGTTACTTCAAACCTGGATGAACAGATGATGAGTGTACTATTTCAGTTCTTCGATCCCAGGCATCACTGCTTCACCTTTCTAGATTACCAGCTGGTACCCACCTTGGAAGAATTATCTCATCTATTGGGCATATCCATTCTTGAACAGGTACCCTTCACAGGTATGGAAGAAGTTCTTAAGCCAGAATTTATTGCCTCAGCTTTGCATTTGAAACGGGCCGATATGGTATCCAAATGGGAAACTCGAAACGGAGTCGAGGGTTTTCTATCCAAATTTCTGATAGACCAGGCTTGGCTATTTTGGGATGATTTGGATTTTCAGGCTTTTGAGGATGTCTTAGCTCTTCTTATCTATGGTTTAGTTCTCTTCCTTAATCCGGACTCCTTTGTAGATGTGAATGTTGTCAAGATTTTTCTTTCTCGCAACCATGTGCCTACCTTTCTTTGAGATATCTTGCATTCTCTCCATACTTGTACTATGAACAGAAGAGGGACTCTTATGTGCTGCATGTCGTTGCTGTCGAGGTGGTTTATTTCTCACCTCCCTAAGTCTATGCTGAAGAACGAAGAAGGTTTGGGTTGGTCACACAGAATAATGTCACTTGCTCATACGGATATTCTTTGGTGTTCCCGGGCTATGGAAGACACTGTTATTATTGACCGATGTGGGGGGTACCCTAATGTCCCATTACTTGGTATCAGAGGGGGCATAACTTATAATCCTTGTCTAGCTTTGCGACAATTTAGTCGTGCTCGAAGGGATGGTCCCCATGAGTTACTTCTCGAGGACATTGTATTCGACTATAAGGATGATATTAAGGAGCATCGCCGGAGGTTCATACGGGCTTGGGGCATAGTAACAGATCTGACCCCAAAGAGTTGGGACCGAAGACTTCCCTTCCTATGCAGCCTTACCTCCAATGTGTTCGAGCTCGTGTCCAGAAGCTTATGATGCCTTATGAGACCATATTACCAGTGATTGTGGAGCCCACTAATGAAGAAGGCATTCCTTACACGGTTCTCTATCCTTACATGCCCACTGATCCTGGGGAGTTACAGAGGTCTTGGATTCAGTTGAGGAATGAGCGGGATACTTACCGGGAGCAGTTCCATGAGCAAGAGATGAAGGTTTTAAAGCTCACTAGGCAGCTCGAGGAAGAAAGAGTGATCAATGACTATATCAGCACAAAGAGGAAGCGTCCATGGGACTTTTGATGTTCTATTTCTAGTTTTAGATTTTGTTTTATTTACTTATTTTGTAAAGCCTTAAAGGCATTTTGAACCTTCAAAGTTTAAGCTAATAAATTTTTGTTTATTTTTGTTTGCAAATTTAAATTTCCCAAAGTCTTTGAAATCATTACATGCGCATCACATTATCATACACATCATTACAGGTACCCCTACAGGTTTCTCATCTTCTTTGTTGTTTATTTCAGCAGAAATGTCTTCTGATCAAGCCATCAAAGATCTTCAGGAGCAGAACTCCCAGTTCCAACAGATGTTCATAAGTCTGGCTAAAGGGAAAAAGGATCTGAAGGCCCTCATTCTGAAAGAGAAGAAGAAGAAGAAGAAGAAGAAGAAGAAGAAGAAGACTGGTATTCTGAATATGGGCAGAAGATTCGGAGAAAGGTTGAGGCAACAAGCTGATCTGACCTCTTCATCCAAGGAAGGGGAGAACCGAGAAGGGGAAAAGGACCTTAGTCCTGCAGTTTCTGACAATGATACTGATTACAATGATGAGCAATATCCTTCTGCTGAGGATAGGTACAAGCAGCTAGAAGACCGTCTGAGTGCTATGGAAGTTCAGAAGACACCTGGTTTGGATTTCGGAGAATTGGGGTTGGTATCAGAAGTGGTCATCCCTCATAAGTTCAAAGCTCCGATTTTTGCCAAGTATGATGGGGTGTCCTGCCCAAAGCTCTATCTCCGGTCGTATGTTAGGAAGATCCAGTCCCACACCGCTGATAGAAATTTGTGGGTGCATTTCTTTCAAGATAGTCTGTCAGGGACTCAACTTGAATGGTTCTACCAGTTGGAGGGAGCCAGTGTCCGAAACTAGGAAGATCTTGTTGCTGCTTTCTACAAGAAGTATCAGTACAATGCTGACCTTTCTCCTACTCGTACTCAACTCCAGGGTATGTCCATGGGTGCAGGTGAAGGTTTTAAAGATTATGCTCAAAATGGAGAGACTTGGCTGGAAGAGTCCAACCCCCTTTGTCCAATAGGGAGTTGGTGGATATGTTTCTAGAGACGTTGTCTGGTCCGTTTTTCAATCACTTGATCGGCAACTCGTCATCTGGCTTCACCAAGCTGATTTTAACTGGAGAAAAAGTAGAAGCTGGAATTTGAAGTGGTAAAATACAGAAGGATGCCTCTTCGAGTTCGGTAAAGAAACCTTTTACTGGTAAGAAGGAAGCCAGTGCAGTCTATAGCCCGAGGGGCCAAAGCAGATCTGAACACCGTCAAATGGTAAATGCTGTAGTGATACCAAGACCCGCAGTTGCGCCACAATGCAACAATCAAAAAAGGGTGGAAAGACCACAATGGTATTTTACCCGCATCAACATGACGTTGGCTGAAGTGCTACCTCACCTGCTGAGATCCAACTTGGCGACCTTGAGAGAGGCTCCCAAGAATCCAAACACTACTTCTCCCATATACAATCCCAACGTGCGATGCGCCTACCATTCTGAGAGTCCAGGCCACGACACAAATGATTGATGGGCCCTGAGAAACAAATTACAAGATTTGCTCGAAGCCAAGGAGATAGAGTTTGATGCTCCAGAAAAGCCGAATGTCATAACTGCTCCCATGCCCAAACATGGTCGCGGAGTTAATGCTGTTGACATTGATTTGCTTGTGACCTCTGTTGAAGAAATTTCTACTCCTCTTATGACTGTTAAGAAAAATTTGTTGTTGGCCAGTTTATTTCCGGGTTGTGGTGAAGGTTGCCACATGTGTTCAATCTTACCTTCTGGTTGCCGTTTGTTGAAGTCAGGTGTTCAGCGCCTGATGGATAATAAAGAGATTCTGTTCGAGAAGACTATGATTCATGTTGTTCTGAATGAAGATGTTGCCATTATAACCATTTCCGCCAATCCTTCCCAGGTTTCCTCGAGAAGACCTGTTAGGATTACACCTGTTCCAAGAATTGCTCCGCTAATAATCATTGTTCCTGGTCCCATCCCGTACACTTTAGACAAGGTTGTCCCATGGCATTATGGTGCTGACGTGTACTATCATGGCATTAAGCAAGATCTGAAGAATGAAGAGGTTGATACTGATGTCAGTAATATTGTCGGGGCTAGTAAGGTTACCCAAAGCGGGAGGATCTTCTCTCCCGAGATTTCCCCTCTGACTGTCAACAAACCTATTGTCATACCATATACTGTTCTCGCTAGTACATCAACTATTGTTTCTATTCTTACTCCAGTTATCACCCCTGCTGCTGAGCCATCTGGGACTCAGGGCAAGGAAATTATAGGTGAGCCTGCCCGAACGGAGGCACCTAAGAAAATCGTTGTGGAAGCCTCTAAGCAAGAAATAGAGGAAATACTGAAAATCATCAAGAAGAGCGACTACAATGTAGTCAAGCAGCTGGGGTAAACCCCGTCAAAGATATCCATGTTGTCTCTGTTATTGTGTTCTAAAGCCCATGCGAAGGCTTTGATTGCATTTCTCAAGACTGTGCATGTGCCGCGGGAAACTTCAGCAGATCAGTTCAAAGATTGTGTGGCCAGCCTGACCGCTGACAATGGGTTGGGTTTTTCAGATGCGAATCTGACACTGAAAGGAAGGAATCATAATGATGCTCTGCATGTCTCGATTGAGTGCAGGGGCGCCACTATGGCTCATGTGCTGGTAGATACCGGGTCATTATTGAATGTTCTACCAAAGAAAGCGTTGGACCGTTTGGATTGTGAGGGTTTGACTCTAAAGCCTAGTAACATTGTGGCAAGGGCTTTTGACGGATCGAAGAGAATGGTGCATGGGGAGGTGGACATCCCTGTCAAAGTGGGTTCTCAGACTTTTGGGTCCACCTTCTACGTAATGGATATCAAGCCATCGTATTCTTTCTTGCTGGGTCGTCCTTGGATCCATAAGGTTGGGGCAGTTACTTCCACACTCCATCAAATGCTGAATTTTCCGGTGAAGGGGAAGATTGTCACAGTGTGAGGTGAAGAAGAGTATATGGTGAGTCACCTTAATTCCTTCCGCTACATAGAGATGGACGGGGAATTCATAGAAACTCCTTGTCAGAACTTTGAAGAGGTCCCTCAGACCTTGGCATCAACTGAAGTTACTACCGGTAAACCTCCGTTGAAGATGGCTTCTCTCAAGGACGCCAGGCTATAGTTGAAGAAGGTGGGTGTACCAATTGGGGTCAGCTCCCTAATTTCACTCACAAAACTGCAAATTTGATTTGGGCTTTATTACAGGGGCTCAAAGGGCTGTTGGGCATGCACGGATTGGAAGACTTCCTCTACACATCAGCAATCGGGGAGTTAATGCAATTGAAGACAATGAAGAGGACTCAGACATCGACAGCTGGATCTACCCAACGACCAACGGTGGACCGAATAACTGGATGGTGAAGGACTTCATACCTGTTTCTTTTATTCCGCAGTAATTGACTCATTTGTTTTAAGATTTGTAATAAACAGTTTGAAACTTTACGGCCCGGTGCCTTGCCCGAGGCACATTGGCTTTGCTTGTGAGGGCTTATTATTTGTCATTTCATATATCATTAATAAAGCATTAGACGTTTCTTGCATTACAAATTTTGCGCTCCTTGTTTTTCTTTTCTGTCTCTCACTTTATCAAAACAGTTATTCTCTTACACACACTCACGTATCATACTGCAGATCCATATCCACTATGGATCCCATGGATAACAGCTCTGCTACTGCCAGTTATGACTTCAAAAATCCGATCAACCAAGCCGATGATGAAGGTGAGGATGATTGTGAGGTGCCTGGAGAACTTGCTAGACTATTACAGCAGGAAGAAAGGGCCATACAGCCTCATGAAGAGCCAGTTGAGTCAGTAAATTTGGGTACAGAGGAAGACAGGAAAGAGGTTTAAATAGGTGTGAATCTGGAGCCTAGTGTCAAACAACGGTTAATACAGATGCTACACGACTATGTTGAGATCTTCGCCTGGTCTTATGAAGACATGCCTGGTTTAGAGACTGATATTGTGGTACATCGCCTGCCGACTAAAGAAGACTTCCCTCCGTTAAAGAAGAAGGTTTGCCGTATGCGCCCTGAAATGTCAGAGAAAATCAAAGCAGAGGTCATGAAACAGTTCGACACAGGATTCTTAGCTGTCACTTCTTATCCGCAGTGGGTTACCAACATTGTTTCGGTACCTAAGAAGGACAGTAAGGTACGGATGTGTGTAGACTACAGAGATCTGAACAGGGCAAGCCCCAAGGATGACTTCCCACTTCCTCACATTGATGTTCTAGTCGACAACACCGCGCAGCACAAGATCTTCTCCTTCATGGATGGTTTTTCTGGCTACAACCAGATCAAAATGGCTCCTGAGGACATGGAGAAGACAACCTTCATTACACAGTGGGGCACCTTCTGTTACAAGGTAATGCCTTTTGGGTTAAAGAATACTGGGGCAACTTATCAGCGCGCCATGGTCGCTTTGTTCCACGATATGATTCACCACAAGATTGAGGTTTATGTTGATGATATGATAGCCAGGTCCCAGACTAAGGAAGAGCACCTTGATCATCTCTAAAAACTGTTTGACAGGTTGAAGACGTACAAGCTGAGGTTGAATCCGAACAAGTGTACCTTCGGGGTAAGGTCTGGTAAGCTTCTGGGTTTTTTTGTCAGTGACAAGGGTATTCAGGTGGACCCGGCAAAGGTAAAATCCATACAAGAGATGTCAGCTCCCCGCATAGAGAAAGAAGTTAGAGGTTTCTTGGGACGTCTGAATTACATCGCCAGGTTCATTTCACATATGACTGCTACTTGCGAGCCAATCTTCAAGCTGCTGAAGAAAGATCAAGTGGTAAAGTGGAATGATTAATTCCAGACCGCTTCTGAAAGAATCAAGGAATACCTTCAAGAACCACCAATTTTGATGCCTCCAGTTGAAGGAAGACCTTTGATATTATACTTGACAATGCTAGACAATTCAATGGGGTGTGTGCTGGAGCAGCATGATGAGTTTGGTCGAAAAGAGCATGCAATTTACTACCTTAGCAAAAAGTTTACCGACTGTGAGACCCGATACTCACTGCTCGAGAAAACTTGTTGCGCTTTGGCATGGGCTGCTCACCGACTGAGACAGTATATGCTGACTCACACTACCTTATTGATATCAAAGATAGATCCGATCAACTATATTTTCGAGAAGCCCGCCTTATCCGAAAGAATAGCAAGATGGCAGATGATCCTAACCTAATACAACATCCAATACATAACCCAAAAAGCAATCAAGGGGAGTGTATTGGTGGATCATTTGGTGCATCAGGCCGTGGATGACTACCAGTCCATGAATTTCGAGTTCCCGGATGAGAATATCATGTTGGTAACCGACTACGAAGAACATGGACCGGATGAAGGACCCGAGGAGGGATCCCGATGGTCTATTTGATGGAGCGTCGAACGCATTGGGTAATAGCATTAGCGCTGTAATCATATCTCCTGAAGGTTGTCATACTCTGTTCACCGCCCGATTATGTTTTAACTGCACTAACAACATGGCAGAGTATGAAGCATGTATCATGGGTCTTCGAGCTACTATTGACCTAAGGATTAAGTTCTTGAGTGTACTCGGAGATTCCGCTCTGGTGATAAGTCGGATCAAAGGTGAGTGGGATACGAAGCACCCGAATCTCATTCCTTACAAAGATTATGTACTTACATTGCTCCCACACTTTGAGGAGATAACCTTTGAACATTTCCCACGAGAAGAGAATCAGTTAGCAGACGCGCTAGCTATTATGTCTTCTATGTTCAAAGTTAGGTGGGACAATGAAGCTCCCCAGATTACCATTGAGAGGTTGGACGAACCCGCACATTGTTGTGACATTGAGATTGAAGAGGTAGCAGATAAACCCTGGTTTCATGAAGTAAAAAGGTATCTTGAGGCTCAAGAATACCCTGAGGGGGCATCTGTTAATGATAAGAAGTTTCTAAGAAGGTTCGCTGCGAATTTCTTCCTCAGTAATGGAATCCTCTATAAGCGTAACCATGATTCAACCTTACTGTGATGTGTGGACATGAGCGAGGCAGAAAGGATCATGGCGGAGCTACATGAAGGTACCTTCGGAACTCATTCCAGTGGACATACCATGGCTAAGAAGATTCTACGGGCAGGATATTATTGGTCCACTATGGAAGCCGATTGTTATCAGCACTCTCGAACCTGTCATAAGTGCCAAGTCTATGCTGATAAGGTGCATGTACCTCTAGTTCCCCTGAATGTTTTGACAGCTCCTTGGCCCTTTGCAATGTGGGGCATCGATATGATCGGCGAGATCAGGCCTACTGCGTCTAACGGGCATCGCTTCATTCTGGTAGCCATTGAGTATTTCACGAAGTGGGTTGAGGCAACTTCCTTTGTTATAGTAACCAAGAACATCGTGGCACGGTTTATCCGACACAATCTGATTTGTCGATATGGTGTACCAGAGAGGATTATTACTGACAATGGTACAAATCTCAATAACACGATGATCACCGAGCTCTGCAAACAGTTCAAGATTCAGCATCATAACTCTTCTCCCTACCGGCCGAAGATGAATGGGGTTGTTGAAGCGGCTAACAAGAACAACAAAAAGATTGTATAGAAGATGGCGGTGATATACAAAGACTGGCACGAGATGTTACCATTCGCTCTTCATGGGTACCGTACCTCAGCACGAACGTCGACAGGGGCAACACCCTACTCTTTAGTGTATGGCATGGAGGTAGTCCTACCCATCGAAGTCCAGATACCCTCTCTCGGGATTATGAAGGATGCGGGTCTGAACGAAGACGACTGGATCCAAACCCGACTTGATCAGCTGAATCTAATCGATGAAAAGAGACTTACTGCTATCTGTCATGGTCAGACATATCAAAAGCGAATGATCAAGGCTTTTAACAAGAAAGTCAGACGTCAAGAATATCAAGTCGGGGATCTAGTGATCAAACACATCATACTATCGCAAGGTGATCCCAGGGGAAATGGACCCCCACATACCAAGGGCTATTTGTGGTTAAGAACATTTTCTCGGGAGGAGCTATGATTCTAACCACCATGGATGGTGATGACCTTCCTCACCCGTCAATGCAGACATAGTAAAAAAATACTACGCATAATCAAAGACCCACTAGGTTGACTGGCCTAGGCAAAAATAAGGGCTTCTCGGCGAACCAAAAGGGTTCGGGCAAAAGTAAGGGATGAAAATTAAAAAAAAACATACACCCGGCAAGTCAAAAACCTGAAAAGGCGGCTTGGGCAAAAAAGGGTATCCCGATGGACTGAAAACCTGAAAGGGCGGTCCAGGCAAAAGTTAGGGATTGAAGCGTAATAGTATGTCTCATTGGATCATCTTGCAACCAGACTTCGGTATCGACTATCAAGCTCGGACAGTGCCAATTAATCTGATCAACCTTCGTCCAAGTAGCAAAGTGATGAGACGCTTGAAGATATAAAGGCAATAGCAGAGTTGGAACCCAATGGGATTGTTTCACATAGCTGTTTTTCTTTCTTTAACACAAATTGTAATTTTCATCTCTCGACGGCGTTCTCTTACTAGGATGTTGGCCCCTTTGTACAAAACGCCTATTACGGGCCAACTTCAAATCAATACAATTCATTTTCACAAGAAAGTCTAATTTGTTTTTCTTTTTCTGTTTTGTTTTGCAAGAACGTCCAATGATTCATTTTTTATATATGCATTTGAAAATAATTATTGCTCATAAATATTTACATGAAAAACAAAAGAGAATTACTCGTAATTCCAAGAACAGGGACGAACAAGAAGTGCCCAAACCTTACAATTACTATGCCCATCAGGTATCAGGATAGAGCCAGCTTGAGAACATGAGTAGTGGTACATACACTCCCCACGGAGTAAAAAGTATCCAAAGAAAGTAATGTTAGCTTTCCCGAACGGGACATAACTCTCCCCAGCTGAGGTTCACAATCGCGAGCGAGTCAATAAATGTTTCCCCAAGCAGAGCTTATTTCTCTCACAAGCAGAAATTCAATCTCCAACAGAATTCATTATCACCAGCAACGAAAATTCATCCTCGGTGGAGTTTATTTCTCCAAATCAGCAGATCTACCAACAGAATATTTCCTCTCCAATAGAGTTATTTTCACGCAGAGTTGTTCTCAAATAGAGTCTCTCCTCGGAAGAATATCCGCAAACGATGGGAAAATCCCCAGCATAGTCATCTTTGTTCACTATCCCCAACAGAAGTAGAGGAACTATGGTTTTTTTACAGTCGTCAAGAATACCATTTCTCATACTCTCCAAACAGCAGTCAGGGATTTATTTTCCCGGACTCAGTTAATTACGTCAGCATTTCATGTTCATACATCATGATGTATGCATACATTACTGTGATCGGTGGGAAAGAGAACTGATTGTTTTGGAATGTCGGTTCGCGTTTGCGTTTGTTTTTGCAAAATGTCGCGGTAAGCAAGAGTCGCCACCATCTTTTATTTTATCCAACAAGGAAAGGACAAAAGCACAGAAAAATTCCTTTTTCGAGATGTTTCTAGGGTTCGGGGGATAGATTATAGAAAGGGAAGGTGTTAGCACCCTTTCTATCTGTGGTTATCCACGGGCTCTTAGGTACTTGCTCATTGTGTTTTCAAAATTTGCTTTTCTTTGTGCTTGTGGGTTTGAAAGAGTTTTTGTTTTGAAAGGAGTGTAAGTGCGAAAAGTTTTGTTTTGTTTTGAGCGAGAAAGTACTTAAGAACCATCTACCTACTCGAAAAAGGAATTAAACTGTACAAATGTCCTTTAGACAATGCTAGCCCGCTATTGATGAGTAGGTAACATCGCCGTTGGAGTTTTCGGGTCAATTTGATTAAGGGACGTGTGGTCACTAAAGCAATGTCAGGATGCCTTAGCGGTAACCTTAATGTCTTAGATCATTTTATCAGAGGCAACCGTTTCGAGGCGAATATGATCTTTGGACAAGAGGGCGACCTCTAAAACTTCCTATACTCAATGACCATGTTCGAGGCAACCAAGTGAGGTGTACCCTAAGAGTGTGCATGTGCAAGTGTATTGTTTTCCAGTTATTTATCTTTGTACATGTCATGGGTTATCTATGTTGACTTTAAATTCATACATTGGATCTTGTCATACATTCCCTATTATCAAACATCTAATAGTGTATAATTGCGGAATTTAAATTGCGGAAATTAAATCTAAACTATTACAAGGCGTCGGGTATTTACATCGCCAAAAACAAACCCTTTAATTTAAATTGCGGAAAGTAAAATAAAGCGATAAATAATTAAAGTCCTAATTAAAAGCTATTACATACCGGAAGCAATTACAATATTGGATAAAACGATACGCGTGCGAGAAATTAGATCGGCGCATTTTTTAGGGTTTTGACCCTTTTTTTGAAAAGAAAATATTTTTTGTTATTTTTGAATTTATGGCAATTAAATCTAAGTTAATAATTAAATTAATTAATTAATGAAAATATTTTTGTATTTTTTGATATTAAAAGAAATAAAATAAATTTGATTAAAAGTTAGTAAAAACCTAATTCTACATTAATTTTAATTATTTTGCAAAAATATTAGAATTATACCTAATTAAAACTAAGTCAATTAAATTATTATTTATTTACAAAAATAAAAGTGATGAATTAATTTAATAAAATAAAACATATTTTTGTGTTTTGATTTTATGAGGAAAATAAATTATTTGGTTAATGGCAATAAAAATAGTTAATAAAACAATTAAATAAAAAAATATATAAAAGAGAAAAGAAATAAACCCAGGGGGTGTTGGGCCCAAGAGGAGGTGAGATTGGCAATTCTTTGGCCCAAAAGGCACAGATCTGTATTGACTTTGTTGATCCAGTGGGCGTCCATTGACTTTGGCATATGGTAGATTTGCAATCTTGGCCATTGGATTTGGCCTGAAGGCCATCTGGTGCCTGGAAATCTGAGATCCATAGTAGGCTGCAATACATGAAGTACACTGGAACGCTGGAAGGAAAATAATAACAAATATGTTGGGGACCTGGGATTCAAACCCAGGTCCCATGGGACTTTCCACTAGCGCGCTTGCCAACCCAACTAACTTGCTTATTTGTTATTATAATGGATAAAAGATATTATAAGAGAAAAGCAAGCAATATATTGGAAATTAAAAAACGCGCGGAATTTATTTGAACGGGCCAATGAAGACGAGCCACGTCTTCGTCTTCTTCAACAAGACCTGGTCTTTTTCCTACGGATTTGGATTCGCAACAAAATCCATGGCTCGATCCCAAAATCGTCCCTAGGCCATGGAAACGAATTTTGAGACCATCACCTTACTCGTCTCCTTCCACTGATTCCATTTATGTCCATGGGTTGTTCTAATTTTTCCTGAAATCAAAACGCCTAAAAAACAAGAACAAAAACCCTAGCTTCGGGTACAGGGTTACAGGCTACAAAAATGAAATCAAATATTGCAGAAATGAATAGGCTGATTAACATGGTTATGCAAAGATTTTGGCGAAAGGATGCAAGAACAAGAGGTTATGTTTTCGTGTACAAAGACATGTTCATGAGTACTTACAGTGCATTTTAGGCAACGAGAAGGCTTGGTTCTGATTTCTATAGCTTCAGTGGACTCCTGGCAATTGAACCATGTTGAGATTTTGGATTGAATTGGCCTCCCACCAAGATTTTGATCCCACACTTTTTAAGATTTTTTCAAGTTTTGTATTTTGAGATTTGGCAGCCTTTTTTTCGTGTCCTTGTGTGCTTTGCATTGTGTGAGTATAAGGGAAGCAATTAGGTCAAGAATTGGGCTTTGAATCCATGTGAATTGATGATTTGAGATTTGGTTTGATCACCATTAATAAAGCTTCCAAAATTGTCCCAAATCAAATATTTTGTTCACAATATGGCATGGTACGAATTTGATTGTATCCATCATGGTAATTGAAAGTTGTATCAATCAAAAAGATCACAAGTTATTAATATTTAGATTTTATTTTGATTTAAATTGATTAAAAATGAATTAAATCAATAAAAAACAAATAAAATAGAAAAATTAATAAATTGGCACAAAACTGAAGATATGACACGTGTGTGGTGTGACAAGATCAAATCAAGTGGAAAAAAGTGGGGCCATGTGACAAAATTTGAAGTTTTGGGGATAGTTGACTTTTGGCAATTTTGGAAAAATGTCCAACTTCAACAATGCATAACTTCTTCAATTTTGAACTTTTGGAGGTGTTCATGGACTTTTTAGAAACCTTGAGATGTCCTCTAACCAACCCTTTTGGTCTCATCTCATTTTGATATTCCATTCTCAAGTTATAAGCTTTGGAAAAAAGAGGTGTTTTTGTTGACTTTCAAAAATGACCTATAATATCCAAATTTGTAACTTTTTGTGAGAGCATTTCTTGATCTTGGGGTGTGAAGATGGATTGTATTTAATTGTATCCTCTTAAACATGAGCTTTGGATGGGTCATTTCTCATAAAGTATGAGAAAGTTATGCTTGGTCAAAGGTGAGTTGACTTTTCCTACAAAACCCTAATTTATCAACTTTTGAATCTTGATGAATCTTGAGCAATCCTTGATGAATCATGATCAACCCTTGATCAAATGGTGAATTATCCTTAAAAATTAGAATGTTGACAAAAAATCTTGAGGTTTGACTATTTATAGGTCACAGTTGAGTTTTGCCCTAACACAGTCGACTTTTGGACCTCTTGAGCAATTGACTGACCAAACTTTCTCTGCAAGGCTTGAAATTTGACATGGATGAACTTGAGAACATATTAGGACATTGGGGAGAGTTTGAGGCCATTTGGATTTAAGGACCTTGATGCAACACAAAACCCTAATTTTGAATTGACTGCCTTAAGAGGTGATTTGACTGTCCAACTCTTGAGCTAACTTGAGTCACTTGGAGATTATTCTTGACATGTCTTGAGAAATATGGGAGGGCAAATTTTAGGGTACAACAGTTTCCCCTGTTCAATTTTCTTAGACCTGAGGATATAGATTGGCTTTCAGGCCTTTCGTGATCTGAAGGTATAAGATAATTGAACACTAGAGTGCCCAGAAATTTGCACTCGCATGGTGTAGTATCAGCATTGTGATGTCGGGAATGGGCTTACAGATGCCATTTGGAGATTGTTGATAGGAGGATGGGCTTACAGATGCCATCTGCAGGAGCGTCGATCGCATAAGAACTTGCATACCTGTTGTTGTAGAAGATTCCGCTGGGGAAGCCTAACTTTTGTTGAGATTTAAGAACTTGCCTGTACTTCAACTGAGAGAATGCCTCGGCTGAGTCTTCAGAACCTGTCCATAATTCAATTGGGGGGAAACATCTTCATCAAGATCTAGGAATTGTCTAGTCTTCAACGTAGTATGCCGTTGAGATTGTAGAACTCGTCCACACTTTGACGGAGGAAAACATCAAGATCTAGGAACTGACTAGTATTCAACGTAGTATACCGTTGAGGTTATAGAACTCGTCCATACTATGACGTAGGGAAACATCTTCATCAAGATCTAGGAACTGTCTGGTCTTCAACGTAGTATACCGTTGAAATTAGAGAACTCGTCCACACTATGACGGAGGAAAACATCAAGATCTAGGAACTGACTAGTGCTCAATGTAGTATACCGTTGAGGTTATAGCACTCGTCCACACTATGACGTAGGGAAACATCTTCATCAAGATCTAGGAACTGTCTGGTCTTCAACGTAGTATACCGTTGAAATTAGAGAACTCATCCACACTATGACGGAGGAAAACATCAAGATCTAGGAACTGACTAGTGCTCAACGTAGTATACCATTGAGGTTATAGCACTCGTCCACACTATGACGTAGGGAAACATCTTTATCAAGATCTAGGAACCGTCTGGTCTTCAACGTAGTATACCGTTGAAATTAGAGAACTCGTCCACACTATGACGGAGGAAAACATCAAGATCTAGGAACTGGCTAGTGCTCAACGTAGTATACCATTGAGGTTATTGCACTCGTCCACACTTTGAAGTAGGGAAACTGTCGAGATTGAGAACCTTATCTGAAATTCAACCGAGGATAATTCAATTGAGATTTAAGAACCGGTCAGGTCTTCGACTAAGCTGAGAACTTAACTGCATCTTTCCTGAAAGGTAAAGGTCAGTCATATGCAATGCATGAGATGGATCAAGCAATGATGTTCTCAACATAAATGAGATTGTATGGTATGATGCGTATATGCATGTATAATGATGTATGAAAATGTGATGTTTTAGATGGGGAAAATAAATCATGGAGTTGCTGGAGAATAGAGTTGAGTTCTTTGTTTCCGCTGGGGATGATGAACGAAGATGATTGTGAGAATAAACTTGCAGGAGAAAAGAACTCCGTTGGGGAATAAACTGATGAAGAGATTACTCTGTGGGGAATTACTCTATGGGGAATTGATGTTCTGCTGAAGATTTTAATGATAAACTCCGCTGGGGATTCCGTTGATAAGCTCTGTTGGGGATTTCAATGATGAACTCCGCTGGGGATGGATTACCGTTGCTGGTGATATTGAATCTGCTGAGGATTGAACTCCTGTTCGGGGAAAGAAAGAACTTCGCCGGGGATGATCTTTCAGTTGCAACTTGCTAGGGATAACCCAGTTAGACTCTTGTGAGGATAACCCTCTGAATTTGGCTGGGGAGATTTATTTTTGTACTCCGCTGGGGGTAAACTTCCAGAGTTTACTGGGGATGATGCTTCAACACCGTTGGGATAACTTTTTCAGACCGTGCTGGGGAAATATCGACTCCACTGGGGGTATCTTGTATGCTGTCAGGGAACATTCTTATACTCCGTTGAGGAATATTAAGACTTCCGGGGATACTCTGATACTTGCTGGGGATATTCCTATACTCCGCTGGGGAATATTCTTATACTCTGCTGGGGAATATTAAGACCTTCTGGGGATACCAAGCCTTTTTAGGGCTGATGGTAGACTAACTCTGCTTAGGGAGAGTATTGCGGATTCGTCCATAGTTGCAAGTCCCAGCTGGGAGAGCTATCATTACCGTCTTATTCTGCGGGGAGTGAAGGTATCTTAGCCATATTCTTCAGCTGAATCTTCCTTGGTACCTGGTGGGCAGAGCAACTGTACAGTTCGGACAATTCTTATTGCCCCTGCTTCTGATATTACCAGTAATTCATCTTTCATTTCGCATGTAGATATTTATGAGCAACAATTAATGTCAAATGCATATATCAAAGATGAATATTAGACGTTCTTTGCAAAACAAAACAGATAAAGGAAAAACAATTTGAAATTTCTTTGAAAATGAATTTGTATTGATTTTGAAGTTTGGCCTGTAAATAGGCGTTTTTGTACAAGAGGCTGACGTCCTAGTAAGAGAACACCGTCGAACAAATAGAATTTACACAATTTGTGAAAAACTAAACAAAACAGCTATGTGAATAATCCCACTGGGTTCCAACTCTGCTATTGCCTTTATGTCCTTGAGCATCTCATCTCTTTGCTACTGGTTGAAGATGAATCAGATTGATTAGTGCCGTTTGAGCTTGATAGTTGATACCGAAGTCTGGATGCAAGGTGATCCAATGAGACATAGTGTTACGCTTTAATCCCTAATTTTTTCCTGGACCGCCCTTTCGGGTTTTCAGTCCACCGGGATACCCTTTTTTGCCCAAGCCGCCTTTTCAGGTTTTCGACTTGCCGGGTGTACAGATTTTTTCATTTTCATCCCTTATTTTTGCCCGAACCCTTTTGGTTCGCCGGGAATCCCTTATTTTTGCCTAGGCCAGTCAACCTAGCGGGTCTTTGATTATGTGTAGTATCTTTTCACTATGTCTGTATTGACGGTGTGAGGAAGGTCGTCACCATCCATGGTGGTTAGAATTAGAGCTCCTCCTGAGAAAATGTTCTTAACCATAAATGGCCCTTCGTAAGTAGGGGTCCATTTGCCCCTGGGATCACCTTGAGGTAGAATAATGCGCTTGATTACCAGGTCAAGAACTTGATACTCTTGTCGTCTGACTTTCTTGTTAAATGCCTTGATCATCCGTTTTTGGTACGTCTAACCATGACAAATAGCGGTAAGTCTCTTTTCATCGATTAGATTTAGCTGATCAAGCCGGGTCTGGATCCAGTCATCTTCACTCAAACCTGCATCTTTCATGATCCGAAGAGAGGGTATCTGAACTTCAATAGGCAAGACTGCCTCCATGCTATAAACCAAGGAATAAGGTGTTGCCCCTGTTGACGTCCGTGCTGAGGTACGGTACCTATGAAGAGCAAATGGTAACATCTCGTGTCAATCTTTGTATGTCACCGTCATCTTCTGCACAATCTTCTTAATGTTCTTATTAGCCGCTTCTACAGCCCCATTCATCTTCGGTCGGTAAGGAGATGAGTTATGATGTTGTATCTTGAACTGCTTGCAGAGCTCAGTGATCATCTTGTTGTTAAGATTGGTACCATTGTACGTAATGATCCTCTCTAGTACACTGTATCGACAGATCAGATTATGCCGAATGAACCGTGCTACGACATTCTTGGTTACAGTAGCAAAGGAAGTTGCTTCAACCCATTTCGTAAAGTAATCAATCGCTACCAGGATGAAACGATGCCCATTGGATGATGTAGGTCTGATCTCGCCGATCATATCAATGCCCCACATTGCAAAAGGCCAAGGTTCCGTCAAGACATTCAGAGGAACTGGAGGTATGTGCACCTTATCAGCATAGACTTGACATTTGTGACATGTCCGAGAATGCTGATAACAGTCGACTTCCATTGTGGAGCAGTAATATCCTGCCCGAAGGATTTTCTTTGCCATGGTATGTCCACTGGAATGAGTTCCGAAAGTACCTTCATGTAGATCTTCCATGATCCTTTCTGCTTCATTCTTATCCACACAACGCAGTAAGGTCGAATCATGGCTACACTTGTAAAGGATGTTATTGCTGATGAAGAATTTCGCCGCGAACCTCCTCGGAAACTTCTTGTCATTAACAGATGCACCCTTGGGGTATTCCTGAGCCTCAAGGTATCTCTTCACCTCATGAAACCAGGGCTTTTCTATTACCACTTCAGTCTCAATGTCACAGTAATGTGTCGGTTCGTCCAACCTTTCAATGATAATCCGGGGAGCTTCGTTGTCCCAATTGACTTTGAACATAGAAGACATCGTAGTCAGGGCGTCCGCCAATTGATTCTCCTCTCTAGGAAAGTGTTCAAAGGTTATCTCCTCGAAATGGGGAAGCAACGTCAATACATACTCCTTGTAAGGAATCAGATTCGGGTGTTTCGTATCCCACTCGCCTTTTATCTGACTGATCACGAGAGCGAAATCTCCGAAGACACTCAAAAACTTAATCCTTAGGTCAATTGTTGCTCGAAGACCCGTGATGCATGCTTCATACTCCGCCATGTTGTTGGTGCAGTTGAAACATATTCGGGCGGTGAACGGGGTATGAGAGCCTTTAGGAGATATGATCATGGCGCCAATGCCATTACCCAAAGCATTCAAAGCTCCATCAAAGTACATAGACCATCGGGATCCTTCCTCAGGTCCTTCATTTGGTCCAGGTGTCTCACAATAAGTTACCAACATGATATTCTCGTCCGGGAATTCATAGTTCATATACTGGTAATCATCCACTGCCTGATGTGCCAAATGGTCTGCCAACACACTTCCCTTAATTGCCTTTTGGGTCGTATACTGGATGTCATACTCAGTCAATATCATCTGCCATCTTACTATTCTTCCAGACAAGGTGGGCTTCTCGAAGATATACTTGATTAGATCCATCTTTGAAATCAACAGAGTAGTGTGAGTCAACATATACTGTCTCAGCCAGCGAGCAGCCCATGCCAAAGCGCAGCAAGTTTTCTCGAGCAACGAGTATCGGGTCTCGCAGTCGGTAAACTTTTTCCTAAGGTAATAAATAGCATGCTCTTTTCTGCCAGACTCGTCATGCTGACCCAGCACACACCCCATTGAATTATCAAGTACTGTCAAGTATAAGATCAGAGGTCTCCCTTCAACTGGTGGCATTAGAATAGGTGGCTCTTGGATATACTCTTTGATCCTTTCGAAAGCGACCTGGCATTCATTATTCCAACGTACCACTTTGTGATACGGTGGGAGAACTGACTAGGGTTTTGCGTTTGTTTTCGCAAATGTTTCGGTTGAGCAAGAGTCGCCACCGACTTTTTATTTTATCATAAGGAAAGGTTAAAAAGCACAGCAAAAACCTTTGAGATTTTTTCTTGGGTTCGGGGAGTAGATTATAGAAAGGGAAGGTATTAGCACCCTTTCTATCCATGGTTATCCATGGGCTCTTAGTTACTTGCTTAGATCAACTTGCCTTGATTTTCAATTGTTTGAAATGGTGCTTTGTGTGTGGGTTTTGAAAATGTCTTGAAAAGAGGCCAATGTGGTGGAAACCTTTGTAATGATCCATGTTTGAATGTATACAAAGGTGTATGTCTTTTGAAAAGTTTTCAATGTTTTTGAAAGTTATTTTGAAAGTGTGTTTGTGATGTGTGTTTTGAAAAATAGGCAAGTGTTTTTGTTTTGCAAGTTGGCAAATAACCAAGAGCTTATCTACCCTAAATTTCTCAAAGATCTTTGCTATGTTTTAACCCTTTTAACAATTTTGTTCCACCATTGTATTTGGTAGACAATCTTGTGTTAGGATGTGAACGGGACGGGCGCGGGTCATCGTTTAGACCATGATTGCAATGGTGCCAAGTATCTTTGGGCAATTTTTCCTTTAAGGGACTTGATCATTTTTTAGGCAACTTTCGAAAGCGTCATCGAGGGACTATGATCATTTGATTGTTTTGTTTTTGCCAAAGATACCTAACATGCAACATGACCCATTATTGAAGGCAACAAGTGGAATACCCTAGGGGTGCAAGTGTGATTAGTGTTGTCCATTTTTCATGCTTGTTTATCTTGAATTTAGGTCAAACTATTTTTGGTTAATTTTGCATACAAAACCCTAATTCTATCATGGTATAATTAGAAAGCTTTTAAATGCGAGAAATAAAAGGTCCTAAGTTATTACAACACAATATATGGGATGGGGGGTACAAATGTTCAAATGGGGATATTTTAGCAAGAAATTAAACCTAAACTTATTACATCCAAATTGAATTATACAAATTATTTAATATACAACAATTAAATATAAATATAATAAATATGCAAGATGCAAAAAATGTTTTGTATATGTATGAAAAAAGTATTTTTTTATGTGTTAAATAAACAAAAATAAAATTAATTAATTTTGGTATTTTTATGCATTTAGGTCAAAACCCTAATTTTATAAATAAAAGGTATTTATTATGTAATATTTATTAATTATGTACAAAAATAAATAAAAGAAGGTATATTGTAAAAAAAAGTATTTTTGAGGTCAAAATATTAATAAAAATAAAATGCATTAATTCTTTGTATTTCTCTAAATATATTCATAAATATACATGTATTTACATTATTTATTAAATATATATTATATGTACAAAAAAAATAAAATATTTAATATATATAAAAAAAGTATATTTTTATTATAAAATGTTTTCAAGAGATAACATAAAATAAAAATCAAAAATAAAGTATGTTTATATTATTTTTTAGTTATTTTAAATGATAATATATTTATGTTTATTTATATACAAACTAAATGAAACAAAATAAATGTCAAAAAAAATGCAAAAAATGTGAAAAAATATTTTTAAGGTTTATTTATATTTAGACAAAAATATCAAAATAAAATCAGAAGGAAAAAATCAAAAATATCAAAGATAACTCAAAATGGGCCAGGGGGGTACATGTGGAATACAAAGGTGTGAAAAGTAACACAACTCAGGCCCAACCCATGAAAAGGTTGTCTTCAACCTCTGAACAACAAAACAGAGTAACACGTGATCCTTACTATCTCCTGATAGCACAAACTTACAACATGAAAGATGTTAAGCATCAAGCCACGATTCCATACATATAAAAAACTCAACTTAACTCTCAGAAATGAGAGAGAATTTCTCCATCCCTATTTCTTAGCCTAAGTTTTTGTCAATATTCAGATTCAAAATACTCTCAGCATATGCAATATAAATGAAAAATGAAGATATGTATAGCTTCAGGGGCATGAGTAGAACATTTTTCATTCACAAACTTATAGTTAACTCTTCCTATATTGAGAGATAGAAGTCCATGAACTTACCTGTTCAGCTTGGATCGTGTCTGACAATGGAGGTCCTTTCAAGGCAAGGTGAGGATTGGTATAGCTTGCTTGAAGTTCAGGGATGTTATTCCAACCTTTAACTTGCTTTGAAACCAACTGAATCAAACTATAGCAATCCACCTGCAAAACAGAAAATGTGAAAATGGTGAAGTTGGTTAGAGGTGTTACAGGTCGTGTCCAAGGCTTCGGATAGCTTGCATATGTGATATGGAATGTGTATGAACTGGATTTAGCAAGAATGCACGAATGGATTGGCTTATGGAAGTCCAACTGCAGAGGTCACTCTGTTTTCTGCAGTGGGAGGGTGTTTTGAGGTTTGATGATGTTTGGAAGGTATTTGGCTCGTGCTCTAGCTTAGGTTTGATGTTTGGAAGGTGTACAACAACTTTGCTTAAGCTTCTCTTGGCTGAAATGAGAGTTGGTTCTAGTTATGGCAAGTTACTTCTAACTTAAGCAAGAAAATGCAAGTTGGTTTTACAAGCTTGTGCAGGCCCCTCTAATGTGCTACAACTATCCCTCTTGATCAGTGTGACATGCTCCTGAACTTGTGCCCAAAGATATGGCTTTGTACTTCTTGATTCACAAACTTGACATAAAGCCATACTTTACAAAAATGGATAAAGTGCTTTTTCCAATTAAGGCTTAATTCTTCATGTAATGTCCAAATGCACAAAATAATGCTAACACACAATGGATTGGCATTTAATTATTGAGTGAAAATGGGATTAGAGGCCTGTAACTAGCTTATGCATGCTGATTTGAAAAATTGCACAAGTTATGAACATGTAAATTGGCCATGAACAAAGTGAGTTTTTCCCATATTGCCAAATTCGATTCTCTCTAACCATAAGGTTGTTTGATGAGTTCTTTGACATTTTGGAAATCTTGGAATGTGTACTATAATCCATCTTTGTAATTCAAATTGAAATTCCAAGTGGAAGCATGTGAAAAGTGGCCATGAAGTTAGGCAAAAATCCTGCCTAAAATAGGTCAAAATTTCTCTAAGTTAAGAATGGTTTTGCACCCTTAATCCAAAAATTGTAACTTGAGCTACAAGCTTCTTTTGAGGAAACTTTGTGAATCAAAGTTGTAGATTTTTCAATGGACTACAACTTTCATGTTTTGACTTTTGCTTGAATCCACATGCATCTTGATGAGAAAGTGGGACAAAGTTAGGAAAAAATTAGGGTTTTTCATAACTTAGAAAAATTTTAAGTTATGAAAATTCTTCATTTCAAACCCTTATTTGTGATTTTTGATTTCTTGGTGAACAAGTTTCACAATTTGGCATGTTTTGATGAAAAAAGGATCTTGACACTTGATTTTGACCAAAAAGTCAAAGTTTAACTTTTCAGTATACAGTCAAAAATTGATCAATTGACTGGGAAATTCATCTGCCAACCTTGTGCATTTGGGATCTTTTGAATTTGTTGAACATGTCAAGACAATTCCATTGGGTCCTTGAGTCCATATATGAGCTTGGTTTGCCATTGGTTAGGTCAAACAGTCAAAAATTGCCTTTGTGCAGTCAAAACCCTAAAAATAACCATTTTGCCCTTTTGGTGATCTGATCAAATTTCTTGTGGAATTGTGATCCAAACTTGACCAAATGGTTCAAATGAGTTCAATATGTTGATGTGGGTCAAAAATCATGAGGTTTGACTGTCAATTGACCACAGTTGACTTTTTCCCCAATACAGCTGATTTCTAGGTCAACTGTCCAATTGACTGGGCAAAGTTTGGAATCAAGACTTGAAACTTGGTATGGATAAACTTGGGAGTCCAACATGAAGCATGAAAGTCATCTTAGGCACTTTAGGTCAAAACATCTTTGTGCAAACTCAAACCCTAATTTGGGTTAACACTGCAAGGAGGAGTCTTGAGCAGAGCAAACCCTAACTTGATCTTGAGCTCCAAGGGTCTTGTGATGAGAAAATGTTGAGGAAATGGGAGGGAAAATTTTGGGGTACAACACACTTGATCTTTCTTCAGTAGCTTGAAGATTGGCTCACAAGTAGCAGTCAGATGTGAGAGGAATCGGGCAATGTAGTTCAGTCATCCCAAAAAGCCTCTGACCTTTTTCTCTATTCTGGGAGCTGGAATCTCTTGTATAGCTTTCACCTTGGCAGGGTCCACTTGAATACCTTTGTCGCTTACAATAAAACCTAGCAGCTTACCAGACCTCACCCTGAAGGTGCACTTGTTCGGGTTCAACCTCAACTTGTACAACTTCAACCTGTCAAACAGCTTCTGTAGATGGTCCAGGTGTTCTTCCTCAGTCTCGGACCTTGCAATCATATCGTCGACGTATACTTCAATCTCATGATGGATCATGTCATGAAACAAAGCAACCATGGCACGCTGATATGTTGCCCCGACATTCTTCAGTCCAAAAGGCATGACCTTGTAGCAAAAGGTACCCCACTGAGTAACAAAGGTCGTCTTCTCCATGTCTTCGGGAGCCATCTTTATTTGATTATAACCGGAGAAACCATCCATAAAGGAGAATACCTTATGTTGAGCGGTGTTGTCAACCATAACGTAGATGTGAGGTAAAGGGAAATCATCCTTGGGGCTTGCCCTGTTCAAATCCCTGTAATCAACACACATTCGGACCTTACCATCCTTCTTTGGCACAGGAACCACATTGGCCACCCACCGAGGGTAAGAAGTAGCTGCTAGAAAACCAGCGTCAAACTGTTTCATAACCTCAACCTTGATCTTCTCAGACATCTCTGGGCGCATTCGGCGGACCTTCTGTTTTACTGGAGGACAGTTTTCCTTGGTAGGCAGGCGATGAACCATAATATCAGTATCCAAATCGGGCATATCTTCGTAAGACCAAGCAAATATCTCAACGTAGTCACGCAGCATCTGAATCAACCGTTGCTTCACACTAGGCTCCAGATTGGTACCAACCTTGACTTCCTTCTTGTCTGTCTCAGTACCCATATTCACTGATTCCACCGGCTCTTCATGTGGCTGAATAACCCTCTCTTCCTGGAGTAACAGTCTTGCAAGTTCACCAGGCACTTCGCAATCATCTTCACCTTCGTCTTCGGCTAAGTTGATCGGATTTTCGAAGTTATAACTGGCAGTAGCAGAGTCGTTACCAGTGAGATCCAGAGTGGATGTGGACCTGTATATGAGAGTGTATGTAAAATAGTTGTTTTGCAATATATAATAAAGAAAAACAAGGAGCGCAAGATTTGAAATGCAAGAACGTCCAATGTTTTTATTAATGATATATGAAAATGACACACATAAAGCCCTCACAAATGAAACCTTAGTGCCCCGGGTAAGACACCAGGCCATAAAGTTTAAAACATCGTATGTTACAAATTCAAAACAAAAGTTTCATTACTGGGTAACAAAAGTAATAGGGATGAAGTCCTTTGTTGTCCAGTTGCTTGGTCCACCATTGGTCGTAGGATAGATCCAGCTGTCGAATTCGGACTCTTCCGCATCATCTTCAATGGCATTCACTCCCGAGTTGCTGATGAACACCGGAGGCCTTCCGATCCTTGCATTCCGAACAGCCCTTTGATCTTCTGCAGTGAAACCCAAACCAAACTTGTTAGTCTTCTGTGTAAAATCAGGGAGTCGGCCCCAATTTGCACACTCACCCTTCTCAATAACAGCCCGGGCATCTTTTAAGGAAGCCATTTTCATAGGAGAATCTTCAACCACAGTCTCAGCTGATGCCAGTGTCTGGGGAACCTCTTCAAAATGCTGGAACGGGGTCTCAATGAACTCCCCATCCATTTCTACATATCGGAACGAGTTGAGGTGACTGACCATATACTATTCCTCCCCTGTACTATCACAATCTTCCCTTTGACCGGGTACTTCAACTTCTGGTGGAGCGTTGAGGTTACGGCCCCAGCTTTGTGGATCCATGGACGACCCAGTAAACAAGAATAAGATGGCCAAATGTCCATCACATAGAACGTAGAGTTGAAGACCTGAGAACCAACCTTGATCGGGATATCAACCTCTCCATGCACCATCCTTTTAGACCCATCAAAGGCCCTGACAACAATGTTACTTGGTTTCAGCTTCAACCCTTCACAATCCAACCGGTCTAGAGCTTTTTTAGGCAAGACGTTCAATGAGGAACCAGTATCCACCAACACATGAGCAAGAGTAGTGCCCCTGCATTCAATGGAGACATGCAGGGCATCGTTGTGATTCTTCCCTTTAGCAGTCAGGTCGGCGTCAGAGAAACCCAACCCATTATCAATAGTCAAATTAGCCACACAATCTGTAAACTGATCAGCTGATGTCTCTTGTGGCACATGGGCAGTCTTCAGAAATGTAATCAGAGCCTTGGCATGGGCCTCTGAGCATAACAACAGTGACAACATAGAAATCTTAGATGGGGTTTTCCCCAGCTGCTCAACTACATTGTAGTCACTCTTTTTAATGATCTTCAGGATCTCTTCCATCTCTTGCTTAGAAGCTTCAACAGTAATTGTCTTTGGTGCCTCCGTCTGGGCAGGCACATCAGTGGTGATCCCTTTGCCCCGAGCGTCAGATGACTCGGTGACAGGGGTAAGAATAGGAACTTGAACAGGAATGGTAGCAGGTACACTTGCAGGTGTAATGACAGCAAGTCTTCGGGCAGTTGGTGGAGCAATATCAGGTGAGAAAAGTCTTCTGCTGCGGGTGACTTTAGCAGGTCCAGTAATGTTGCTGATGTCAGTATCAGCATCCAACTCTTACTTAACTCCGTGAAAATAAACATCAGCCCCATAGTGCCAAGGGACAGCTTTATCAGAGGTATAGGGGATGGGCCCCGGAACAGTGATGATCACAGGTGCGATTCTCGGAACGGGTGTAATTCTAATAGGCTTCCTCGAGGGAGCCTTGAAAGAATTATCGAAAATGGTAATAATGGCAACTTCTTCAGTAGGAGCGGAGGGAACAATAGTCTTCTCAAACAGGATCTCCTTACTATCCATCAAGTTTTGGATACCTGACTTCAAGAATGGGCAACCGGTAGGTAAAACGGAACACATATGGCAACCTTCGTCACAGCCCAGAAATAAACCGGCTAGCAAAAGGTTCTTCTTCACAATCATCAAAGGGGTAACAATTTCATCCACAAAAACTACAAATAAGTCTTCTTCTAAAGCATTCACTCCTGAGGACATGGAGAAGACAACCTTCATTACACAGTGGGGCACCTTCTGTTACAAGGTAATGCCTTTTGGGTTAAAGAATGCTGGGGAAACTTATCAGCGCGCCATGGTCGCTTTGTTCCACGATATGATTCACCACAAGATTGAGGTTTATGTTGATGATATGATAGCCAGGTCCCAGACTAAGGAAGAGCACCTTGATCATCTCTAAAAACTGTTTGACAGGTTGAAGACGTACAAGCTGAGGTTGAATCCGAACAAGTGTACCTTCGGGGTAAGGTCTGGTAAGCTTCTGGGTTTTTTTGTCAGTGACAAGGGTATTCAGGTGGACCCGGCAAAGGTAAAATCCATACAAGAGATGTCAGCTCCCCGCATAGAGAAAGAAGTTAGAGGTTTCTTGGGACGTCTGAATTACATCGCCAGGTTCATTTCACATATGACTGCTACTTGCGAGCCAATCTTCAAGCTGCTGAAGAAAGATCAAGTGGTAAAGTGGAATGATTAATTCCAGACCGCTTCTGAAAGAATCAAGGAATACCTTCAAGAACCACCAATTTTGATGCCTCCAGTTGAAGGAAGACCTTTGATATTATACTTGACAATGCTAGACAATTCAATGGGGTGTGTGCTGGAGCAGCATGATGAGTTTGGTCGAAAAGAGCATGCAATTTACTACCTTAGCAAAAAGTTTACCGACTGTGAGACCCGATACTCACTGCTCGAGAAAACTTGTTGCGCTTTGGCATGGGCTGCTCACCGACTGAGACAGTATATGCTGACTCATACTACCTTATTGATATCAAAGATAGATCCGATCAACTATATTTTCGAGAAGCCCGCCTTATCCGAAAGAATAGCAAGATGGCAGATGATCCTAACCTAATACAACATCCAATACATAACCCAAAAAGCAATCAAGGGGAGTGTATTGGTGGATCATTTGGTGCATCAGGCCGTGGATGACTACCAGTCCATGAATTTCGAGTTCCCGGATGAGAATATCATGTTGGTAACCGACTACGAAGAACATGGACCGGATGAAGGACCCGAGGAGGGATCCCGATGGTCTATTTGATGGAGCGTCGAACGCATTGGGTAATAGCATTAGCGCTGTAATCATATCTCCTGAAGGTTGTCATACTCTGTTCACCGCCCGATTATGTTTTAACTGCACTAACAACATGGCAGAGTATGAAGCATGTATCATGGGTCTTCGAGCTACTATTGACCTAAGGATTAAGTTCTTGAGTGTACTCGGAGATTCCGCTCTGGTGATAAGTCGGATCAAAGGTGAGTGGGATACGAAGCACCCGAATCTCATTCCTTACAAAGATTATGTACTGACATTGCTCCCACACTTTGAGGAGATAACCTTTGAACATTTCCCACGAGAAGAGAATCAGTTAGCAGACGCGCTAGCTATTATGTCTTCTATGTTCAAAGTTAGGTGGGACAATGAAGCTCCCCAGATTACCATTGAGAGGTTGGACGAACCCGCACATTGTTGTGACATTGAGACTGAAGAGGTAGCAGATAAACCCTGGTTTCATGAAGTAAAAAGGTATCTTGAGGCTCAAGAATACCCTGAGGGGGCATCTGTTAATGATAAGAAGTTTCTAAGAAGGTTCGCTGCGAATTTCTTCCTCAGTAATGGAATCCTCTATAAGCGTAACCATGATTCAACCTTACTGTGATGTGTGGACATGAGCGAGGCAGAAAGGATCATGGCGGAGCTACATGAAGGTACCTTCGGAACTCATTCCAGTGGACATACCATGGCTAAGAAGATTCTACGGGCAGGATATTATTGGTCCACTATGGAAGCCGATTGTTATCAGCACTCTCGAACCTGTCATAAGTTCCAAGTCTATGCTGATAAGGTGCATGTACCTCTAGTTCCCCTGAATGTTTTGACAGCTCCTTGGCCCTTTGCAATGTGGGGCATCGATATGATCGGCGAGATCAGGCCTACTGCGTCTAACGGGCATCGCTTCATTCTGGTAGCCATTGAGTATTTCACGAAGTGGGTTGAGGCAACTTCCTTTGTTATAGTAACCAAGAACATCGTGGCACGGTTTATCCGACACAATCTGATTTGTCGATATGGTGTACCAGAGAGGATTATTACTGACAATGGTACAAATCTCAATAACACGATGATCACCGAGCTCTGCAAACAGTTCAAGATTCAGCATCATAACTCTTCTCCCTACCGGCCGAAGATGAATGGGGTTGTTGAAGCGGCTAACAAGAACAACAAAAAGATTGTATAGAAGATGGCGGTGATATACAAAGACTGGCACGAGATGTTACCATTCGCTCTTCATGGGTACCGTACCTCAGCACGAACGTCGACAGGGGCAACACCCTACTCTTTAGTGTATGGCATGGAGGCAGTCCTACCCATCAAAGTCCAGATACCCTCTCTCAGGATTATGAAGGATGCGGGTCTGAACGAAGACGACTGGATCCAAACCCGACTTGATCAGCTGAATCTAATCGATGAAAAGAGACTTACTGCTATCTGTCATGGTCAGACATATCAAAAGCGAATGATCAAGGCTTTTAACAAGAAAGTCAGACGTCAAGAATATCAAGTCGGGGATCTAGTGATCAAACACATCATACTATCGCAAGGTGATCCCAGGGGAAATGGACCCCCACATACCAAGGGCTATTTGTGGTTAAGAACATTTTCTCGGGAGGAGCTATGATTCTAACCACCATGGATGGTGATGACCTTCCTCACCCGTCAATGCAGACATAGTAAAAAAATACTACGCATAATCAAAGACCCACTAGGTTGACTGGCCTAGGCAAAAATAAGGGCTTCTCGGCGAACCAAAAGGGTTCGGGCAAAAGTAAGGGATGAAAATTAAAAAAAAACATACACCCCGCAAGTCAAAAACCTGAAAAGGCGGCTTGGGCAAAAAAGGGTATCCCGATGGACTGAAAACCTGAAAGGGCGGTCCAGGCAAAAGTTAGGGATTGAAGCGTAATAGTATGTCTCATTGGATCATCTTGCAACCAGACTTCGGTATCGACTATCAAGCTCGGACAGTGCCAATTAATCTGATCAACCTTCGTCCAAGTAGCAAAGTGATGAGACGCTTGAAGATATAAAGGCAATAGCAGAGTTGGAACCCAATGGGATTGTTTCACATAGTTGTTTTTCTTTCTTTAACACAAATTGTAATTTTCATCTCTCGACGGCGTTCTCTTACTAGGATGTTGGCCCCTTTGTACAAAACGCCTATTACGGGCCAACTTCAAATCAATACAATTCATTTTCACAAGAAAGTCTAATTTGTTTTTCTTTTTCTGTTTTGTTTTGCAAGAACGTCCAATGATTCATTTTTTATATATGCATTTGAAAATAATTATTGCTCATAAATATTTACATGAAAAACAAAAGACAATTACTCGTAATTCCAAGAACAGGGACGAACAAGAAGTGCCCAAACCTTACAATTACTATGCCCATCAGGTATCAGGATAGAGCTAGCTTGAGAACATGAGTAGTGGTACATACACTCCCCACGGAGTAAAAAGTATCCAAAGAAAGTAATGTTAGCTTTCCCGAACGGGACATAACTCTCCCCAGCTGAGGTTCACAATCGTGAGCGAGTCAATAAATGTTTCCCCAAGCAGAGCTTATTTCTCTCACAAGCAGAAATTCAATCTCCAACAGAATTCATTATCACCAGCAACGAAAATTCATCCTCGGTGGAGTTTATTTCTCCAAATCAGCAGATCTACCAACAGAATATTTCCTCTCCAATAGAGTTATTTTCCCGCAGAGTTGTTCTCAAATAGAGTCTCTCCTCGGAAGAATATCCGCAAACGATGGGAAAATCCCCAGCATAGTCATCTTTGTTCACTATCCCCAACAGAAGTAGAGGAACTATGGTTTTTTTACAGTCGTCAAGAATACCATTTCTCATACTCTCCAAACAGCAGTCAGGGATTTATTTTCCCGGACTCAGTTAATTACGTCAGCATTTCATGTTCATACATCATGATGTATGCATACATTACTGTGATCGGTGGGAAAGAGAACTGATTGTTTTGGAATGTCGGTTCGCGTTTGCGTTTGTTTTTGCAAAATGTCGCGGTAAGCAAGAGTCGCCACCATCTTTTATTTTATCCAACAAGGAAAGGACAAAAGCACAGAAAAATTCCTTTTTCGAGATGTTTCTAGGGTTCGGGGGATAGATTATAGAAAGGGAAGGTGTTAGCACCCTTTCTATCTGTGGTTATCCACGGGCTCTTAGGTACTTGCTCATTGTGTTTTCAAAATTTGCTTTTCTTTGTGCTTGTGGGTTTGAAAGAGTTTTTGTTTTGAAAGGAGTGTAAGTGCGAAAAGTTTTGTTTTGTTTTGAGCGAGAAAGTACTTAAGAACCATCTACCTACTCGAAAAAGGAATTAAACTGTACAAATGTCCTTTAGACAATGCTAGCCCGCTATTGATGAGTAGGTAACATCGTCGTTGGAGTTTTCGGGTCAATTTGATTAAGGGACGTGTGGTCACTAAAGCAATGTCAGGATGCCTTAGCGGTAACCTTAATGTCTTAGATCATTTTATCAGAGGCAACCGTTTCGAGGCGACTATGATCTTTGGACAAGAGGGCGACCTCTAAAACTTCCTATACTCAATGACCATGTTCGAGGCAACCAAGTGAGGTGTACCCTAAGAGTGCGCATGTGCAAGTGTATTGTTTTCCAGTTATTTATCTTTGTACATGTCATGGGTTATCTATGTTGACTTTAAATTCATACATTGGATCTTGTCATACATTCCCTATTATCAAACATCTAATAGTGTATAATTGCGGAATTTAAATTGCGGAAATTAAATCTAAACTATTACAAGGCGTCGGGTATTTACATCGCCAAAAACAAACCCTTTAATTTAAATTGCGGAAAGTAAAATAAAGCGATAAATAATTAAAGTCCTAATTAAAAGCTATTACATACCGGAAGCAATTACAATATTGGATAAAACGATATGCGTGCGAGAAATTAGATCGGCGCATTTTTTAGGGTTTTGACCCTTTTTTTGAAAAGAAAATATTTTTTGTTATTTTTGAATTTATGGCAATTAAATCTAAGTTAATAATTAAATTAATTAATTAATGAAAATATTTTTGTATTTTTTGATATTAAAAGAAATAAAATAAATTTGATTAAAAGTTAGTAAAAACCTAATTCTACATTAATTTTAATTATTTTGCAAAAATATTAGAATTATACCTAATTAAAACTAAGTCAATTAAATTATTATTTATTTACAAAAATAAAAGTGATGAATTAATTTAATAAAATAAAACATATTTTTGTGTTTTGATTTTATGAGGAAAATAAATTATTTGGTTAATGGCAATAAAAATAGTTAATAAAACAATTAAATAAAAAAATATATAAAAGAGAAAAGAAATAAACCCAGGGGGTGTTGGGCCCAAGAGGAGGTGAGATTGGCAATTCTTTGGCCCAAAAGGCACAGATCTGTATTGACTTTGTTGATCCAGTGGGCGTCCATTGACTTTGGCATATGGTAGATTTGCAATCTTGGCCATTGGATTTGGCCTGAAGGCCATCTGGTGCCTGGAAATCTGAGATCCATAGTAGGCTGCAATACATGAAGTACACTGGAACGCTGGAAGGAAAATAATAACAAATATGTTGGGGACCTGGGATTCAAACCCAGGTCCCATGGGACTTTCCACTAGCGCGCTTGCCAACCCAACTAACTTGCTTATTTGTTATTATAATGGATAAAAGATATTATAAGAGAAAAGCAAGCAATATATTGGAAATTAAAAAACGCGCGGAATTTATTTGAACGGGCCAATGAAGACGAGCCACGTCTTCGTCTTCTTCAACAAGACCTGGTCTTTTTCCTACGGATTTGGATTCGCAACAAAATCCATGGCTCGATCCCAAAATCGTCCCTAGGCCATGGAAACGAATTTTGAGACCATCACCTTACTCGTCTCCTTCCACTGATTCCATTTATGTCCATGGGTTGTTCTAATTTTTCCTGAAATCAAAACGCCTAAAAAACAAGAACAAAAACCCTAGCTTCGGGTACAGGGTTACAGGCTACAAAAATGAAATCAAATATTGCAGAAATGAATAGGCTGATTAACATGGTTATGCAAAGATTTTGGCGAAAGGATGCAAGAACAAGAGGTTATGTTTTCGTGTACAAAGACATGTTCATGAGTACTTACAGTGCATTTTAGGCAACGAGAAGGCTTGGTTCTGATTTCTATAGCTTCAGTGGACTCCTGGCAATTGAACCATGTTGAGATTTTGGATTGAATTGGCCTCCCACCAAGATTTTGATCCCACACTTTTTAAGATTTTTTCAAGTTTTGTATTTTGAGATTTGGCAGCCTTTTTTTCGTGTCCTTGTGTGCTTTGCATTGTGTGAGTATAAGGGAAGCAATTAGGTCAAGAATTGGGCTTTGAATCCATGTGAATTGATGATTTGAGATTTGGTTTGATCACCATTAATAAAGCTTCCAAAATTGTCCCAAATCAAATATTTTGTTCACAATATGGCATGGTACGAATTTGATTGTATCCATCATGGTAATTGAAAGTTGTATCAATCAAAAAGATCACAAGTTATTAATATTTAGATTTTATTTTGATTTAAATTGATTAAAAATGAATTAAATCAATAAAAAACAAATAAAATAGAAAAATTAATAAATTGGCACAAAACTGAAGATATGACACGTGTGTGGTGTGACAAGATCAAATCAAGTGGAAAAAAGTGGGGCCATGTGACAAAATTTGAAGTTTTGGGGATAGTTGACTTTTGGCAATTTTGGAAAAATGTCCAACTTCAACAATGCATAACTTCTTCAATTTTGAACTTTTGGAGGTGTTCATGGACTTTTTAGAAACCTTGAGATGTCCTCTAACCAACCCTTTTGGTCTCATCTCATTTTGATATTCCATTCTCAAGTTATAAGCTTTGGAAAAAAGAGGTGTTTTTGTTGACTTTCAAAAATGACCTATAATGTCCAAATTTGTAACTTTTTGTGAGAGCATTTCTTGATCTTGGGGTGTGAAGATGGATTGTATTTAATTGTATCCTCTTAAACATGAGCTTTGGATGGGTCATTTCTCATAAAGTATGAGAAAGTTATGCTTGGTCAAAGGTGAGTTGACTTTTCCTACAAAACCCTAATTTATCAACTTTTGAATCTTGATGAATCTTGAGCAATCCTTGATGAATCATGATCAACCCTTGATCAAATGGTGAATTATCCTTAAAAATTAGAATGTTGACAAAAAATCTTGAGGTTTTACTATTTATAGGTCACAGTTGAGTTTTTCCCTAACACAGTCGACTTTTGGACCTCTTGAGCAATTGACTGACCAAACTTTCTCTGCAAGGCTTGAAATTTGACATGGATGAACTTGAGAACATATTAGGACATTGGGGAGAGTTTGAGGCCATTTGGATTTAAGGACCTTGATGCAACACAAAACCCTAATTTTGAATTGACTGCCTTAAGAGGTGATTTGACTGTCCAACTCTTGAGCTAACTTGAGTCACTTGGAGATTATTCTTGACATGTCTTGAGAAATATGGGAGGGAAAATTTTAGGGTACAACAGTTTCCCCTGTTCAATTTTCTTAGACCTGAGGATATAGATTGGCTTTCGGGCCTTTCGTGATCTGAAGGTATAAGATAATTGAACACTAGAGTGCCCAGAAATTTGCACTCGCATGGTGTAGTATCAGCATTGTGATGTCGGGAATGGGCTTACAGATGCCATTTGGAGATTGTTGATAGGAGGATGGGCTTACAGATGCCATCTGCAGGAGCGTCGATCGCATAAGAACTTGCATACCTGTTGTTGTAGAAGATTCCGCTGGGGAAGCCTAACTTTTGTTGAGATTTAAGAACTTGCCTGTACTTCAACTGAGAGAATGCCTCGGCTAAGTCTTCAGAACCTGTCCATAATTCAATTGGGGGGAAACATCTTCATCAAGATCTAGGAATTGTCTAGTCTTCAACGTAGTATACCGTTGAGATTGTAGAACTCGTCCACACTTTGACGGAGGAAAACATCAAGATCTAGGAACTGACTAGTATTCAACGTAGTATACCGTTGAGGTTATAGAACTCGTTCATACTATGACGTAGGGAAACATCTTCATCAAGATCTAGGAACTGTCTGGTCTTCAACGTAGTATACCGTTGAAATTAGAGAACTCGTCCACACTATGACGGAGGAAAACATCAAGATTTAGGAACTGACTAGTGCTCAATGTAGTATACCGTTGAGGTTATAGCACTCGTCCACACTATGACGTAGGGAAACATCTTCATCAAGATCTAGGAACTGTCTGGTCTTCAACGTAGTATACCGTTGAAATTAGAGAACTCATCCACACTATGACGGAGGAAAACATCAAGATCTAGGAACTGACTAGTGCTCAACGTAGTATACCATTGAGGTTATAGCACTCGTCCACACTATGACGTAGGGAAACATCTTTATCAAGATCTAGGAACCGTCTGGTCTTCAACGTAGTATACCGTTGAAATTAGAGAACTCGTCCACACTATGACGGAGGAAAACATCAAGATCTAGGAACTGGCTAGTGCTCAACGTAGTATACCATTGAGGTTATAGCACTCGTCCACACTTTGAAGTAGGGAAACTGTCGAGATTGAGAACCTTATCTGAAATTCAACCGAGGATAATTCAATTGAGATTTAAGAACCGGTCAGGTCTTCGACTAAGCTGAGAACTTAACTGCATCTTTCCTGAAAGGTAAAGGTCAGTCATATGCAATGCATGAGATGGATCAAGCAATGATGTTCTCAACATAAATGAGATTGTATGGTATGATGCGTATATGCATGTATAATGATGTATGAAAATGTGATGTTTTAGATGGGGAAAATAAATCATGGAGTTGCTGGAGAATAGAGTTGAGTTCTTTGTTTCCGCTGGGGATGATGAACGAAGATGATTGTGAGAATAAACTTGCAGGAGAAAAGAACTCCGTTGGGGAATAAACTGATGAAGAGATTACTCTGTGGGGAATTACTCTATGGGGAATTGATGTTCTGCTGAAGATTTTAATGATAAACTCCGCTGGGGATTCCGTTGATAAGCTCTGTTGGGGATTTCAATGATGAACTCCGCTGGGGATGGATTACCGTTGCTGGTGATATTGAATCTGCTGAGGATTGAACTCCTGTTCGGGGAAAGAAAGAACTTCGCCGGGGATGATCTTTCAGTTGCAACTTGCTAGGGATAACCCAGTTAGACTCTTGTGAGGATAACCCTCTGAATTTGGCTGGGGAGATTTATTTTTGTACTCCGCTGGGGGTAAACTTCCAGAGTTTACTGGGGATGATGCTTCAACACCGTTGGGATAACTTTTTCAGACCGTGCTGGGGAAATATCGACTCCACTGGGGGTATCTTGTATGCTGTCAGGGAACATTCTTATACTCCGTTGAGGAATATTAAGACTTCCGGGGATACTCTGATACTTGCTGGGGATATTCCTATACTCCGCTGGGGAATATTCTTATACTCTGATGGGGAATATTAAGACCTTCTGGGGATACCAAGCCTTTTTAGGGCTGATGGTAGACTAACTCTGCTTAGGGAGAGTATTGCGGATTCGTCCATAGTTGCAAGTCCCAGCTGGGAGAGCTATCATTACCGTCTTATTCTGCGGGGAGTGAAGGTATCTTAGCCATATTCTTCAGCTGAATCTTCCTTGGTACCTGGTGGGCAGAGCAACTGTACAGTTCGGACAATTCTTATTGCCCCTGCTTCTGATATTACCAGTAATTCATCTTTCATTTCGCATGTAGATATTTATGAGCAACAATTAATGTCAAATGCATATATCAAAGATGAATATTAGACGTTCTTTGCAAAACAAAACAGATAAAGGAAAAACAATTTGAAATTTCTTTGAAAATGAATTTGTATTGATTTTGAAGTTTGGCCTGTAAATAGGCGTTTTTGTACAAGAGGCTGGCGTCCTAGTAAGAGAACACCGTCGAACAAATAGAATTTACACAATTTGTGAAAAACTAAACAAAACAGCTATGTGAATAATCCCACTGGGTTCCAACTCTGCTATTGCCTTTATGTCCTTGAGCATCTCATCTCTTTGCTACTGGTTGAAGATGAATCAGATTGATTAGTGCCGTTTGAGCTTGATAGTTGATACCGAAGTCTGGATGCAAGGTGATCCAATGAGACATAGTGTTACGCTTTAATCCCTAATTTTTTCCTGGACCGCCCTTTCGGGTTTTCAGTCCACCGGGATACCCTTTTTTGCCCAAGCCGCCTTTTCAGGTTTTCGACTTGCCGGGTGTACAGATTTTTTCATTTTCATCCCTTATTTTTGCCCGAACCCTTTTGGTTCGCCGAGAATCCCTTATTTTTGCCTAGGCCAGTCAACCTAGCGGGTCTTTGATTATGCGTAGTATCTTTTCACTATGTCTGTATTGACGGTGTGAGGAAGGTCGTCACCATCCATGGTGGTTAGAATTAGAGCTCCTCCTGAGAAAATGTTCTTAACCATAAATGGCCCTTCGTAAGTAGGGGTCCATTTGCCCCTGGGATCACCTTGAGGTAGAATAATGCGCTTGATTACCAGGTCAAGAACTTGATACTCTTGTCGTCTGACTTTCTTGTTAAATGCCTTGATCATCCGTTTTTGGTACGTCTAACCATGACAAATAGCGGTAAGTCTCTTTTCATCGATTAGATTTAGCTGATCAAGCCGGGTCTGGATCCAGTCATCTTCACTCAAACCTGCATCTTTCATGATCCGAAGAGAGGGTATCTGAACTTCAATAGGCAAGACTGCCTCCATGCTATAAACCAAGGAATAAGGTGTTGCCCCTGTTGACGTCCGTGCTGAGGTACGGTACCTATGAAGAGCAAATGGTAACATCTCGTGTCAATCTTTGTATGTCACCGTCATCTTCTGCACAATCTTCTTAATGTTCTTATTAGCCGCTTCTACAGCCCCATTCATCTTCGGTCGGTAAGGAGATGAGTTATGATGTTGTATCTTGAACTGCTTGCAGAGCTCAGTGATCATCTTGTTGTTAAGATTGGTACCATTGTACGTAATGATCCTCTCTAGTACACTGTATCGACAGATCAGATTATGCCGAATGAACCGTGCTACGACATTCTTGGTTACAGTAGCAAAGGAAGTTGCTTCAACCCATTTCGTAAAGTAATCAATCGCTACCAGGATGAAATGATGCCCATTGGATGATGTAGGTCTGATCTCGCCGATCATATCAATGCCCCACATTGCAAAAGGCCAAGGTTCCGTCAAGACATTCAGAGGAACTGGAGGTATGTGCACCTTATCAGCATAGACTTGGCATTTGTGACATGTCCGAGAATGCTGATAACAGTCGACTTCCATTGTGGAGCAGTAATATCCTGCCCGAAGGATTTTCTTTGCCATGGTATGTCCACTGGAATGAGTTCCGAAAGTACCTTCATGTAGATCTTCCATGATCCTTTCTGCTTCATTCTTATCCACACAACGCAGTAAGGTCGAATCATGGCTACACTTGTAAAGGATGTTATTGCTGATGAAGAATTTCGCCGCGAACCTCCTCAGAAACTTCTTGTCATTAACAGATGCACCCTTGGGGTATTCCTGAGCCTCAAGGTATCTCTTCACCTCATGAAACCAGGGCTTTTCTATTACCACTTCAGTCTCAATGTCACAGTAATGTGTCGGTTCGTCCAACCTTTCAATGATAATCCGGGGAGCTTCGTTGTCCCAATTGACTTTGAACATAGAAGACATCGTAGTCAGGGCGTCCGCCAATTGATTCTCCTCTCTAGGAAAGTGTTCAAAGGTTATCTCCTCGAAATGGGGAAGCAACGTCAATACATACTCCTTGTAAGGAATCAGATTCGGGTGTTTCGTATCCCACTCGCCTTTTATCTGACTGATCACGAGAGCGAAATCTCCGAAGACACTCAAAAACTTAATCCTTAGGTCAATTGTTGCTCGAAGACCCGTGATGCATGCTTCATACTCCGCCATGTTGTTGGTGCAGTTGAAACATATTCGGGCGGTGAACGGGGTATGAGAGCCTTTAGGAGATATGATCATGGCGCCAATGCCATTACCCAAAGCATTCAAAGCTCCATCAAAGTACATAGACCATCGGGATCCTTCCTCAGGTCCTTCATTTGGTCCAGGTGTCTCACAATAAGTTACCAACATGATATTCTCGTCCGGGAATTCATAGTTCATATACTGGTAATCATCCACTGCCTGATGTGCCAAATGGTCTGCCAACACACTTCCCTTAATTGCCTTTTGGGTCGTATACTGGATGTCATACTCAGTCAATATCATCTGCCATCTTACTATTCTTCCAGACAAGGTGGGCTTCTCGAAGATATACTTGATTAGATCCATCTTTGAAATCAACAGAGTAGTGTGAGTCAACATATACTGTCTCAGCCAGCGAGCAGCCCATGCCAAAGCGCAGCAAGTTTTCTCGAGCAACGAGTATCGGGTCTCGCAGTCGGTAAACTTTTTCCTAAGGTAATAAATAGCATGCTCTTTTCTGCCAGACTCGTCATGCTGACCCAGCACACACCCCATTAAATTATCAAGTACTGTCAAGTATAAGATCAGAGGTCTCCCTTCAACTGGTGGCATTAGAATAGGTGGCTCTTGGATATACTCTTTGATCCTTTCGAAAGCGACCTGGCATTCATTATTCCAACGTACCACTTTGTGATACGGTGGGAGAACTGACTAGGGTTTTGCGTTTGTTTTCGCAAATGTTTCGGTTGAGCAAGAGTCGCCACCGACTTTTTATTTTATCATAAGGAAAGGTTAAAAAGCACAGCAAAAACCTTTGAGATTTTTTCTTGGGTTCGGGGAGTAGATTATAGAAAGGGAAGGTATTAGCACCCTTTCTATCCATGGTTATCCATGGGCTCTTAGTTACTTGCTTAGATCAACTTGCCTTGATTTTCAATTGTTTGAAATGGTGCTTTGTGTGTGGGTTTTGAAAATGTCTTGAAAAGAGGCCAATGTGGTGGCAACCTTTGTAATGATCCATGTTTGAATGTATACAAAGGTGTATGTCTTTTGAAAAGTTTTCAATGTTTTTGAAAGTTATTTTGAAAGTGTGTTTGTGATGTGTGTTTTGAAAAATAGGCAAGTGTTTTTGTTTTGCAAGTTGGCAAATAACCAAGAGCTTATCTACCCTAAATTTCTCAAAGATCTTTGCTATGTTTTAACCCTTTTAACAATTTTGTTCCACCATTGTATTTGGTAGACAATCTTGTGTTAGGATGTGAACGGGACGGGCGCGGGTCATCGTTTAGACCATGATTGCAATGGTGCCAAGTATCTTTGGGCAATTTTTCCTTTAAGGGACTTGATCATTTTTTAGGCAACTTTCGAAAGCGTCATCGAGGGACTATGATCATTTGATTGTTTTGTTTTTGCCAAAGATACCTAACATGCAACATGACCCATTATTGAAGGCAACAAGTGGAATACCCTAGGGGTGCAAGTGTAATTAGTGTTGTCCATTTTTCATGCTTGTTTATCTTGAATTTAGGTCAAACTATTTTTGGTTAATTTTGCATACAAAACCCTAATTCTATCATGGTATAATTAGAAAGCTTTTAAATGCGAGAAATAAAAGGTCCTAAGTTATTACAACACAATATATGGGATGGGGGGTACAAATGTTCAAATGGGGATATTTTAGCAAGAAATTAAACCTAAACTTATTACATCCAAATTGAATTATACAAATTATTTAATATACAACAATTAAATATAAATATAATAAATATGCAAGATGCAAAAAATGTTTTGTATATGTATGAAAAAAGTATTTTTTTTATGTGTTAAATAAACAAAAATAAAATTAATTAATTTTGGTATTTTTATGCATTTAGGTCAAAACCCTAATTTTATAAATAAAAGGTATTTATTATGTAATATTTATTAATTATGTACAAAAATAAATAAAAGAAGGTATATTGTAAAAAAAAGTATTTTTGAGGTCAAAATATTAATAAAAATAAAATGCATTAATTCTTTGTATTTCTCTAAATATATTCATAAATATACATGTATTTACATTATTTATTAAATATATATTATATGTACAAAAAAAATAAAATATTTAATATATATAAAAAAAGTATATTTTTATTATAAAATGTTTTCAAGAGATAACATAAAATAAAAATAAAAAATAAAGTATGTTTATATTATTTTTTAGTTATTTTAAATGATAATATATTTATGTTTATTTATATACAAACTAAATGAAACAAAATAAATGTCAAAAAAAATGCAAAAAATGTGAAAAAATATTTTTAAGGTTTATTTATATTTAGACAAAAATATCAAAATAAAATCAGAAGGAAAAAATCAAAAATATCAAAGATAACTCAAAATGGGCCAGGGGGGTACATGTGGAATACAAAGGTGTGAAAAGTAACACAACTCAGGCCCAGCCCATGAAAAGGTTGTCTTCAACCTCTGAACAACAAAACAGAGTAACACGTGATCCTTACTATCTCCTGATAGCACAAACTTACAACATGAAAGATGTTAAGCATCAAGCCACGATTCCATACATATAAAAAACTCAACTTAACTCTCAGAAATGAGAGAGAATTTCTCCATCCCTATTTCTTAGCCTAAGTTTTTGTCAATATTCAGATTCAAAATACTCTCAGCATATGCAATATAAATGAAAAATGAAGATATGTATAGCTTCAGGGGCATGAGTAGAACATTTTTCATTCACAAACTTATAGCTAACTCTTCCTATATTGAGAGATAGAAGTCTATGAACTTACCTGTTCAGCTTGGATCGTGTCTGACAATGGAGGTCCTTTCAAGGCAAGGTGAGGATTGGTATAGTTTGCTTGAAGTTCAGGGATGTTATTCCAACCTTTAACTTGCTTTGAAACCAACTGAATCAAACTATAGCAATCCACCTGCAAAACAGAAAATGTGAAAATGGTGAAGTTGGTTAGAGGTGTTACAGGTCGTGTCCAAGGCTTCGGATAGCTTGCATATGTGATATGGAATGTGTATGAACTGGATTTAGCAAGAATGCACGAATGGATTGGCTTATGGAAGTCCAACTGCAGAGGTCACTCTGTTTTCTGCAGTGGGAGGGTGTTTTGAGGTTTGATGATGTTTGGAAGGTATTTGGCTCGTGCTCTAGCTTAGGTTTGATGTTTGGAAGGTGTACAACAACTTTGCTTAAGCTTCTCTTGGCTGAAATGAGAGTTGGTTCTAGTTATGGCAAGTTACTTCTAACTTAAGCAAGAAAATGCAAGTTGGTTTTACAAGCTTGTGCAGGCCCCTCTAATGTGCTACAACTATCCCTCTTGATCAGTGTGACATGCTCCTGAACTTGTGCCCAAAGATATGGCTTTGTACTTCTTGATTCACAAACTTGACATAAAGCCATACTTTACAAAAATGGATAAAGTGCTTTTTCCAATTAAGGCTTAATTCTTCATGTAATGTCCAAATGCACAAAATAATGCTAACACACAATGGATTGGCATTTAATTATTGAGTGCAAATGGGATTAGAGGCCTGTAACTAGCTTATGCATGCTGATTTGAAAAATTGCACAAGTTATGAACATGTAAATTGGCCATGAACAAAGTGAGTTTTTCCCATATTGCCAAATTCGATTCTCTCTAACCATAAGGTTGTTTGATGAGTTCTTTGACATTTTGGAAATCTTGGAATGTGTACTATAATCCATCTTTGTAATGCAAATTGAAATTCCAAGTGGAAGCATGTGAAAAGTGGCCATGAAGTTAGGCAAAAATCCTGCCTAAAATAGGTCAAAATTTCTCTAAGTTAAGAATGGTTTTGCACCCTTAATCCAAAAATTGTAACTTGAGCTACAAGCTTCTTTTGAGGAAACTTTGTGAATCAAAGTTGTAGATTTTTCAATGGACTACAACTTTCATGTTTTGACTTTTGCTTGAATCCACATGCATCTTGATGAGAAAGTGGGACAAAGTTAGGAAAAAATTAGGGTTTTTCATAACTTAGAAAAATTTTAAGTTATGAAAATTCTTCATTTCAAACCCTTATTTGTGATTTTTGATTTCTTGGTGAACAAGTTTCACAATTTGGCATGTTTTGATGAAAAAAGGATCTTGACACTTGATTTTGACCAAAAAGTCAAAGTTTAACTTTTCAGTATACAGTCAAAAATTGATCAATTGACTGGGAAATTCATCTGCCAACCTTGTGCATTTGGGATCTTTTGAATTTGTTGAACATGTCAAGACAATTCCATTGGGTCCTTGAGTCCATATATGAGCTTGGTTTGCCATTGGTTAGGTCAAACAGTCAAAAATTGCCTTTGTGCAGTCAAAACCCTAAAAATAACCATTTTGCCCTTTTGGTGATCTGATCAAATTTCTTGTGGAATTGTGATCCAAACTTGACCAAATGGTTCAAATGAGTTCAATATGTTGATGTGGGTCAAAAATCATGAGGTTTGACTGTCAATTGACCACAGTTGACTTTTTCCCCAATACAGCTGATTTCTAGGTCAACTGTCCAATTGACTGGGCAAAGTTTGGAATCAAGACTTGAAACTTGGTATGGATAAACTTGGGAGTCCAACATGAAGCATGAAAGTCATCTTAGGCACTTTAGGTCAAAACATCTTTGTGCAAACTCAAACCCTAATTTGGGTTAACACTGCAAGGAGGAGTCTTGAGCAGAGCAAACCCTAACTTGATCTTGAGCTCCAAGGGTCTTGTGATGAGAAAATGTTGAGGAAATGGGAGGGAAAATTTTGGGGTACAACACACTTGATCTTTCTTCAGTAGCTTGAAGATTGGCTCACAAGTAGCAGTCAGATGTGAGAGGAATCGGGCAATGTAGTTCAGTCATCCCAAAAAGCCTCTGACCTCTTTCTCTATTCTGGGAGCTGGAATCTCTTGTATAGCTTTCACCTTGGCAGGGTCCACTTGAATACCTTTGTCGCTTACAATAAAACCTAGCAGCTTACCAGACCTCACCCTGAAGGTGCACTTGTTCGGGTTCAACCTCAACTTGTACAACTTCAACCTGTCAAACAGCTTCTGTAGATGGTCCAGGTGTTCTTCCTCAGTCTCGGACCTTGCAATCATATCGTCGACGTATACTTCAATCTCATGATGGATCATGTCATGAAACAAAGCAACCATGGCACGCTGATATGTTGCCCCGACATTCTTCAGTCCAAAAGGCATGACCTTGTAGCAAAAGGTACCCCACTGAGTAACAAAGGTCGTCTTCTCCATGTCTTCGGGAGCCATCTTTATTTGATTATAACCGGAGAAACCATCCATAAAGGAGAATACCTTATGTTGAGCGGTGTTGTCAACCATAACGTAGATGTGAGGTAAAGGGAAATCATCCTTGGGGATTGCCCTGTTCAAATCCCTGTAATCAACACACATTCGGACCTTACCATCCTTCTTTGGCACAGGAACCACATTGGCCACCCACCGAGGGTAAGAAGTAGCTGCTAGAAAACCAGCGTCAAACTGTTTCATAACCTCAACCTTGATCTTCTCAGACATCTCTGGGCGCATTCGGCGGACCTTCTGTTTTACTGGAGGACAGTTTTCCTTGGTAGGCAGGCGATGAACCATAATATCAGTATCCAAATCGGGCATATCTTCGTAAGACCAAGCAAATATCTCAACGTAGTCACGCAGCATCTGAATCAACCGTTGCTTCACACTAGGCTCCAGATTGGTACCAACCTTGACTTCCTTCTTGTCTGTCTCAGTACCCATATTCACTGATTCCACCGGCTCTTCATGTGGCTGAATAACCCTCTCTTCCTGGAGTAACAGTCTTGCAAGTTCACCAGGCACTTCGCAATCATCTTCACCTTCGTCTTCGGCTAAGTTGATCGGATTTTCGAAGTTATAACTGGCAGTAGCAGAGTCGTTACCAGTGAGATCCAGAGTGGATGTGGACCTGTATATGAGAGTGTATGTAAAATAGTTGTTTTGCAATATATAATAAAGAAAAACAAGGAGCGCAAGATTTGAAATGCAAGAACGTCCAATGTTTTTATTAATGATATATGAAAATGACACACATAAAGCCCTCACAAATGAAACCATAGTGCCCCGGGTAAGACACCAGGCCATAAAGTTTAAAACATCGTATGTTACAAATTCAAAACAAAAGTTTCATTACTGGGTAACAAAAGTAATAGGGATGAAGTCCTTTGTTGTCCAGTTGCTTGGTCCACCATTGGTCGTAGGATAGATCCAGCTGTCGAATTCGGACTCTTCCGCATCATCTTCAATGGCATTCACTCCCGAGTTGCTGATGAACACCGGAGGCCTTCCGATCCTTGCATTCCGAACAGCCCTTTGATCTTCTGCAGTGAAACCCAAACCAAACTTGTTAGTCTTCTGTGTAAAATCAGGGAGTCGGCCCCAATTTGCACACTCACCCTTCTCAATAACAGCCCGGGCATCTTTTAAGGAAGCCATTTTCATAGGAGAATCTTCAACCACAGTCTCAGCTGATGCCAGTGTCTGGGGAACCTCTTCAAAATGCTGGAACGGGGTCTCAATGAACTCCCCATCCATTTCTACATATCGGAACGAGTTGAGGTGACTGACCATATACTATTCCTCCCCTTGTACTATCACAATCTTCCCTTTGACCGGGTACTTCAACTTCTGGTGGAGCGTTGAGGTTACGGCCCCAGCTTTGTGGATCCATGGACGACCCAGTAAACAAGAATAAGATGGCCAAATGTCCATCACATAGAACGTAGAGTTGAAGACCTGAGAACCAACCTTGATCGGGATATCAACCTCTCCATGCACCATCCTTTTAGACCCATCAAAGGCCCTGACAACAATGTTACTTGGTTTCAGCTTCAACCCTTCACAATCCAACCGGTCTAGAGCTTTTTTAGGCAAGACGTTCAATGAGGAACCAGTATCCACCAACACATGAGCAAGAGTAGTGCCCCTGCATTCAATGGAGACATGCAGGGCATCGTTGTGATTCTTCCCTTTAGCAGTCAGGTCGGCGTCAGAGAAACCCAACCCATTATCAATAGTCAAATTAGCCACACAATCTGTAAACTGATCAGCTGATGTCTCTTGTGGCACATGGGCAGTCTTCAGAAATGTAATCAGAGCCTTGGCATGGGCCTCTGAGCATAACAACAGTGACAACATAGAAATCTTAGATGGGGTTTTCCCCAGCTGCTCAACTACATTGTAGTCACTCTTTTTAATGATCTTCAGGATCTCTTCCATCTCTTGCTTAGAAGCTTCAACAGTAATTGTCTTTGGTGCCTCCGTCTGGGCAGGCACATCAGTGGTGATCCCTTTGCCCTGAGCGTCAGATGACTCGGTGACAGGGGTAAGAATAGGAACTTGAACAGGAATGGTAGCAGGTACACTTGCAGGTGTAATGACAGCAAGTCTTCGGGCAGTTGGTGGAGCAATATCAGGTGAGAAAAGTCTTCCGCTGCGGGTGACTTTAGCAGGTCCAGTAATGTTGCTGATGTCAGTATCAGCATCCAACTCTTACTTAACTCCGTGAAAATAAACATCAGCCCCATAGTGCCAAGGGACAGCTTTATCAGAGGTATAGGGGATGGGCCCCGGAACAGTGATGATCACAGGTGCGATTCTCGGAACGGATGTAATTCTAATAGGCTTCCTCGAGGGAGCCTTGAAAGAATTATCGAAAATGGTAATAATGGCAACTTCTTCAGTAGGAGCGGAGGGAACAATAGTCTTCTCAAACAGGATCTCCTTACTATCCATCAAGTTTTGGATACCTGACTTCAAGAATGGGCAACCGGTAGGTAAAACGGAACACATATGGCAACCTTCGTCACAGCCCAGAAATAAACCGGCTAGCAAAAGGTTCTTCTTCACAATCATCAAAGGGGTAACAATTTCATCCACAAAAACTACAAATAAGTCTTCTTCTAAAGCATTCACTCCATGCTTGGGCATGGGAGCAGTCACAACATTAGGCCTCTCGAGCGCCTCAAACTCAATCACCTTCGCATCAATTAAGTCTTGTATTTTGTTCTTCAAAACCCAACAATCATCTGCATTATGCCCCGAGCTATCAGAGTGAAAAGCACAGCGGGCATTAGGGTTATACCTCGGTGATGTGGTATTTGGATTCTTCGGGGCTTCCTTTAGAACCACCAGATTAGTCTTCAGCAACTGTGGTAGAATCTGAGACAAAGTCATGCTGAGACGGGTAAATTGCCTTCGAGGTCTCTCGTCCTTCTGTTGATTGTTGTGCTGAGGAGCACCAGCAGGTTTTGAAATAACAACCGCATTGACATCTTGGCGGTGTTCAGGTCTATTCTGTCTTCTCGCACTGTAGACAGCACTGGACTCTTTCTTAAATGGCTTCTTCTCGGTGCTTGATGAAGCACCCTTCTGTATCTTACCAGCCTTAATACCAGCCTCAATCCTCTCACCGGTTAAAATAAGCTCTGTAAACCCAGACGAAGAGCTTCCAATTAGATGGTTGAAAAATGGACCAGACAGGGTCCCCAGAAACATGTCAACGAGCTCCCGATCAGCCAAGGGTGGTTGTACTCTACCGGCGAGGTCCCTCCACTTCTGAGCATAATCTTTGAATCCCTCACCCGTTCCCATTGACATACCCTGGAGTTGGGTACGCGTAGGAGCAAGGTCAGAGTTGTACTGATACTGCTTGTAGAATGTAGTAGCCAAATCTTCCCAGTTGCGGATACTGGCTCCGTCTAACTGATAGAACCACTCAAGCTGAGTCCCTGAGAGACTGTCTTGAAAGAAATGGATCCATAAGTTTTTATCAACAGTATACGGCTGGATTTTCCTCACATATGACCGGAGGTGCAGCTTCGGACAAGAAACTTTGTCATACTTAGCAAAGGATGGTGCCTTGAATTTGTGGGTAATCACTACCCCAGATGATAGACCTAGATCACCGAAGTCCAGACCAGGCACCTTTTGAACCTCCATAGCACTCAACCGGTCTTCCAGTTGCTTGTATCTATCCTCGGCAGGAGGATAATGTTCTTCATCGTAGTCCGTCTCGTTGTCGGAGACCACAGGGCTAGGAGCCCTCCTTTCCTCTTGATTGTCTTTCCCTCCAGATGAGGTGGTCAGATCAACTTCATTTTGTAGCCTGTTTCCAAACTTGTGCCCTGTGTTAAACAGGATGGTCCTCTTCTTCTTCTTCTTCTTCTCTTTCAGAATCTGGGTCTTCAGGTCATGCTGACCCTTAGCTAGATTCATGAACAGCTCTTGAAATTGGGCATTCTGGGCCTGGAGGGCCTTGATGGCTTGCTCAGTAGAAGATTCAGCAGACATAATGAGTGAGCGCTGAAATAAACAGCGAAGAAGATAAGAGACCTATAAAGGGTACCTGTTTATAACGTGCATGAGATGAAATGCGTATGATTATGATTTCAAAGACAATCAGGAGATTCAAATTTGTAAACAAGAAAGGAAACACACTTTATTAGATTTAAACTTCAAAATTTAAATTGTTCAACAAATGCCCTCAGGGCATTACAAAAATGGAAATGCTGAAAAGTAAATAAAAACTAGAAAGGAAATCATCAAAAGCCAATCAATGCTCCCATGGTCTCTTCTTATCAGTGCGGACATAGTCGTTGAGAATCTGCTCGTTCTCCAACTGTCTAGTCAACCTCTGGATCTTCTGCTCTTGCTCGTTGAACTTCTCTCAGTAAGAATCCCATTCTTCCTGCAGTTGCATCCAAGATCTCTTCAGTGCCCCAATGTCAGTGGGCATATAAGGATGGAGAATGGTTGGAAGAACCCCTTCTTCATTAGCAACTTCAAGAGTGACAGGCCGGACGACTTCATATGGCATACCTAGCTTCTGGGCACGGGTGCGGACTCATCTGAGATATGGCTCCATTGGCAGAGAAGTCTTTGGGCCCAGCTCATGTGGATCAGATTGGTGAACTCTATCCCAAGCCCTTATGAATCTGCGACGCTGCTCGTCGCTATCCCCTTGAAAATCAAAGATGATACTCGGCATTAGCATCTCATGAGGTCCTTCTCTTCTGGCTCTTCCAAACTGACGGAGAGCTAAGCATTGGTTGTAAGAGATTCCTCCATGGGTTCCTATCAATGGAACATTAGGATACTCTCCACAGCGATCAATGATAGTCACCTCATCCATACCCTTGAGAGTCCAGATAATGTCGTTATGAGAGAGAGACATCACCCTATAAGCCCAGCCCATTCCTTCTTTATTCTTCATCACTGACTTGGGGAGGTGCGAAATAAACCACCTCGACAACAAAGGAGCACAGCACATCAAGGTTCCCCGCTTTCGGGCAGTACGAGCATAGAGCTGATGAAGAATGTCACCCAAGAGAGTGGGCACAGGGTTCTGAGAGATGAAGATCTTTACCGCATTAACATCAACAAAAGTGTCAGGGTTCAGAAACAAAACCAAGCCATATATCAAAAGAGCTAGAATATCCTCGAAGGCCTTGAAGTCTAGATTATCCCAGAAATAGTTAGCCTTACCAACCAAAAACTTAGTCAGAAAACCCTTAGCTCCACTTCTAGTCTCCCAATTAGCCATTACCTCCTCTTTGGTCAAATGAAGGGCTGCATCAATTTCTTCGGGCCTAAGGGTCTTCTCCCAACCAGTAAATGGGGTCTGCTCCAGAACAGAGATTCCAAGCAGCTCAGAGAACTCTTCTAGGGTGGGAACCAACTGATAGTCTTGAAAAGTAAAGCAATGGTATAGCGGATCATAGAACTGAACCAGGACACTCATCATCTGCTCGTCCAATTTAGAGGTGACCAAACTGATAAGAGAACCATGCCTCGTGATGAAGGAAGTAGTGTCAGGCATCTTGGCAACCAACTCTTTAAGCAAGGTAGGGACTTGGACAAAGTTGATCCGGATGGTATTCTTACGCATGGGCATCATGATGACCTACAAAATAGAACAAAGATGAATCCCTCCTGTCTTTGAAATAGGTTAGTCCAATGCAAGATGTATGCAATGTTATGATGTCATGATGTCATGATAGTAAGCACACCACAAGTATCCACAAAAAGCAAACATGGTAAAGGCACACAAGTCACACTGAAGAGCCCTTAGATTTCAGGCTGGCAAGGAGCTTAGGTACTACCCTCTTTCAGTTCAATTGGTTTAAACCTACCCTAAAAATAGTAATCGGGTTCTAGAGGATCTCAATATCACTGACTACCCTCAATCGGTCATAATTCCAGTTTAGCAACATTTTCTTGCGGCCGGAATCATCGCGAGAGTTTAGTCTCAATGAGTGTAGCATACTGCCACTGTTCTATGGCCAAGTTGGTCAATTTAAGGTTCTAAGGTCAGTTGGTGCTTAATGACCCCTTAGAAGACTCATATTCTCCTCGTTCCAACACAAGGGATATCGGTACAGACTAAAGTGTCACACCAACGTAGCTACTACTTCAACCGTGTCGGTCTATGCCGGACAGTTCCCTCACAGTTTATTTCTACTTACCTAAAGGGTACCCCCAGATCCGGGTTAGGATCTATAGAAACTCTGATACAAGCCCACAAAATTAAAGCATACAAAGCATACAATTGAAAACACAATGATCTAATCCTAAGGTACACCTCACTTATTAAAATCCCCAGCAGAGTCGCCAGTTTTGTGATGGGTTGGAAAGAGAATTGAATGTTTTAGAATGCTGGTTCGGGTTTGCGTTTGTTTTTGCAAAATGTGGCGGTAAGCAAGAGTCGCCACCGTCTTTTATTTTATCCAACAAGGAAAGGACAAAAGCACAGAAAAATTCCTTTTTCGAGATGTTTCTCGGGTTCGGGGGGTAGATTATAGAAAGGGAAGGTGTTAGCACCCTTTCTATCTGTGGTTATCCACGGGCTCTTAGGTACTTGCTCATTGTGTTTTCAAAATTTTCTTTTCTTTGTGCTTGTGGGTTTGAAAGAGTTTTTGTTTTGAAAGGAGTGTAAGTGCGAAAAGTTTTGTTTTTTTTTTGAGCGAGCAAGTACTTAAGAACCATCTACCTACTCGAAAAAGGAATTAAACTGTACAAATGTCCTTTAGACAATGCTAGCCCACTATTGATGAGTAGGTAACATCGTCGTTGGAGTTTTCGGGTCAATTCGATTAACGGACGTGTGGTCACTAAAGCAATGTCAGGATGCCTTAACGGTAACCCTAATGTCTTAGATCATTTTATCTGAGGCAACCGTTTCGAGGCGACTATGATCTTTGGACAAGAGGGCGACCTCTAAAACTTCCTATACTCAATGACCATGTTCGAGGCAACCAAGTGAGGTGTACCCTAAGAGTGCGCATGTGCAAGTGTATTGTTTTTCAGTTATTTATCTTTGTACATGTCATGGGTTATCTATGTTGATTTTAAATTCATACATTGGATCTTGTCATGCATTCCCTATTATCAAACATCTAACAGTGTATAATTGCGGAATTTAAATTGCGGAAATTAAATCTAAACTATTACAAGGCGTCGGGTATTTACATCGCCAAAAACAAACCCTTTAATTTAAATTGCGGAAAGTAAAATAAAGCGATAAATAATTAAAGTCCTAATTAAAAGCTATTACATACCGGAAGCAATTACAATATTGGATAAAACGATACGCGTGCGAGAAATTAGATCGACGCATTTTTTAGGGTTTTGACCCTTTTTTTGAAAAGAAAATATTTTTTGTTATTTTTGAATTTATGGAAATTAAATCTAAGTTAATAATTAAATTAATTAATTAATGAAAATATTTTTGTATTTTTTGATATTAAAAGAAATAAAATAAATTTGATTAAAAGTTAGTAAAAACATAATTCTACATTAATTTTAATTATTTTGCAAAAATATTAGAATTATACCTAATTAAAACTAAGTCAATTAAATTATTATTTATTTACAAAAATAAAAGTGATGAATTAATTTAATAAAATAAAACATATTTTTGTGTTTTGATTTTATGAGGAAAATAAATTATTTGGTTAATGGCAATAAAAATAATTAATAAAACAATTAAATAAAAAAATATAAAAGAGAAAAGAAATAAACCCAGGGGGTGTTGGTCCCAAGAGGAGGTGAGATTGACAATTCTTTGGCCCAAAAGGCACAGATCTGTATTGACTTTGTTGATCCAGTGGGCGTCCATTGACTTTGGCGTATGGTGGATTTGCAATCTTGGCCATTGGATTTGGCTTGAAGGCCATCTGGCGCCTGGAAATCTGAGATCCATAGTAGGCTGCAATACATGAAGTACACTGGAACGCTGGAAGGAAAATAATAACAAATATGTTGGGGACCTGGGATTCGAACCCAGGTCCCATGGGACTTTCCACTAGCGCGCTTGCCAACCCAACTAACTTGCTTATTTGTTATTATAATTGATAAAAGATATTATAAGAGAAAAGCAAGCAATATATTGGAAATTAAAAAACGCGCGGAATTTATTTGAACGGGCCAATGAAGACGAGCCACGTCTTCGTCTTCTTCAACAAGACCTGGTCTTTTTCATGCAGATTTGGATTCGCAACAAAATCCATGGCTCGATCCCAAAATCGTCCCTAGGCCATGGAAACGAATTTTAAGACCATCACCTTACTCGTCTCCTTCCACTGATTCCATTTATGTCCATGGGTTGTTCTAATTTTTCCTGAAATCAAAACGCCTAAAAAACAAGAACAAAAACCCTAGCTTCGGGTACAGGTTTACAGGCTACAAAAATGAAATCAAATATTGCAGAAACATTCTAAATAGGCCGATTAACATGGTTATGCAAAGATTTTGGCGAAAGGATGCAAGAACAAGAGGTTATGTTTTCGTGTACAAAGGCATGTTCATGAGTACTTACAGTGCGTTTTAGGCGACGAGAGGGCTTGGTTCTGATTGCTATAGCTTCAGTGGACTCCTGGAAATTAAACCACGTTGAGATTTTAGATTGAATTGGCCTTCCACCAAGATTTTGATCCTACACTTTTTAAGCTTTTTTCAAGTTTTGTATTCTGAGATTTGGCAGCCTTTTTTTTCGTGTCCTTGTGTGCTTTGCATTGTGTGAGTATAAGGGAAGCAATTAGGTCAAGAATTGGGCTTTGAATCCATGTGAATTGATGATTTGAGATTTGGTTTGATCACCATTAACAAAGCTTCCAAAATTGTCCCAAATCAAATATTTTGTTCACAATATGGCATGGTACGAATTTCATTGTATCCATCATGGTAATTGAAAGTTGTATCAATCAAAAAGATCACAAGTTATTAATATTTAGATTTTATTTTGATTTAAATTGATTAAAAATGAATTAAATCAATAAAAATCAAATAAAATAGAAAAATTAATAAATTTGCACAAAACTGAAGATATGACACGTGTGTGGTGTGACAAGATCAAATCAAGTGGAAAAAAGTGGGGCCATGTGACAAAATTTGAAGTTTTGGGGATAGTTGACTTTTGGCAATTTTGGAAAAATGCCCAACTTCAACAATGCATAACTTCTTCAATTTTGAACTTTTGGAGGTGTTCTTGGACTTTTTAGAAACCTTGAGATGTCCTCTAACCAACCCGTTTTGTCTCATCTCATTTTGATATTCCATGCTCAAGTTATAAGCTTTGAAAAAAAAGGTGTTTTTGTTGACTTTCAAAAATGACCTATAATGTCCAAATTTGTAACTTTTTGTGAGAGCATTTATTGATCTTGGGGTGTGAAGATGGATCTTAGGTAATTGTATCCTATTAAAAATGAGATTTGGATGGGTCATTTCTCATAAAGTATGAGAAATTTATGCTTGGTCAAAGTTGAGTTGACTTTTCCTACAAAACCCTAATTTAGCAACTTTTGAATCTTGATGAATCTTGAGCAATCCTTGATAAATCATGATCAACCCTTGATCAAATGGTGAATTATCCTTCAAAATGAGAATGTTGACAAAAAATCTTGAGGTTTGACTATTTATAGGTCACAGTTGACTTTTGCCCTAGCACAGTCGATTTTTGGACCTCTTGAGCAATTGACTGACCAAACTTTCTCTGCAAGGCTTGAAATTTGACATGGATGAACTTGAGAACATATTAGGACATTTGGGAGCGTTTGAGGACATTTGTATGTAAGGAGCTTGATGCAACACAAAACCCTAATTTTGAATTGACTGCCTTAGGAGGTGATTTGACTGTCTAACTCTTGAGCTAACTTGAGTCACTTGGAGATTATTCTTGACATGTCTTGAGAAATATGGGAGGGCAAATTTTGGGGTACAACAATTACATATAACATAATCTCAGTTATTTTGAGAACCTCATCACAATGCATCTCATGTATCGCACATAACTAACCATGTATTTCTTTCAGGAAGGACAGTTATTATCAACAATTTCCAACAGGTCCATGATCAACACTCGAAGCTAAACAGAGTAATTATCGATGCGAGAAAAGCAACCTTACCCAGGTTCCCTCTGCAATTTTTTCCACACTCATCTCGAAGTAACCCTACTATCCAGGTTCCTTCTCACAGCCCTACTATCCAGGCTTTCATATCGAAGTAACCCTATTATCCAGGTTCCTTCTTACAACCCTACTATCCAGGCTTTCATATCGAAGTAACCCTACCATCCAGGTTCCTTCACAGCCCTACTATCTAGGCTTTCATATCGAAGTAACCCTACTATCCAGGTTCCTTCTTACAGCCCTACTATCCAGGCTTTCATATCGAAGTAACCCTACTATCCAGGTTCCTTCTCAAGCCCTACTATCCAGGTTCCTTCTCAAGCCCTACTATTTAGGCTTTCATCTCTAAGTAGCCCTACTATCCAGGCTTTCATCTTGAAGTAACCCTACTATCCAGGCTCCTTCTCACAGCCCTACTATCTAGGCTTTCATATCGATGTAACCCTACTATCCAGGTTCCTTCTCACAGCCCTACTATCCAGGCTTTCATATCGAAGTAACCCTACTATCCAGGTTCCTTCTCACAGCCCTACTATCCTGGTTCCTTCTCACAGCTCTACTATCCAGGCTTTCATATCAAAGTAACCCTACTATCCAGGTTCCTTCTCACATCCCTACTATCCAGGCTTTCATATCGAAGTAACCCTACTATCCAGGTTCCTTCTCACAGCCCAATTATCCAGGCTTTCATATCGAAGTAACCCTATTATCCAGGTTCCTTCTCACAGCCCTACTATCTAGGCTTTCATCTCGAAGTAGCCCTACTATCTAGGCTTTCATCTCGAAGTAACCCTACTATCCAGGCTCCTTCTCACAGCCCTACTATCTAGGCTTTCATATCGAAGTAACCCTACTATCCAGGTTCCTTCTCACAGCCTTACTATCCAGGCTTTCATATCGAAGTAACCCTACTATCCAGGTTCCTTCTCACAGCCCTACTATCCTGGTTCCTTCTCACAGCTCTACTATCCAGGCTTTCATATCTAAGTAACCCTACTATCCATGTTCCTTCTCACATCCCTACTATCCAGGCTTTCATATCGAAGTAACCCTACTATCCAGGTTCCTTCTCACAGCCCAACTATCCAGGCTTTCATATCGAAATAACCCTATTATCCAGGTTCCTTCTCACATCCCTACTATCCAGGATTTCATATCGAAGTAACCATACTATCCAGGTTCCTTCTCACAGCCCTACTATCCTGGTTCCTTCTCACAGCCCTACCATTCAGGCTTTCCTATCGAAGTAACCCTACTATCCAGGTTCCTTCTCATAGCCCTACTATCCAGGCTTCCATCTCGAAGTAACCCTACTATCCAGGTTCCTTCTCATAACCTTACTATCTGGGTTCTTCCTCTTTTATCCCCAGACAGAAGTCCATAACACTGTAAGACCGGGACCCGATCAAACACAATTGATTTCACATTCCCCCAGAAAGTCGCGGTACAGCATATACCCTGACCAGATACGCAGTTCACTTCCGCTTCCCAAACCGAAATTATTCCCCAGTAAAGTAACGGACGACTAGAGCTCCTAAAACTCTATTTCTCTCAAGACAGAGACCAGTAGTCCCCAGTGAAGTATTCCTCAACAACAGGTATACGGTTTCTCACAAAGGAATCTCTTTTGCGATCGACGCTTCTTCAGATGGAATCTTTAAGCCCATCTCCGACAATTCTCTAGCAACTACCAAATGGCATCTATAATCCCATTCCCGATATCACAAATCAAGTGCCACTTCATGCGAGTGCAAATTTCTGGGCACTCTAGTGTTCAATCATCTTCCACCTTCAGATCATGAAAGGCAGACGAGCCAATCTACATCTTCAGGTTTAAGAAGATTGAACAGGGGCAGCTGTTGTACCCCAAAATTTGCCCTCCCATATTTCTCAACAAATGTCAAGTGAGGTCTCCAAATGGCTCAAGGAAGTCCAAGAGTTGACCAGACAAACTCTCTCCTAAGGCAACCTACCTCAAATTAGGGTTTTTACTTTCATCAATATGTCTGAACCACAAAGGACTCAAATTCTCACCATTGTCCTAATATTTTCTCAAGATCATCCATGCCAAGTTTCAAGCCTTGCAGAAGGAGTTTGCTCAATCAATTGCTCAAATGCCTGAAAATCAATTGTACTAGGTCAAAAGTCAATTGTGGCCCACATACAGTCAAACTTCAAGATTTTTGGTCAACATCCTCATTTTGAAGTATTATACATCATTTGATCAAGGGTTGATCATGATTCCTCAAGGATTACTCACAATTCATCAAAACCCAAAAGTTGTTAAATTAGGGTTTTGTAGGAAAAGTCAACTCAACTTTGACCAAGCATAACTTTCTCATACTTTATCATAAATGACTCATCCAAATCTCATTTTGAAGAGGATGCAATTTCATACAATTCATATTCAGCTCCCAAGTTTAGAATACGCACTCACAAAAAGATATGAATTTTGACATTATAGGTCATTTTGAAAAGTTAACAAAAACACCTTTTGGGTCAAAGCTTCATACATGAACATGGAAGATTCAATTTATATGAGACTAAAAGGGTTGCTTAGAGGACATCCTAAGATTTCTAAAAAGTCCAAGAACACCTCTCTACGGTCAAAATTGAGAGAGTTATGCATTGGCCAAGTTGACCATTTTTGCAAAATTGCCAAAAGTCAAATGTGCTCAAATTTGCATTTTTTGCTAAATGGGCCCAACTTTTTATGCTTGCACCTCAATTATAATGTGGTCCATGACTCAAATACTTATCCACCAATTATTTGCTTCAGTTTTCAATTTATTTTGATTTTTCATTAATTAAAAAGTGAATTAAATCAAATAAATGATGAAAATTATCAAAGATGTGATTTGATTTGTTTTTTTGACAGGATAGCATCCAAGATATGCTGAGCTTGCAAGATCAATTCGAATAAATGGTAATTGGTACAAAAATAGCATGATTGGCATGAAAATAAAAAGATATTATATGGCTAAAGAATCAAATCAAATATCACCAAAGCTTAAAGATTGAATCTGTTTTGCAACCCTAATTCATTGAGGGATATATAATGAACAAGAACAAAGCAAAAAAGAGGTTAGAGGTCGTGCATAACCAAGAAGAAAAACTGAAAAATTCAAGAAAAAGTGGGAATCGATTTTCAATCTACAAGGCGTTTCAAAGCATTTCAAGATTACCAATCCCTTCCTAGACATCCCAGGAAGTTGTTCCAATCATTCCCAGGGCCTGAAGCACTCAAGAACTCGTTCTACAACTCACACTGTTTGTTACATTTTTCAAATTCGGTTTTTGCAATTTACGCATCATTAGCATATTTGATTTATATATTATTGTTCATCATTGAGTTTGCAAGCTATTGGTATCATTTAATTGCGTTTTCAGTACAAGAATCAAGATATGCCATTGTTAGGGCTCCTTGGTTCATTTTAGGGGTTTGCAGTATAGGCAAAATTAGACCTGGATTTTGGTACCATGATACTCGTGAGGATGAGACGAGTTGATTGGCACCCTTACTTTTAATTTATGTTGCTTGTGTTAGATTTTTTAATGTCACGGGTTTGTAGCTACAGCAAGGTGTTTGTAGGTAAAAGTGTCCTAGGCTAAAACGATGGAGAGAGGAAGAAGAAGCTTGCGTGGCACATCATCATTGGCTCATTCAAACTGACGCGCGTTTTTATTTTTGTTTTGACCACTAATTCATGTTTTCTTATATTATGCTTTGTTCTTATTATAATTACAACTAAGCATCACAACTCAGTTGGCAGCATAGTATGGGGAACGAGCATAAGGACCTGGGTTCGATCCCCAGGTCCCAATATTTGTTTCATGTAATTTTTCCTCATATGATCAGGTGTGCTACTTATCATGACATCCACCATATGCCATCAAATTCAACCCTCAGATTCATCAGCAAGCCAGATCCAATGCCTCTCCATTGAAGGTCCATCATATTCCTCAAGTCAACAGCCACCCGAATCAGGCATAGTCAACACATGCTTGGATTTGTTTGGGCCCAGAAACCATATTGGCACCCCCCATAATTGCTAGCAATCAGGCCCATCTCTATCCTTTTTTTATTATTTCTTTTCTTTAATTCTTTTAATTTTTCTTTTAATCATTTTAATTAACAAATTAATTATTTTTCATAAAAAAATTATAAAATCAAGAAATCATAAAAAATTAGAATTAGTTTTTTTTTTATTATTATCAAATTTAATTTAATTTAGTTTAACTTAGGGCAATTTTAACTTGTTTTTTTTATAAATAAAATTAAATAGAAATTAGGTTAAATTCTTGATTTAATTCTTTTATTTTTTCTCAAATAAATAAAAATACAAAAATAGGTTTTTAGAGTGAATTAATTTATTTTTCTTAATTTAAAATTAATTAGAACTTAGGATTTCCTTTTTAATTTAATTGTAACATGACAAACACATCTTTTTTAATCAATCGCAAATAGGTTTGGTCAAGGGTCAAAACCCTGGTCGTTTCGTATTTAATTCATCGCGCACTTGTTAATTATTTTTGCCAATATTTTTGTAACTGTTCATGGTTTGTAATAGTTTAATTTAGGGTTTTATTTACTGTTTAAATTCTTGGGTTTTTGGCTATATAATTAATCCCCCTCCCCGAAGCCTTGTAATAGCGTAGATTTATTTTCTCGCATTTTTAATTCCTGCAAATATTTAACTGTCTAGATGTATGCTAATAGGATTGTATGACAAGAACGCATGACAAATTAATATAGTTAGAAAACCCTAATGTGCAAAGATAAATAACTGAAACAAATCACTCGCACATATCACTCTAATGGTATACTCTCACTTCGGTTGCCTTCGGTAAACGATCATTAAGCATAGGGTGTCTTAGTGATTGCCCTCCTGTCTAAAAAGATCAAATGTCCCATTCGAACGTTGCCTCGGAAATGTTGTCTCGAGAAAGATCTTAAGACTCTAGGGCTATTAGTAAGGTGTCCTAATATTAATTTAGTGATCGTACGTCCCTTTCGAATTGACCCTTACAAATTCCAACGACGGTGCTACCTATTTCTCAATAGTAGGATAGCGCTGTCTAAAGGAAACAAGAATAGAAACGATCTTTTTTCGAGTAGGTAGATGTTGGTAGGTACTTGCTCAAATCAAAACTTTTCACACTTACACTTTTCAAACAAATTTTCAAAACAACTTCGTCACATCCTTGAGGACTGATACAAGGGTTATCACGAAGTAAAACATTTTCAAAAACAAAGCACACACACAAGCAATTTAAAAATGAGAAAGTACCTAAGAGCCCATGGAAAACCATGGATAAAAAAGGTGCTAACACCTTCCCTTTATATAATCTACCCCCCGTACTCAGAATATCTCGAAAAAGGATTTTTTATGTACTTTTTTCCTTTCCGGTTGGATGAAATAAAAGTCGGTGGCGACTCTTGCTTACCGCGACATTTTGCAAACACAAAAAACAAAATGCAAACCAGCATCAAACAGTCGGTTCTGCCACCGTATCACAGCGTCCAAAATTGGTTTTTAAGATATTCAAGCTTTATAAATATGGAGACATTTTAGGAAAGTTATAATTGAAGACCTATTTTCTTGGAGAAGTTTTTGCAGACTTTGTACAGTTTCTCTGCTGCATTTTTTAAGCCCAAATCTAGTTGGGAAAAGGTTATCAAGAGAAGTGTTTATAACCTAGAAGCGTACAAGTACATGGTGTAGAATCATTGGGGCTTTGTCATTGTGCCTTTCTCTAGGAGAGTTGGTTTGTGTGATCCACTCGGGTTGTGAGTTGGACTGTGTTACAGAGTTGTAATCTCTGTTATTGATCTCCCCGAAACATTTAAGCAAGAGGTAGTATTGTTCTTGGAGGAAATTGTTAAGAAACTTTAAGTATTGTTCTTGATAAAATATGTGAAGCAAGATCAAGTATGTTATTCTTAGTCAAAGGATGTCTTGATTAAGGTGTTAGTTTTGTAATTGAAGTGTGATCTTCATTTAGGTGAAAGGTCATCGATACAGTAACTGTGACTGGGACTATTAGACATCATTGTGGTGATTAGAGGTGAGATGGGATTTCTCATAACTAGGGAGGACCTAGGTAGAAGTTTCACATGGCAGTGATTAAGTGATTATTTGTAAACTTGGGATTAGTTTAACTTTGAGTTGATAACGTCTAGTGGATTTCCTTCCTTGCTTGGTAGCCCCCAGAGTAGGTGTTGGTTTGCACCGAACTGGGTTAACAATTTTGTATGTTGAATTTCTTTTCAGTACTATTTTTAATGATTATACCTTGCATGTGTTTTTTTTGTCAGATAAGATGTCTCGACAACTTATAGGACATTTGAGTTTTGTCATACCATAATTTCACTCTGAGATCAAACCGCGGTCGTCAGATATAGTGGATAATGAAATATTAATCTGGATAAATTATTATAGGGTACCATGCCATGCATGGTGTGATACGGTGGGAGAACTGACTTGATTATTTTGCATTTGTGTTTGCAAATGTTGCGGTTTAGCAAGAGTCGCCATCGACTTTTCTTTTATCCAATAAGGAAAGGTCAAAAAGCACAGGAAAAACCTTTAGAGATGTTTTTTTGAGTTCGGAGGGTAGATTATGAAAAGGGAAGGTATTAGCACCCTTTTCATCCATGGTTTTCCATGGGCTCTTAGTTGCTTGCTAGATCACTTGCTTTTTTTTGAATGTGTGCTTGTGATGTGGGTTTTGAAAGTATTTTGAAAATGTGACTTTGTAATGATTCTCGTCTCTATAAGAATATGTACAAAGTGTTGTTTTGAAAATAGTTCAAAGAGGTGTTTGTGGGACGTGTTTTTGAAAGTGATTTTGAAAAGGGTTTCCTTTGTAATGGCTCTCGTCTCTATAAGAACGCGTACAAAATGTTGTCTTTTGAAAATGTTTCAAAGTGAGAGTGTTGGTGTATAGAATGTTTTTGTTGTGAGCAAGCAAGCAACTAGGAGTGAATCTACCTACCAAAAGGTCTTAATTGTTCTTTTCCTCCTCCTTTAGATGTTGCTATCTTACCATTGTTTTGGTAAGAAGCCCCATCGTTGGATGTGAAGGGACGGACGTTGGGACGTTTGTATAGTCATAGAAGGCAACCTATGGGACGTTTTAGCAATGTCATTTTAGGGACTAGATCGTTTACTAGAGGCAACATCGAGGGTCATCGAGGGACTACGATCTTTTATCGAGGATCTTTTGCTTAAAACGCCCATGTTCGAGGGACGTGACTATTTTCGATAGGAAACAAAGTGGGATTACCCTAAGGGTGCTAGTGTGCAAGTGTGTTTGATTGCATGCATTTTAGTCTTGATTAGGGTGATCTATTTGTCAATTTCATGTCTTGCCATACACACCCTAATTACTAGCATTATATGAAAGCAATAAAAAGTGCAAAAAAAACAAAGATTATACGCTATTACAATCATTGGGGGATGGGGTGTAAAAATTTACAAATGGGGATTACAAATAAAACTAAGTCTTAAGTTACTATTACAACCATATTGAATGGATAAGAATGTACAAGAAAATGTGAAATGGACTTGTTTTGCTTGATAAAAGAATTAAGTTTTATTTAAGAAAATACTTTTGATCTTTTTGTTTTAAGAAATAAAATAGAGCATGTAAAATGTAAAATGTTTTTGGTGTTTTTTTATTAATGAAAAATAAAGGTGATGGTAAAAAATAACAAAGAGAAGGAAGGCAGGATCAGTGCAAAATGTTGAAATATGAGAGGTCAGAAGTTCTGACTTTGACATACTGCACAAATAGAAATGACGTTAATAGAAATAGAGAAGGTCAGAAATTCTAGATTCGCTGGGAACAAAGAAGTTTTCAGAAGTTCTAATGCCACTGGTAGAACTTCATCTCCCTTTCCATGCTAGTCAGAACATCTACAACTTAGTAATTTCTTAACAGAACAGAAGTTACACATATAAAAGTCATGACAAGTTTCATAATGTTTCTGAAGTAAGAGGTGTCAGCAATATAGATCAGAAGTAAGCGTGAATTTGCTAATCCTAATTCTGAGTCCTAATTTCTTCATGAAGCTCTGAACTGGAATTCCCTCTACTTAGGCAGGCAAATGCATGAAATCTCAGAATATGTACATCATCAGAATGAGAATATCTACATTGTATTTTAAACATGCAAAATCTGACAATGCCTAAGGAATATGATAAGAGTCAGCAGAAGCTTACCTTGCAGCTGGAAAAGACTCTGTAAATTGGAGTTTGGTCCTAAAATATGTTAACATTCTGAGCTGCTCCTTCACGTGCTCAGCAGGCTGGAAGTTTTCAATTTTTGGAACCACCAAGGGATAATGTTCTGACTTCTTTGAGATGGAGGTGGATAAAGAGTGTATTGCAGTATGAACACGGAAGTTAGGATAACTTTTAATATGTGAATCAGCAACTGCGTGGATGGCTCTAGTCAAGAAACACTTGAGAACAAATTAAGTTTGAATGCAAGGAATCAAAAGTTAACATGTTTTGTATGTTGTGTTTACAGTTTTTGGATTCCTAGAATTTTAGCATGGATTCTAGGCTTTTCTTTCTCAAATTTTCGACCCTTTTACCGTTGCCAATGGCTCTCAACTTATAGGCCAAAATCTTGTACTTGGAGAAATAAAAAATATATCCATCATATGCTAGGCGTTGACGTGTTCTTGCAACAAGTTCAAACAAGTATGGTTCAAAGCACAAAGTAAGGTGGTTAATAAATTTTAGCCGTGCCTATGTTGGGTTTGTAAGCAGGAATTAAGGAAAAGTAACTTCCAAAGTAAAAGTAGCGCATGGGCCCAGCATACTCTTGTACAAGAGTTTGCTTTTCCAAGACAGCAATGGTACTTTTATGCCACGCGTGGGGAAATATTTTGGATAAAGACTCAAAAGTGGTTGTGAGCATTAAATGAGCATTAAATGATGATGAGATTTATCAAATCAGAAATTCTTCCATGTGAAACTCTGCCTCATTTGTTTATTTCTGGATCAGAAGTTCAGCTTCAACATAGCTTATAATAGACATCCAATCTTTTGCTCCTTGTATCTCCTGGTTCCAGCATGTTCTGAAGGAGCTCTGAGATTTTCCAGGAATCTTGCAGCATGCTTTGTAACCTTCTTTGAATTGCCCCTTGCAAACTCGGACTGAACCTTTATGAAAACTGGCCCAAAAGTTCTGACCCAATTCTGTCTTGAAAATGTCCAGAATTTGCTGAGTGCTTTAGTTTCCCGGATGTATCTTTGAACATTTATAACTTGAGATTCCAGCATTTTTAGGGGAAGTTCTATTCTGCAACGTTTTAGATCTTATTTAAATCTATAACTTTTGTGCTAGAAGTTCTTACAGAATCAGCTTGCATCATGGTGATAATCTGATCAGAAGTTCTGAGCTTGCCATATTTCTTAAACACTTAGAAAAATTCTAAGTATTTAGAATTTTGACTTTTGAATTTCTTGGTGAAACAAACTCCATATTTTAACATGTCTTGCTGAAATATGATTCTTGAAACTTGATTTTGATCCAAAAGTCAAAGTTTGACCTTTTAGTGTGCAAATGACCATTTTGCCCTTGTGAATGGCTTTCTTGGAAACTTTGTAATTCATTTTTGAAATTGGATGGAGGCAAACCTGAGGGTCTAGGTTGATTCTTTGAGAAATGAGAGGGAAAATTTTGGGGTACAACAGTTGCCCCTCTTCAATCTTCTAAAGCCTGAGGATGTAGATTGGCTGGTCAGCCTTTCGTGATCTGAAAGTGGAAGACGATTGGACATTAGAGTGCCCAGAAATTTGCACTTGGTGATGTGATGACTGAGGGTATGAGGAATGGGCTTAAAGATGCCATTTTGGAAAGCGACGGGGAATCGTCTGAGATGGGCTTAAAGATGCCATCCAGAAAAGACTGGTTGCGCAAGAGATTCCTTGGTGAAAATTCCTGTACCTGCCGTTAAGGGGGACTTTGCTGGGGAATGTTGATTTATGCACTGGGAAGAAAAGTATAGGAGCTTTGGTTGTCCATTACTCTACTTGGAATTAAATCCTGATTAAAGAGATGAAAGTAGAATGTACACCTGGTCAGGGTCCAAGCCGTACGGCGACTCACTGGGGAAATATGGAATTGACTGTATCTGGTCAGATCTAGGCCTCATAGTGTTATAAATTGTCGTTTGGAGACAAGGGAGAAGGAACCTGGATAGTAGGGTTACTTCGGGATGAAAGCCTGGATAGTAGGTGTTGTACCCCAAAATTTGTCCTCCCATATTCTTCAAGAAATTGCCAAATCATGCTTCAAAATTCCCCAAAGGTTGCACAGTTCAAGGGCCTCCTAAGCAGTCAAAATTAGGGTTTTGGTTCTGATCAAGAAATTGGAGTTCCCAAGGGTCCAATCAAGTCTCACATGCCTATAAATATGGTCAAACATCCTCATACCAAGTTTCAAGACTTTCAGCACAAAATTGCACAGTCAAAACCCTAATTGCACTACAGTCAACTGTAGGGGCAAAAGGGTCATTTGACAGTCAAAAGTCCAAATTTTTGGTCAACATCTCATTTTGAAGCCACAAACATCATTTGATCAATGCTTGATCATGATTCTCAAAGCTAGGCTCAAAAATAATCAAGATGCAAAAGTTTCCTTATTTGGACAGTTGAAAAAGTCAACTGTAAATTGACCAGGGCATAACTTTCACATGGATAATCAGAAAAATTCCATCCAAAGCTCATTTTGAAGAGAAAGACATTTTCTACAACTCCTCTTCACACTTCAAGTCCAAGAAATGCTCTCACAAAAAGTTATCAATTTCAACATTATAGGTCATTTTCAAAAGTCAACAAAAAGGGACTTTAAGTCAAAGGCCATAACTTGAGATTGGTAAATCAAAATGACATGGGACCAAAGACATTGGTTAGAGGACTCAAAGACCTTTCCAAAATGTCCAAGAACATGAGCAAAGCTTAAAAATTGAGCAAGTTATGCCTTGTGGAAGTTGGGAAATGTTTGGGTATTTTGAAAAGTCAACATTGATTCAAATGACCTAAAATTGCTAATGGGCCTATTTTTCTTCCACAATTCATCATCCAAGGCATGTGCACGACCACTTGGCCCAAAGGGAAGTTTTTCTTCATTTTTTATTTATTTATTTGAATTTTTATTAATAATAATTCATTTAAATCAATTAAATACATGAAAAATACTTAACCTAAGTTTTTCAATCTTTTTGTGCATGATATATACTCAAGATTTCGTGCCTAACCAGATATGGAAAGAATCAATTGGATTGGTCATGATTTGGTAGCAAAAGCATGTGAAAAAGATTTGAAAATCATGTTTAAAAAATCAAATATCATATTCATTAATTCATGGATTTTGATCAAGTTTGTTTACCCTAATCATTCACAGGTACATATATATGCTAAACCTAATCCTAAAGACCACTAAGCTGCGCAAGAACCTGGAAAACAAAGTTTGACTTTTTGCTTAAAAAACTCAATTCTGAAAACCTATTTGCAGGTCGTTTCAAGCCAAAAGAATCATCCCATCACCTTCCTAGGACATCACTGATCCTAACTGAATAGATTTTCACGTCCCTCGCACCTTGAAACGGTATACAGAAGTCAAGCTTTTTCCACTTTTTCTCATAATCGTATTTTACATTCTATGCGTATTCATGGCATTTTATTTATAGATTCATGCTCAGTGATGTGTTTTAAAGCTAACCATATGATTTGATTGGATTTTTATGCACTGTATGCAAAGATGCCATGGGCGATGTTTAGGGTTTTCAGAACCTCAAATTGGGTTTTTTTAATTAAGGAAAAATTGGCATCCAAGACTTAGACCATTGAATCAAGCATGGTTGGATGATCAGGAATCCACCCTCGCGCCTAATTTATGATGATCCCTGGGCTATTCGCTATTTTCCAGAAAATGGCCTAAGGGAACACTTGAAAAACCGTTGCTTATTATGTTTGTGTTTCAGAAAAAAATAAAACAATGAGGAAGATGACTCGGTGGCGATCAGCGATTGGCTTGTTTGAATTTTACGCGCTAAAATTCCACTGACATTTGTTTTATTATATATTATTTGTTATTCATATAAGGTACAAAGAGAACAAAGTGGAGCATTGGCAAGCGCGTTGATTGGTAAACCATAGGACCTGGGTTCGAGCCCCAGGTCCTCACCCCCTTTCATATTTTTCTTCATTTAACATTCATGTGCAGCGTCAGCATAGTGGAGCACCATACGTCCAGGAAATCTTGCCATCCACGTGCCCATGGAGATTCAATCAATGGCCACAATCTGAAGAACATGATGCACTCAGTCAACAAAGATCCATGCCAGCGCAAAAAGTCTTACAGGCCAAGGTTATTGGGCTTAAATTGCTAGCCATTTACCTCACAATTGGGGACAACACCCCCCTGAGGTTTGCAATATTTTTCTTTTTTATTCTTTCTTTATCTTTTTTATTTTTAATTATTATTCTTTTTAATTAATTCAGTTAATTCAATTATTTTTATAATATATAAAAAACATCAAAAAATCAGAAAAGACAAGAAAAATAATAAATATTTTTATTTTAAGTACTTTTGTAAATAAATTGCATATAATTAAATTTAGTTATTAAATTAGGGTTAATTATAATATTTTCATAATAAAAATCTAAAAAATGGTAGAATTAGGGTTCATATTAATTTTTTTTTATCCCTTTTTATTTTCTTTCATAATAATTAAATATTTAGTATTATTTATTTTTATAATTAAATGGCATGTAAATTAATTAGGGTTAATTTTAGGTTAAAACTATAATATATTTTCATAATAAAATAAAATTGTAGAATTAGGGTTAGCATGTTATCTTAATTAATTCTTTTTCATTAATACCAAAAAAATACCAAAAAAAACAATTCCTTTTCTTTTTAATTAATTAATTTAATAATTTAATTTAATTTTGCAAAAAGGGTCCAACGCCCTCGTTTAATTCTTATTTAATTCGCGTGCTTATTTCTTTTTCGCTTAATATTTATGTATCTCTCCCAAAGCCTTGTAATTAATTTTCCTGCATTTTACTTTTCTTTAATTCTTTATTTTTTTGTCAAATCGGGTTCGAGAAATTTTGGCGATGTGGACCCGCGCCTTTTGTAATAGCTTTAGACTTTTACTTTTCTCGCATTTTTAATTGTTAATCAAGGCATGAAACAATGTATGGACAAAAATAAAAACAAACGCATAGATCACCCATAACCTGACAAGACAAAAATAAATGAACATGACACACAAATCACACACCACCCCTAGGGTACGCCTCACTGTTGCTTTGCCTCGAAAGGTGATCGTCGAGTAGAGGATGTCTTAGAAAGTCCTCATGATCCGGGAACCTGGCATGAGGGTAGCTTCTAAGGTGTCTTCCCATTGCTCTGGTGATCACCATGTCCCGAACCTCGAATTGACCCGAACACCTCCAACGGTGGTGCTACCTACCTCTCAATGGTGGGATGGCACTACTTTAAAGGACATTTACACAGACGAATTCCTTAGGGTAGGTAGACGACTCTAGATACTTGCTCTAAATTTCAAAACAAAACAAAATACTTTTCACACCAACACATTTTCAAAAAGCTTTCGAAAGCAATTTTTCAAACACTCTTGAGGACCGATACAAGAGTCGAACTGAAATTTTCAAAGAAACTTTTTAAAACCCACAGTCGAAAAGCAAACAAACCATTTTGAAAACACAAGTGAGCAAGTATCTAAGAGCCCATGGATAACCATGGATAGAAAGGGTGCTAACACCTTCCCTTTCTATAACCTACCTCCCGAACCGAGAGCAATCTCTTTAAGGAATTTTTCTGTGCTTTTGTCCTTTCCATTTGGAGAAAATAAAAGACAGTGGCGACTCTTGCTTCCGCGACATTTCGCGAACCAGCGTTAAACTGTCAGTTCCAGATCCACCGATCACAGTAGGGCTTGGTGAAGGAACCTTGGTAGTAGGGTTACTTTGAAATGAAAATCCTGGGTAGTAGGTCTTGGTGAAGGACCTGGGTAGTAGGGTTACTTCGAAATGAAAAGCCTGGGTAGTAGGGCTTGGTGAAGGAACCTTGGTAGTAGGGTTACTTCGAAATGAAAATCCTGGGTAGTAGGGCTTGGTGAAGGAACCTTGGTAGTAGGGTTACTTCGAAATGAAAAGCCTGGGTAGTAGGGCTTGGTGAAGGAACCTTGGTAGTAGGGTTACTTCGAAATGAAATGCCTGGGTAGTAGGGCTTGGTGAAGGAACCTTGGTAGTAGGGTTACTTCGAAATGAAAAGCCTGGGTAGTAGGTCTTGGTGAAGGAACCTTGGTAGTAGGGTTACTTCGAAATGAAAATCATGGGTAGTAGGTGTTGTACCCCAAAATTTGCCCTCTCATTTTATCAACATTTCTCATCACAAGGCTCTTGGAACTCAAGATCAAGCTAGGGTTTGCTCTGCTCAAGACATCCCTTTGCACTGATGACCTAAACTAGGGTTTAAGTTTGCACAAGTATTTTTGGACCTTCAATGCTCAAATTGACTTTCATACTTCATATTGGACTCATAAGTTTGCCCATACCAAGTTTCAAGTCTTGAATCAAATTTTTGCCCAGTCAATTGGACAGTTGACCTAGAAATCAGCTGTATTGGGGAAAAAGTCAACCGTGGCCAATTTACAGTCAAACCTCATGAATTTTGACCCACATCAACATTATAAACTCATATGAACCATTGGATCAAGTTTGGACCACAACTCTACAAGGAATTTGATCAGATCACCAAAATGGCAAAATGGTTATTTTTAGGGTTTTGATTGTACAAAGGCAATTTCTGACTTTTTGACCTAGCCAATGGCAAATTAGGTTCAACCATAGACTCAAGGACTCAATTACATCATCTTTACTTATTCGACAAGTTCAAAAGATCTCAAATTCATGGGATTGACAGATGAATTTTTCAGTCAACTAATCAAAATTTGACTGTACACTAAAAAGTCAAACTTTGACTTTTTGATCAAAATCAAGTGCCAAGGGTCATTTTTCATCAAGATGTGTCAAATTATGAAACTTGTTCATCAAGAAACCCAAAATTGCAAATTAGGGTTTGAAATTGAAAAAATTTCATAACTTAGAATTTTTCTAAGTTATGAAATTTTCTTAATTTTTCCTAACTTTGCCCCACATTTTCTGATGCAAATGGATTCAAACAAAACCTCCAACATGAAAGTTGTATTCCTCCACAAATTCTACAACTTTGAATCACAAAGTTTTCTCAAAAGAAGCTTGGATCTCAAGTTATGATTTTTGGAACAAGGGTCCCTAAAACTTTTAACTTAGTGAAATTTTGCCCTAGTTTAGGCAGGATTTTGACCTATCTTCTTGGCCATTTTTCACATAGTTCCACTTGGAGTCTCAAGTTGAATTTCAAAGATGGATTATAGATCACTTTGCAAGCTTTCCAAATTGTCCAAGAACTCCTCAAACACATTTATGGTTAGGGATAATCGAAGGCTTGAAGTTGGCAAAAACTCACTTTTCATCCATGGCATGTTCATGTTCATACAAGTTGCATCTTCAAATCACCATGCCTTACACTAGCTTGCAGGCCTCTAAACCACTTCACACTCCATAATTTAATGCCAATCCATCAGTCTAAGCTTTTGTTTTGGTCATTTGGACATTATACACAAGATTAAGCCTTAAGTAGAAAAAGGCAAATTTCCATTTTTGCTTAAGTATGCTTTATGTCAAACCAACAATCCTTGAGCATTGGTCCAAGATCTCTTGCAGCAAAACAAATCCACAAATCAGAGGGGCCAAGAGCAATGTATGCAAGCATATTTAAGGGCATGTATAGGCCTGTAACCTGATTTCCACATTATTACTTCAAAAACAAGAAAGTTGTCCAAAACTTGAAAACTTGAAAACCAGCCAATGTTAACTTACACAAACAGTTTGAACATCTTTCTCACACCCCTTTGAGCTAGAAACACAATTGCTTGAGCCTCTAAACACCCCATAGCCAGAAATCACATTCCTTTGGCAAAACAGGGCCAGTTCTGCAACTTGAGTGCCATAGCTCATTTGGCTCGTGCGTTTTGCCCCAAGTTGCTTCAAACACCTTCCATTCAACCCGCTCAAGTTATCCCAAACCTCAAATACCAACTGTAACTCCATTTACAGTGTTCACCATTTTCATTTTTAGCTTGTGCAGGTTGAGTTCTATAGGCTGATTCAAGGACATTCAAGGCAAGCTAGCTATTGGAGAAGGTCAAGTGAAGTTCAGGCAAGCTACCAGACATCTCAAGCCTTTCTGAAAGACACTACATTTCCCTACACGAATCCAACTTAAATAGGTTTTTCTTCACTTTCTATCTCTCTATTTAGGAACATTTAGCCTTAGGTTTGTGAATAAAAAATATAGTGTTCATTGCCATGAAGCTGTACATATGCTCAGTTTTCATTTATATTAAGTGTGCTAGGAGAATTTCATCCATGAACATGCTGAAAAAACTAGGTCATATTTTAGGGCCAGAGAAATTCTCTCTGGTCTTTGAGAGTTAGAACAAGTTGTTTATATGGTTGGAATCGTCTTGAAATTCTCTACAAGTTTGATGTTATGTGTTTTTGCAATAGATCACGTATACAGGATGTCCCAAGTTTGTACAAGCGCGCTCGTTTTTCAAATCTGGAGGTTGAAGATGAAGTTGGCTTGGCCTGGCTTGCTTTTGACACCTCCCTTTTTCATTTTTGCACCCCCTGGCCCAATTTCTTGTATTTTCATATTTTTACATTTTTGTTTTTATTTTTGATTTTTCTTATTTATTTCCAAACATAAAAAATGCTCAAAAATATTTTCATAATTTTTTCACATTTATTTGGCATTTTATTTTAATTTTTCTAATATAGAAAACATTTTAAATACTTTTATATTATTTATTTAAACTTGAAAATAATATGTAAATTATACTTTTATTTTTATTTCTTATTTTTATTCACACTGAAAATATTATTATAAATATAATTTATTTTTGTACATATTTTATTTTAATTTATACATATTTAACATATTTAATATACATAATTAAATATATACTTTTTATTTTATTAAATACTCTAGAATAAAAAATACAAAATATTACATTTTTACTTTTATTTTTATTTATACTAAAAAAATACTTTTTTCTAAGTATATTTTATTTTTACATATATTAATATATTTTATTGTATATAAATAATATAATGTATTTATTTTCTTAAAGAAATTAGGATTTTACCCTTAAACAAATAAAATAAATATTTTGTTTATTCCTTAATTTTTTACATTAAATATTTTACATACATCAATGAACAAAAACCCCTTTTTTGCATATTTCATATTATTTGATATATTTGTCTTTTTTTGTTTATTTAAATATTATCCACTTATTATTCATGCAATTAAATTCAATTTGGATGTAATAGTAAACTAGGGTTTATATTTCTTGTCAAATACCCCCCATTCAAAGATTGTACCTGTTGTACCCCAAAATTTTCCCTCCCATTTTCTCAACATTTCTCATCCCTAAGCCCTTGGAAATCAAGATCCAATTAGGGTTTCATCTGCTCAAGACTTCTTCTTGCACTATTGACCCAAATTAGGGTTTGTGTTTGCACAAAGATGTTTTGACCTAAAATGCCTAAGATGACTTTAATGCTTCATATTTAACTCCCAAGTTTACCCATACCAAGTTTCAAGTCTTGATTCCAAGTTTTGCCCAGTCAATTGGACAGTTGACCTAAAAATCAGCTGTATTGGGGAGAAAGTCAACTGTGGCCAATTGACAGTCAAATCTCATAAAAATTGACCCACATCAACATTATGAACTCACATGGACCATTTGATCAAGTTTGGATCACAATTCCATAAGAAATTTGATCAGATCACCAAAAGGGCAAAATGGTCATTTTTAGGGTTTTGACTGCACAAAGGCAAATTTTTGACTGTTTGACCTAGCCAATGGCAAACCAAGCTCACATATGGGCTCAAGGACCCCATGGAATTGTCTTGACATGCTCAACAAGTTCAAAAGATCCCAAATACACAAAATTGACAGTTGAATTTCCCAGTCAATTGATCAATTTTGACTGTATACTGAAAAGTCAAACTTTGACTTTTTGGTCAAAATCAAGAGTCAAGATTCATTTTTCATCAAAACATGCCAAATCATGAAACTTGTTCACCAAGAAATCAAAATTGCAAATTAGGGTTTGAAATGAGAATTTTTCATAACTTAGAATTTTTCTAAGTTATGAAAAACCCTAATTTTTTCCTAACTTTGCCCCACTTTCTCACCAAGATTCATTTGAATTAAAGCAAAAGTCAAAACATGAAAGTTGTAGCTTATTGCATAATCTACAACTTTGATTCACAAAGTTTTCCCAAAAGAAGCTTGTATCTCAAGTTACAATTTTTGGAATAAGGGTACTAAACCATTCTTAACTTAGTGAAATTTTGACCTTTTTAGGCAAGGTTTTTACCTAACTTCAAGACCATTTTTCACATACTTCCCCTTGGAATTTAAATTTTCATTTCAAAGATGGATTGTAGTACACATTCCAAGCTTTACAAAATGTCAAGGAACTCATCAAACAACCTCATGACTTGAGAGAATCGAATTTTGCAATATGGCAAAAAGTCACTTTGATTCATGACCATGTACATGTTCATAACTTGTGCAATTTTTCAAATCAGCATGCTTCCCTTGATTACAGGCCTCTAAACCATCCAACACTCATAAATTTAATGCTAATCCTTTGTGCCAAAGTGTTGTTCTATGAGTTCAAACATTACATGCAAGTTTAATCCATTTATGGAAAAAGTGAAATAACCATTTTTGAAAAGTTAAGCTTTATGTCAAAATGAAAATCTAAGAAGTACATTTGAAATCTCTTTGGCACAAGTTTATGAGTTAATCACTATGATCAAGACAAGGGTTTGCAGCATGTTTAGGGGGCCTCTACCTGTCTAGAACACAACTTGGCCTTTGCTTGCTTAAGTGTTAAGAAACATAGCATATCACAACACAACTTTCATCTCAGCAATAGAACCCTTAAGCAAATATTTTGTACACATTCAAGACATCCTAACTAAGCTAGCACACGACTCCAACACCTCCATTGCCCTCTAGAACTCAAAATCACCATTGAACTGCACAAAAACAGGGCTTGCTGCAGTTTGAGTGCCAACTCTCATCCCTTTCATGCTTTCTTGCTCAAAGCTCATCAAACACATTCCCTAGCATCACTTGAAGCTAACCCAAACATAAAACACGACCTGTAACTCCTCTAGGCAGTTCCACCATTTTCACTTTCTTGTTTTGCAGTTGAAGGTCCATAGCTCGATTCAAGGTGTTTCAAAGCAAAGTAAGCATTGGAATAGCATCACTACACTTCAGGCAAGCTGTACAGATCATCATCTTGCCCTGAAAGCTCCCCCATTGCCAGATAGAACTTCAACTGAACAGGTATCTTTTTGAACTTCTAACTCTTAGTGTAGGCATCATTAGCTCTAAGTTTGTGAATAAGAAGTGTTCTACTCATGCCCCTGAATCTGTACATGCTTTTACTTTTCATTTATTTTGCCTGAGCTATGAGAATTTAAGGTCTGAATATGGAAGAAAAGTTAGGTCAAGATTTGGGAATGTTAAAATTCTCTCTCATTTCTTAGAGTTAGGATGAGTTCTTTACATATTTAGAATCGTGATTCAATGCTTAACATTTCTTATGTTGAAAGTTTGTGCAAAAAGTCAAAGAATCCAGATGTTTGAACTTGAGTACAGGCGCGCGTTTTTGGACATCTTTCTGTCCAGAGGTTGAAGAAGAAGCCACATGGGCTGGGCCTGCTTTTGTATTTCTTTCCACACCATATTTTTGCTCTCATACCCCCTGAGCCCATTTTGTTTATTTGCATGATTTTTTTACTTTTCTTTTTTATCCTGACTTATTTATTTTTGCTAATAATATTAAAAACATAAAAAATATTTTTACACCATTTTTATATTTTTTAGGTATTTATTTGTTTATATGGACATTTGTACATAAATGTATATATATACTATTATTTAGAAAAACTAGAAAAAAAATGCAAATATATTTTATTTCTGATTTTTATTTCATTTTCTCTTTTGAAAACATTTTGTATCAAAAAAATATTTTTTTTATAAATATTAAATATTATTATTTTGTATATATAATATTTGTTTAGTAAATAATAAAGATATTTATATATATATTAGTATATTTAGGTAAATAATACAAAAAATATATACATTTTTTTATTTTATTAATATTTGACCTCAAAAAAAAATACTTTTTTATAAATATACTTCATTTTATTTTATTTTTTTTGTATATAATAAATAAATACTTGTATAAATTAAATAATATATATATTTACCTAATAAAAATTAGGGTTTTACCCTTAAAATACAAAAACTCCAAAAAATGTTACTTTTTTTATTTTATTCATTTTTGTTTATTGAACATAAAAAATATCCTTTTTCCATACATATGAAAACCCTTTTTACATTTTGCATCTTTATTTCATTTTCCATTTAATTTATGCAATTAATTATTTTGTAAATATTCCAAAATTGATGTAATAGCTAGGTTTAAATTCCTTGTCTAAATATCCCCCCATTTGAACATTTGTACCCCCCCTTCCCATATTGTGTTGTAATAGTGTAGGAATTTTACTTTTCGCACTTTAACGCTTTCTAAATATACCATGCTAGAATTAGGGTTTGTATGCAAATAAAACGAACAAAATAGTTTAACCTAATTTCAAGATAATCAAGCATGAAAATGGACAACACAATCACACTTTCACCCTTTAGGGTAATCCCACATGTTGCCTTCCAAAATGGGTCATATTGCATGTTAGGTTTCTTTGGGCAAAAACAAAGCAAACAATCAAATGATCATAGTCCCTCGATGACGCTTTCGAAAAGTTGCCTAAAATGATCAAGTCCCTTTCAAAGAAAAATTGCCCAAAGATACTTAGCACTATTGCAACTATGGTCTAAACGATGACCCGCGCCCGTCCCTTTCACATCCTAACACAAGATTGTCCACCAAATGCAATGGTGGAACAAAATTGTCAAAAGGGTTAAAACATAGCATAAATCTTTGAGAACTTTAGGGTAGATCGCTCTTAAGTACTTGTCAACTTGCAAAATAAAACACTTGCCTATTTTCAAACCACACCTCACTACACTTTCAAAACAAACTTTCAAAAACCCTTGAAACATCTTTTCAAAAAGACAAACACCTTTTGTAAAACATTCGAGTAAATAATTGTTACAAGGGTAGCCTATACAAGGCATCTTTTTCAAAAACACTTTCAAAACCACACACAAAGCACCATTTCAAACAATTGAAAACCAAGGCAAGTTGATCTAAGCGAGTACCTAAGAGCCCATGGATAACCATGGATAGAAAGGGTGCTAATACCTTCCCTTTCTATAATCTACTCCCTGAACCCAAGAAAAATCTCAAAGGTTTTTTCTGTGCTTTTTAAACCTTTCCTTAGGATAAAATAAAAAATTGGTGGCGACTCTTGCTCAACCGAAACATTTGCGAAAACAAACGCAAAACCATAGTCAGTTCTCCCACCGTATCACAGAACTGGCGACTCTGCTGGGGAGAATTTTAAAAGTGGAGTAACCTTAGGGCTTAGATCACCCTCTTGCATGATTAATTGTTTGATTTGATTGCTTTATATTTTGGCTCTCTTGTTTGGGTTCACAATCCTACATCCGGATTTTGGGAAACATTTCATAGATAGCAATACGTTGTGGAAACTGTGTGGGGTATACTGACACGGTCGAAGCAATAGCTATATTAGTGCGACATATTTGTGAGTACCGGTAACCCTTGAGTTCAATCAAGGAGAGTACGGGGCCGCTGAGTGATGTCACTAAGCACTAATGACCTAGAACCTTACTTGACCATCTTGGCCTTTTATTAGGAGTAGTGAGATGACCGGCTTTGGTGCAGTCCGAAGTTGGTAGATACTCGATACTACACTCATTGAGGGTTGTTTTCTTGGAATATTTTGGTCGCTAGTTAAGTGGCTAAACCAAAACAATGAACGATGAAAACAATCCAGTGATATTGAGCTCCTTAGAACCTGATTACTATGTATAGGACAGGTTTTTAAGCCAACTACACTCAAGAGGGTACTTACCTATGAAACCCCATGCAAGCCTGAAACTAGGGTTTGGTGTGAATTGCTTGTACATATGTTTTGTGCATACATCATAAACATCATAAAACATCATATGCATTCACTAACCATTTCAAGGATTTGGATCTTCATCTTTGTTCTTATTTTACAGGTCATGGAAATTCCTCGCAGAAAAACCATTCAAGTCAACCTTGTGAGAATCTCTCCTCAACTCAAGGAGCTCACCTCAAGAATTCCGGAAAGCTCATCCTTCAGTGAAAGACATGAAAGACTGCTCAGCCTAGTCAACACCAACATTGAAGAAGACATGATGAAAGTGTTATTCCAGTTCTTTGACCCTCTTCACCACTGTTTCACTTTCCCTGATTACCAGTTGGTGCCCACTTTGGAGGAGTTTTCCCAACTCCTGAGAATTCCTATCCTTAATCAACTACCCTTCAACGGTATGGAAAAGGAACCAAAGCCGGAAGATGTTGCTCGAGCATTACATCTACAACCATTCGACATCAAGGGGCATTGGGAAACCAGAAGCTGCGTCAAAGGATTCTTAGCAAAAATTTTGTTTGAGAAGGCACAAGAATGTTGGAATTCATTGGACCTTCAAGCCTTTGAAGAGATTGTGGCACTCCTTATCTATGGGTTGGTCTTATTCCCAAATTCTGACCAATTGGTAGATGTCAACGCCGTCAAGATCTTCTTGTCCAGAAATCCAATACCAACATTGCTTGGGGACATTCTTCACTCATTTTACACACGAACAATGAGAAAGAGGGGTGTTCTCATGTGATGTACTCCTCTCCTTGCAAGGTGGTTTATTTCGCACCTTCCACAATCTGTCTTGAAGAATGACCAAGGCTCGAGGTGGTCCCAACGGTTGATGACTCTTACTCACTCTGATGTACATTGGTGTTCTCGGTCCAGAGAAAATGTCATCATCGTCGATCGTTGTGGAGAGCTCCCTAATGTTCCTTTACTTGGAATCAGAGGAGGTATCACCTACAACCCTTGCCTAGCTTTGAGGCAATTTGGATATGCATGGAGGGATGACCCTCACGACATGTTGATTCCTGACCTAGTTTTTGACTTCGACAACGATGCGCAAGGACTTCGCCAAAGATTCATCAGAGCTTGGAGTGAGACCTGCTTATGCACATGATGAATGATATGCTTATGTATGCAATGCATTCAAGGTCTTGAGATCCTCCTTTAACCGACCGCGAACTTGTTGATATGTTTCTTGGGACCCTATCCGGGCCATTTTTCAATCATCTAATTGGTAACTCTTCCGCGGGGTTTACCGATTTGATCTTAACAGGCGAAAGAATAGAAGCTGGCATCAAGTCAGGAAAAATTCAGAAGGGTGTTGCTGCAAGTGTTGAGAAGAAGCCTTTTAAGAAGGAAACAACTGTGGTATATTCTCAGAGAGGAGCAGGGAAGACTGAGCGCCGACCGACAGTGGGGGCCATAATGATTTAAAACCCTTCAAGTGAGCAGCCTCGCTATAACCAGTCCAGACCAAATCAGCAATGGGTGGAACGGCCACAACGGCAGTTCACCCGCATTAATATGACTCCAACGCAAGTGCTTCCCCATCTGTTAAAGTTGAATCTCGCCACTATCAAGGAGGCACCAAAGAATGTGAATACGTCCTCTCCGCATTATCATCCTAATGCTAAATGCGCCTACCATTCTGACAGTGTTGGGCACGACACCAATGATTGTTGGGCACTCAAGCATAAGATCCAAGACCTGATAGAGGCGAAGGAAGTGGAGTTCGACGCTCTGGAGAAGTCTAATGTGATATCTGCTCCCATGCCGAAACACGGCCGAAATGTCAATGCCATTGAAGAAGATTTGTATGTTGCTGATGTCAATGATCTGATAACTCCTTTGTTAACCATTAAGTTGAATCTGTTAAGGGCCGGGATCTTCCCGGGATGTAAAGAAGACTGCTATTGTTGTTACTCTCTGCCGTTTGATTGTTCGTTACTGAAGAAAGGCATCCAAGGCCTTATGGATAGTCGACAAATTTTGTTTGAAAAAGTTTCTGCTACTCCAACCCATACTGAAGATGTCTCAATCATAACCATTCACGCCAATCTTTCTAAGGCCGTCAGAAAGCCTGTTAAGATTACACCAGCTACGAAATCTGTTCCTTTGAAGATAACAATGCCAGGGCCTGTCCCCTATGTTTCTGAGAAGTCGATACCATGGAACTACGGCGGCGACGTCTACTACCATGGTATTAAACAAATCGAAATAACTGAAGAAAGTTCGGATGATGAAGAAGCCAACATTGGTAACATAGCAGGCACGAGCAAAATCACCAGGAGCGGGAGAATATTTTCTCCAGAGATTGCCCCTCCAAGAGCAATCTTTGGACCCTCATCTGCCGACAAGGTCATCCCTGCACCAATAAAACTCTCTGCTAGAACCCCTTTGATTGAGGATGTTGTTGTTCCTAGTACCGTCCCTCCTACCACTGTTGACAAAGGTAAAAGAGTCCAAGATGAGCTCATCAGGACGAGGGCTCAACCCTTGGTCATCCCGGAGACCTCCAAGAAGGAAATGGATGAGATTTTGAGGATAATCAAAAGGAGTGATTACGATGTGGTAGAACAATTGGGGCAAACCCCCTCAAAGATCTCCATGCTGGCACTACTACTTTGCTCAAAAGCGCACGCTAAAGCCCTGATAAAATTCCTGAAGGCAGCCCATGTGCCCCAGGAAACCTCTGCGGATCAATTTCAAAATTGCGTGGCTAGCCTTACTGCGGATAATGGATTAGGTTTCTCTGATGCCGACCTAACTCCTAAAGGTAGAAACCACAATGATGCTTTGCACATTTCAGTCGAGTGCCGAGGAACTACCCTCGCACATGTCTTGGTCGACACTGGTTCGTCGCTGAATGTACTGCCTAAGAAGGCCTTGGACCGACTAGATTGTGAAGGGTTGGAGGTGAAGCCGAGTGATATTGTTGTCAGAGCTTTCGATGGTTCGAAGAGAATGGTCCATGGGGAGGTTGAAATTCCCATCAAGATAGGCACTGAGGTGTTTAAGTCTACTTTCTATGTGATGGACATCCGTCCGTCATACTCTTGCTTGCTGGGTAGGCCTTGGATACACCATGCTGGGGCAGTCACCTCCTCCTTACATCAGATGTTGAAGTATCCTGTCAAGGGAAAGATCATTACTGTCCATGGTGAAGAGGAGTACATGATTAGCCACTTGAATTCTTTCCGGTATGTGGAGGTAGAAGGAGAGTTCATTGATACGCCTTTTCAGCATTTCGAAGAAGTCCTTCCGGAAATAACAATAGCAAAGTTGGCAGCTGAGACACCGAGGCAGATGGCCAGGATGGCATCTCTGGAGGACGCAAGGGCCGCAATAAAGGAAGGGAAGAATTCAGCATGGGGGCAGTTACCTGACATTCCCCATAAAACAGACAAATTTGGATTAGGGTTCACTATCGCAGGCCAGAAAGCTATGCGCCGTGCGAAGATTGAAAGAGCGCCAGTCAAAATTTCTCCCTATGGAATCAACGCTTTGGAGGACGAAGACAAGGAGAGCAACATCGAAGAGTGGATTTACCCAACTGTCAAAGGAGGATTGAGAAACTGGGAGGCAAAAGACTTTGTCCCCATCACTTTTATTCATCAGTAATTTATCTGTTAAACATTTCGTATTTGGTCTGTAATATTTATTTTCAAACAATCCGTACACTATCTTTTCACCTCATGCCTTGCCCGGGGCATGTAGGTCCATTTGTAAGGGTTTTGATTATTTTTCATATCCATATGCCATGCTTAATGATTCATTGGACGTTTTTCATTTGATAAACTGCTTGTGTTCATTTTCTTTCCTTTTTCATTTTTTGTTTAAGGATGGCTATCCCTTACACACACCCACACTCACAAATGCAGGTACCCATCCACTCCGGATTCCATGGGTGACTATTCTGCTATATCCTTCAATAACTCTGAAGATCTGGTCAATCAAGCCGAGTATGAAGATGACGAAGGTTGTGAAGTACCAGGGGAACTAGCCAGACTTCTACAGCAAGAGGAAAGGGCCATCTTACCGCACGAAGAGTCATTGGAAACTGTCAACTTAGGGACCGAGGAAGACCGGAAGGAGGTGCAAGTGGGTGCCAATCCGGAATCAAGTGACAAGGAACGCCTGATACAGTTGTTGAATGAGTATGTTGACATCTTCGCTTGGTCTTATGAAGACATGTCGGGTTTAGACACAGACATCGTGGTTCACCGTCTCCCCACAAGAGAGGATTGTCCATCGATCAAGCAAAAAGTTCGCCGAATAAGGCCTGACATGTCTGAAAAGATCAAAGCAGAAGTAATGAAGCAATTCGACACTGGCTTTCTGGCTGTTACGTCCTATCCTCAATGGGTTGCTAACATCGTGCCAGTACCTAAGAAAGATGGCAAAGTCAGGATGTGTGTGGACTACCGGGATTTGAATAGGGCCAGCCCCAAAGATGATTTTCCACTTCCACACATTGACATTTTGATCGACAATACAGCTAGCATAAAGTGTTTTCCTTCATGGATGGATTCTCGGGCTACAATCAAATCAAAATGGCCCCCGAGGATATGGAGAAAACAACTTTTGTCACACAATGGGGCACTTTCTGTTACAAGGTGACGCCGTTCGGGCTGAAGAACGCAGGGGCAACTTATCAACGCGCCATGGTAGCTTTATTTCATGATATGATACATCATGAGATTGAAGTTTACGTAGACGATATGATAGCTCGGTCACAAACAGAGGAGGAGCACCTTGAACATCTAGAAAAGTTGTTTGCCAGGTTGAAAGAATACAAACTCAGGCTGAATCCAAGTAAGTGCACTTTTGGAGTTAGGTCTGGTAAACTCCTGGGATTCATTGTAAGCAACAAAGGCATTGAAGTCGATCCAGCAAAAGTGAAAGCAATATAAGAGATGCCTGCTCCCCGTACTGAAAAGGAGGTTAGAGGATTCTTGGGGCGCTTGAACTATATTGCCAGATTCATCTCGCATCTGACTTCTAACTGTGAGCCAATTTTCAAACTCTTGAAGAAAGATCAGGTAGTTGAGTGGAACGACGATTGCCAAGCTACTTTTGATAAAATCAAGGAGTATTTGCTAGAACCTCCTATTCTGATGCCACCCGTCGAAGGAAGACCATTGATCATGTATTTGACCATTTTGGATAACTCAATGGGGTGTGTTTTGGGCCAGCATGACGAGTTTGGTCAAAAAGAGCATGTTATTTATTACCTTAGCAAAAAGTTTACCGACTGTGAGACTCGCTACTCACTGCTCGAGAAAACTTGCTGCGCTTTGGTATGGGCTGCTCGCCGACTAAGACAGTATATGTTGACTCATACTACCTTGTTGATTTCCAAAATGGATCCTATCAAGTATATCTTCGAAAAGCCCGCTTTATCTGGAAGGATAGCTAGATGGAAAATGATCCTAACAGAGTATGACATCCAGTACACCACCCAAAAAGCTATAAAAGGGAGTGTACTAGCTGACCATCTGGCTCATCAGGCTATCGAAGATTATCAACCCATGAGATTTGACTTCCCAGACGAGGACATCATGAATTTGGACTACATTGAAAGTAACGGACCGTATGACGGACCCGAAAAGGGATCCCGATGGACCCTGTACTTTGATGGTGCTTCAAATGCACTTGGAAACGGTATCGGCGCGGTACTCATTTCCCCGGAAGGTTGTCACACACCTTTCACGGCCCGACTTTGCTTTAGCTGCACAAATAACATGGCTGAGTATGAAGCTTGCATCTTTGGTCTCAAGGCTGCTATAGACTTGGGGATCAAATCTTTGATCGTATTTGGGGACTCAGCTTTGGTTATCAGTCAAATCAAAGGAGTGTGGGATACCAAGCATCCTAATCTTATCCCGTACAAAGAACATGTCCTGACATTGTTGCCTCATTTCGAGCAAATTACCTTCGAGCATTTCCCGCGAGAAGAGAATCAGCTAGCAGATGCCCTAGCTACAATGTCCTCCATGTTTAAACTCAACTGGGATAACGAGGCTCCCCAAATCACCATCGAGCGAATGGATGAACCTGCGCATTGTCATGAGATTAATACCGAAGAAGTAATGGAGCAACCCTGGTTCCATGAAATCAAAAGGTATCTCGAGACTAGAGATTATCCCGAAGGAGCTTCCGTAAATGACAAGAAGTTCTTAAGGAAATTTGCTGCTAAGTTCTTCCTGAGCAACGGCATCCTTTACAAACGAAGCCATGATTGTGTATTACTCCGATGTGTAGACAAAGCTGAAGCAGAGTTGATCATGACTGATATACACAGCGGCACATTTGGCACTCACTTGAGCGGGCATATAATGGCTAAGAAGATCCTAAGGGCAGGCTATTACTGGTCTACCATGGAAGCTGATTGCCATCAACATTCCCGTACTTGCCACAAATGTCAAGTCTATGCTGACAAAGTTCATATCCCTCCGGTTCCTCTCAACGTTCTGACTGCTCCGTGGCCATTTGCAATGTGGGGCATTGACATGATTGGAGAGATCAAGCCCACGGCCTCCAACGGACATCGCTTCATCCTGGTGGCCATTGACTATTTCACCAAATGGGTCGAAGCAGCTTTGTGATCGGTGGATCTGGAACTGACTGTTTAACGCTGGTTCGCGAAATGTTGCGGAAGCAAGAGTCGCCACCGTCTTTTATTTTCTCCAAATGGAAAGGACAAAAGCACAGAAAAATTCCTTAAAGAGATTGCTCTCGGTTCGGGAGGTAGATTATAGAAAGGGAAGGTGTTAGCACCCTTTCTATCCATGGTTATCCATGGGCTCTTAGATACTTGCTCATTTGTGTTTTCAAAATGTTTGTTTGCTTTTCAAGTGTGAGTGGGTTTTAAAAAAGTTTCTTTGAAAATTCCAGTTCGACTCTTGTATCTGTCCTCAAGAGTGTTTGAAAAATTGCTTTCGAAAGCTTTTTGAAAATGTGTTGGTGTGAAAAGTATTTTTTTGATTTGTTTTGAAATTAGAGCAAGTATCTACGAGAACCTACCTACCCTAAGGAATTCGTCTGTGTAAATGTCCTTTAAAGTAGTGCCATCCCACCATTGAGAGGTAGGTAGCACCACCATTGGAGGTGTTCGGGTCAATTCGAGTTTTGGGACAGTGAGGTCACCGAGCAGAGGTAAGATACCTTAGGAGCTACCCTTATGCCATTAATCTTTTATTCCGAGGCAACTATTCCGAGGCAACTTATTTTGAGGCAACCAGTTTTGAGGCAACCAGATCAATGGGACATAAGGACTCACTAAGACGTCCTATAGTCGGCGACCACGTTTCGAGGGACAAGGCAACAGTGTGATCACCGGAGTAATAGGAAGATACCTTAGAAGCTACCCTCATGCCAGGTTCCCGGATCATGAGGACTTACTAAAACATCCTCTACTCGACGATCACCTTTCGAGGCAAGGCAACAGTGAGGCGTACCCTAGGGGTGGTGTGTGATTTGTGTGTCAGATTCATTTATTTTGTCTTGTCATGTTATAGTGATCTACGCGTTTGTTTTTATTTAATCATTCATTCTTGCATGCATTTATTTAACAATTAAAAAGAGCGAGAAATATAAAGTTCCTAAACTATTACAAAGGTGCGGGTCCACATCGCCAAATTTAAATCCAGGACCCGATTTGACAGAAAATAAAGAAGTAAAGTAAAGTGCGAGAAATATAAATTTACACGGCTTTGGGAGAATTACATTAATATTTACAAGAAGCAAAATAAAATGCGCGAATTGGAATTAAAATTGGAAGCGAGGGCGTTGGACCCTTTTTAATGAAATTAAATTAAATTATTAAATTAATTAAATTAAAATGAAAAAAGAAATTATTTTGAGATTTTTTGGATTTATGGTTTTTTATGTGAATTAAATGAAATTAACTAATTAACCATAATTCTACAACTTTTATTTATTAAGAAAAACATGTTAAAATTTAAACCTAAAATTAAATTAATTAATTAATGGCAATTTGATTTATAAAAATAAATAATTAATTATTAGTGAAATTTATTTACAAAAAATATTAATTAAATAAATATATTTTGATTTTTATGACTTTTCTGTTTTTTACTATTTTTTATATTTTATGAAAATAAGTTAAATTAAAGGAATTAATTAAAAAAAAGAAATAATTGAAATAAATAAAATAAGGAAAAGAAAGAAAATACAATACCTTGGGGGGTTTCTGTCCCCTTTTTGGAGGTGAATTGGAGTGGTTTGGCCATTTGTGTTCTGGCCTCATCATGCATAAGTTTTTCTACTTTAGCCATTTGGCTTTTGGCTTTTGGCCATTTGCGTTTTGGCCTCAACGTTCCTTAATCTTCTCAGGATGTCTGTCTCGCCATGTATTGGTGTCATGCATAAGTTTTTCTACGTTGGCCATTTGGCTTTTGGCTTTTGGCCATTTGGCTTTTGGCCTCAACGTTCCTTAATGAACCTGTATGGGATCCTGTCTAAATCTGCAGTGTTGAATCTCACGAACACATTAAATAAAATCATAAAATGCAAATAAAGCCAATATATGAAGAAATTTAATGTTTAGGCACAATATGGCATTATGAATGATTATACCCTTTTGATCATGGAGATCAAATCAACCTTACCCTTACTGGAAAAGTAGTGACATGAATGCTTTTATGCCCTTTGGATCATGGAGATCAAGCCAGCGTTACCCTTACTGAAGAAGTAATAAGATGTTGGTTTGTAACTGAGATGGCTTGTTTGTAGTGAGAGAGGGATTTGTGATAAGGATTTCAAGGTTTTAGGGTTCTTGAAAGAATTTGATATTCTACCAGTATTGTGACAAGGTTTTTTTTCTCTTTTTTCTCCTCCTTGGTTTGTGTGAAAAGAAGGTGATTATATAATGGAAATTAGGGTAAAGAAAATGGGCTTTGAATGTGCAATTGGGCCTCCAATGTCCACTTGAGTTCGTCACTTTCCAGGCTAAATCGCAGGGACTTAAGTGCAATTTTTGAAGTTGAAATGTGAAGACAAAATGTAGCCTACATTGATAACTAACTCCTGTCCGAAAATCGGCTCAATCAGATAAATGGTGAATTAGTTATGAATTTTTGAAGTTTCAGCTCAGACAAACTTATTTTGGGCTCCAGTGTCGACTCTGACACATTCTTCAATAAAAAACTGGTATTGATCGGAGCATAATTCGGTCTCGACTTTTGAAGCAAAGTTGTAGATATATGAGTCAGTGACCTTGTGTAAAAATATGAGCCCAATCCGATAAAAATTGACCGAGTTATGAATTTTCGAAGTTTCGGCTCAGATGAAATAATATTCAGCATTCAGGATTTTCAGCGTGTCACGCACTCTGAGCAAATAACGAAGGCCTTTTGAATACCGTTTGAACTCAATACCTTCTGTGAAAATGTAGTCACCTCAATTTGTGAAATTTTGGCGCCGGAACCAGCTCGATACGATGAAAATCGACCAAGTTATGATTTTCTGAACATGACGCAAATAAACTTCTGTCACAAATTTTCTGTGCAAAAATACTTGATAAATCCACATTTTTGAAGACCTTCTAATCGAAATTGGCTTCCATCCGTGAGAGATGAAAACGTAGATAATGTCAAGACGGAATTTTGGCCACCGGAACAGGTTCAATATGAGCCACGATCTTCAAGTTATGAATTTTTTAGCGCGTAAAAACTGCACTTTCAGCACACTTTTTCACCATATTTCTTCGAGAAAACTCACACAGTCGGATACCTTCTTTAAAGAATTGACTCTTGAGCCGAACCTGAATTTGAGAATACGTTATCAGAGATATCTTGGTGAAAGAACACCTGAATATGACGCGTCGGGTTGGACTTGTGAATTTTTCTTGAAATGTTTTGAGAAATATGGGAGGGCAAATTTTGGGGTACAACAGTTGCCCCTGTTCAATCTTCTTAGACCTGAGGATGCAGATTGGCTGACGTGCCTTTCGTAATCCGAAGGTGGAAGATGATTGAACACTAGAATGCCCAGAAATTTGCGCTCACATAGTAAAGTATCAGCAGCGTGATGGCGGGAATGGGCTTATAGATGCCATTTGGAGATACGATGGATAGGGGGATGGGCTTATAGATGCCATGCTGAGAGATGATGGATGGTGGATGGGCTTACAGATGCCATCTGGATGTTGATCGCATAAGAGATTCCTTAGCGAGAACCTGCGTACCTGTAAAAGAAAGATGAGTACCTGACATGTTGCAGGAGCTGGTCTTCAGATGCTTTGTATAGATGTGTCCTGACTGGTTACAGGAGCTGGATCTGGAGCTTCAAACGGTGATGAATGAACCAGGGATGGTTACTACCTCAACAGGAACGGTGAGAGAACCTTGGATGACTTTAACCTCATCAGCAATCGTTGAGAAAATCTTGGGATGATTACTACCTCCGCAGTATCGGGGAGAGAACCAAAGGCGACTACAACCTCAACAGCAATCATTGAGAGAATCTTGGATAACTTCAACTTCAACAGCAATCGTTGAGCGAAGCCTGGGATTACCACCTCCGCAGTATCGGGGAGAGAACCATAGGCGACTACAACCTCAATAGCAATCATTGAGAGAATCTTGGATAACTTCACTTCAACAGCAATCATTGAGCGAAATCTGGGATTACCACCTCCGCAGTATCGGGGAGAGAACCATAGGCGACTACAACCTCAATAGCAATCATTGAGAGAATCTTGGATAACTTCACTTCAACAGCAATCATTGAGTGAAATCTCGGATTACCACCTCCGCAGTATCGGGGAGAGAACCATAGGCGACTACAACCTCAACAGCAAACATTGAGAGAATCTTGGTGGGAATTACCATCTCCGCAGTATCGGGGAGAGAACCATAGGCGACTACAACCTCAACAGCAATCATTGAGAGAATCTTGGGTATCTTCTACTAAGTCTTTATCAGGAAAATCTGTTTGAGGTCGATTTAGCTGGACTAGAGAAGGCCTTGGACTGGATAAGAAATAGAAAATCTTAGGGTCGATTAACTAAACCGGTCTAGGTCTTGAATGTCTTCAACTGGATAAGCAACAGGGAGATCTTTGGAGTCGATCTGACTGAACCAGAGAAGGCCTTTGACTGGAGTAGAAAAAAAGAAATCTTTGGAGTCGATTTAACTGAACCGGTCTAGGTCTTGAATGTCTTCAACTGGATAAGAAACAGGGAGATCTTTGGAGTCGATCTGACTGATCCAGAGAAGGCCTTTGACTGGATAATAACCAGGAAAATCTTTGGGAGTCGATTTAACTGAACCAGACAAGGTCTTTGGAGTCTTCAACTGAGTCTTCAAAAGAAAAACCTTTAGGAGTCGGTTTAACTAGACCAGAGAACGACTTTGACTGGATAATAACCAGGAAAATCTTTGGAGTCGATTTAACTGAACCAGACAAGGTCTTTGGAGTCTTCAACTGAGTCTTCAAAAGAAAAACCTTTAGGAGTCGGTTTAACTAGACCAGAGAACGCCTTTGACTGGATAATAACCAGGAAAATCTTTGGAGTCGATTTAACTGAACCAGACAAGGTCTTTGGAGTCTTCAACCGAGTCTTCAAAAGAAAAACCTTTAGGAGTCGGTTTAACTAGACCAGAGAACGCCTTTGACTGGATAATAACCAGGAAAATCTTTGGAGTCGATTTAACTGAACCAAGCAAGGTCTTTGGAGTCTTCAACTGAGTCTTCAAAAGAAAAACCTTTAGGAGTCGGTTTAACTAGACCAGAGAACGCCTTTGACTGGATAATAACCAGGAAAATCTTTGGAGTCGATTTAACTGAACCAGGCAAGGTCTTTGGAGTCTTCAACTGAGTCTTCAAAAGAAAAACCTTTAGGAGTCGGTTTAACTAGACCAGAGAACGCCTTTGACTGGATAATAACCAGGAAAAATCTTTGGAGTCGATTTAACTGAACCAGACAAGGTCTTTGGAGTCTTCAACTGAGTCTTCAAAAGAAAAACCTTTAGGAGTCGGTTTAACTAGACCAGAGAACGCCTTTGACTGGATAATAACCAGGAAAATCTTTGGAGTCGATTTAACTGAACCAGGCAAGGTCTTTGGAGTCTTCAACTGAGTCTTCAAAAGAAAAACCTTTAGGAGTCGGTTTAACTAGACCAGAGAACGCCTTTGACTGGATAATAACCAGGAAAATCTTTGGAGTCGATTTAACTGAACCAGACAAGGTCTTTGGAGTCTTCAACCGAGTCTTCAAAAGAAAAACCTTTAGGAGTCGGTTTAACTAGACCAGAGAACGCCTTTGACTGGATAATAACCAGGAAAATCTTTGGAGTCGATTTAACTGAACCAGACAAGGTCTTGGAATGTAGCTTGAGAACTTAACTGAATCTTTCCTGAAAGGTAAAGGTCAGTCATATGCAATGCATGATATGGATCAAGCAATGATGTTCTCAATATAAATGAGGTTTGTAAGATATGATGCGTATATGCATGCTGTAATGAAAATGTGATGTTTATGAATGTATGTTTTCGTCTTGGGAAAATAAATCCTTGACGGGTGCCGAGAAGTCACTCCTGGGCTGATGTTGAAGTATTGATTTATTGCTTCCGCTGGGGATGATAGTTGCAAGAATACCGGTAGGAGAAGATGACTTCGTTGGGGAATAAACTTGGCGAATGAATTACTCTGCAGGGAGAAAAGTACTCTAACGATCTTGCTGGGAAGCAATACTCTGTGGGAAGAGAGGTACTTGGCTGAGTGTTAATAATAACTTGCTGGGGATACCCTTGTTGTGCTGGAAGTGTTAATAGACTTCGCTGGGGATAAGAAGACTGTGTCAAGGACGCTCTTTCCGTGGCTTCTGGCTGAGGATAACCCAGTTATATCCTGGTAAGGAAATAACTCTTTGAATAAAGTCGGGAGACGCGTTCGTGTTCTGCGAGGATAAGCTTCCGGAATCTACTGGGGATAAGCTTATTGCTTGGGGAGATGGATTCCAACTTTCCTGGGGAACTAGATTGGACTCTCTTGGGGAAGTTTGAACTGTATTGGTTATGTTTTTCAACGGAACCTACCTTGATACCTTGGAGGACAGAACCATCAGATTGCTAGACCACCCATTATTGCCCCTGTTTCTATGGGGGAGGTACCTGTGGGATGCTGATAATTGTTGAGGGTCAAACCTTCTTCAGGTAGGCAAGTGACAAGATGACGTGACATAGTCGTACGCTTTGATCCCTAACTTTTGCCTGGACCGCCCTTTCGGGTTTTCAGTCCACCGGGATACCCATTTTTGCCCAAGCCGCCTTTTCAGGTTTTCGACTTGCCGGGTATACAGATTTTTTTCATTTCATCCCTTCATTTTTCCCGAACCCTTTTGGTTTGCCGGGAAGCCCTTATTTTTGCCTAGGTGTGTCAACCTAGCGGGTCTTTGATTTTGCGTAGTATTTTTCCGACTATGTCCATGCTCTCAGAATGTAGGGAGTTGCCCCTGTAAGAAGTGTTTTGTCATGCCACCAGAAGGTGTTTGATCAGGAAAGATTCTTTGTTGGAATGCCCCAAGTGACCCAAGCGGAGATTTGCCCCAGGCTATTTTGGCATTTGAGAGATTCTCCGAATATTGATTGGATTGCCCCAGATAATAGACCATGGTCATGTCTGCCCCTTGATTGGAAATGCTTTTGTTCACTAGGTATTCATCGTGCGAATTTCTATGCTGTTCAAACAAAAAGTCATATGCAAACAAAGTTATGTTAAAAATGCAAAGCTTATGTCTGTCTTAAAGATTTTAGAAATGCATTCTTTTTTTCATAAAACAAGTGAATGTTTGTAAAACGTGATGTCAACTCCATATTTACCGTAGGCCTTAAGGAGTCAGGATACCTTTTCGTAACAGTATGCTTTCGAACCAACCCATGCTTCAGCTAGGACTTTTAAGGGTTATAACGTGGCCTGGTTCACGGTTTAAGAAACAAAGGATAAAGGCTCAAATTTTATTTGTACCCACCCGCTCTTCGTGATGTTCTCCAAACCTAAACTCAGTTGATCATACGTTAGACCTTGTTTGAGTATTTGCTCTGAAATTCCAGTGATGGTTCGGATGTTGAACATTTATTTGAATAGGCAGTCATCTCTTTTTTTGTTGAGGGTTTGTAAGACCTCTTTCTTGTCTGATTTTTGTTATCCCTTTCTTTTTTTTGCCTGAACTGTTTCCTTTTTGGAATTACAGTCAGCGGGATGCCCCAGTTTTGTAAGTCTCCTTCATGGGTTTTGACTTATTGGGTTTTCATTTTTGAGATATAATGACTGTCTGTTTTTATGGTTATTCGGAACCATCACTGTCTTTTTTTGTTTTGTAAGGACCTCTTTGGTGCCATTCGTTATGCACTTGGATCAACTGAGAGAACTACCATGCCCCAGGTTATGATTAAGGGTTTTAAATTTCGAAAAGAAAAACTCCTACTTCTTTGGCTCAGAGGGGTTGACGAGGGATTATCTTCCTTATAACTCCACTGTTTAGGGATTGAAACAATTCCTGTACCTCATCAGCGGGGTCTGTTCAAAAGCATATTGTAAAGATCGTGGTATCGTTTTCGTCATCCTCCCTCAAGAGGCTTAGAATTATTGAGAGTTGATCATCAGAAAAAATATGAAAATGATTTGCATAGAGTGAATACGAATATATTGATTCAAAATAGACATAAGCGATGCATTAATGGAATAACAATGTTTAACATGAATAAATGTCTAAACAATCAAAGAACAACGCAACTTGAACATTCGAATGAACAAAAGTCTTTTCATCTCAGGGCTTGTCACTTCAAATGGTGAGCCTTGGAGGGATGGTAGAAAAATTCAGCCTGACCATCTTGTGTGAACTCCAATGCTCCTTCATCAATCAGGTCCTGGATCTTGTTCTTCAGGGCCCAACACTCATTTGTATCATGTCCTGGACAGGAAGAGTGGTAGGCACACCTTTTATTGGGATGATAAGTAGGAGATGTTGTGTTGGGGTTCCGGGGATGGTCCCTTAATATGATCAGATTCAACCTCAACAGGCGTTGTAAAGCTTGAAACAGCGATATGTTGAGCTGGGTGAATTGCCTTTTGGGCTTGTCTGGCTGAAGTTGCTGCTGAGTTTGTGACCCTGAAGCCACTTGAGGAGCTCTCCCCTTACCTCCTTGTCTCAAAGGTGGTTGAACGATGACTGGCTTTTTACCCTTAGACGTTTGCCCCAGTTGGTTACCCTGAAGCAGTTGGTTGACGAGAACTCCGAGCTCTTCTTGTCTTTGAGCTAAACCTTGAATGGCAGCCACCTGCCCCAGCATTTGGGCTTTCATTATATCCACTTCAGCTTGCAGATGTTTCAGCCGTTCATCCTCAGCACTGTTCCTAACTAAAGTCTCCGTGAGAAGTGTCCTTAGCTCCTCCTGCCCCTTGGATAGATTCACGAGGATTTCCCCGAACCGAGTCTCTTGAGCAAGAAGGTCCTGGTTATCTTGTTGGGAAGCCATTGCTGAAATAAACAGCGGAGAGGGTAAGTGACCTGCAACAAGGATACCTGCAATGCAATGATATGTATGATATGCATGTAATGTTTTCAAGGACCTCGCGGGGTAAACAAGAAGATTGTTAGAACTTGGGTCCGGTAGCTTGATTGAAGGAACTGCATGTTGTTGAGAGCCCTTCTTCAAGGGTCAAAGGCTCACCATATCCAGTGGGTCATAGCCCCTGACAACCTTGGCTAGGGGAATCTTCTTCAAGTGTCAAAGCTCACCATATCAAGTGGGTCATAGCCCCTGACAACCTTGGCTAGAGGAAAATAAATCCCCTTTTGCCGCTTGCTGGACAGTTGATTCATCCTGACCTGCACCACAGACCCTTGAGATCCTTGAAATGGGTTAGGATGTATGCAATGGTATGATGTTATGCTATGCATGGGGTACTATGGGTAAACCCTGTTATGAGTCCTCATTAAGGACTATAAGCAAAACCTGCAAGAAACTCAGTACACTCTGTTATGAGTCCCAATTAAGGACTATAAACGAAACCTGCGGGAAACTCAAATAAAACCTGTCATGAGTCCCAATTAAGGACTATAAACAAAACCTGCAAGACTTAGTAACTCTGTTATGAGTCCCAATTAAGGACTATAAACGAAACCTGCGAGAAACTCAAGTAAAACCTGTCATGAGTCCCAATTAAGGACTATAAACAAAACCTGCAAGACTCAATACACTCCGTTATGAGTCCTAATTAAGGACTATAAACAAAACCTGCAAGAAACTTAGTAAGCCCTGTCATGTGTCCCAATTAAGGACTAAAACAAAACCTGCAAGTAGTTCATGTGTCAGATAAAGCATGCAAGCAGTCAAGTACGAAGGCACACAAGTCACACAAGAGAAAGCCCTTAGAGTTTAGGCCAGCATGGGGTCTGGGTATTACCCTCTTGAAGTTGGTGGGCTCAACCTATCCTATTAGAAGTAATCGGGTTCTAAGGGTCCCAATATCACGGGATTGCTTTCATTGTTCATCGCTTCGATTTAGCCACTGAACTGGCGACCGAAATATTCCAGGAAAGCAACCCTCAATTAGATGTAGTATCGAGTATCAACCAACCTCGGACTGCACCAAAGTCAGTTATCTCACTACCCTAGAGAGGTCAAGATAGTTCAATTAAGGTTCATAAGGTCTGTTGATGCTTCACGACACCACGCGGAGGCCCCGTACTCTCCTTGACTGAACTCAAGGGTTACCGGTACACACCAAAGTGCCACATCAATGTAGCAGACTGTTTCAACCATGTCGGTATACCCCGCACAGTTCCCTCACAGCCTTGTTGCTACTTTCTAAGAAGGTATCCCCCAGATCCGGGTTAGGATCTATGTAACTCCCATGCAACCCACAAATTTAAAGCAGACAAATCAATACAATTGAAAACACAGTTATGAACTAATCCCTAAGGTACACCTCACTTTAAGTTTTAATATCCCCAGCAGAGTCGCCAGTTCTGTGATTGGTGGATCTGGAACTGACTGTTTAATGCTGGTTCGCGAAATGTCGCGGAAGCAAGAGTCGCCACCGTCTTTTATTTTCTCCAAATGGAAAGGACAAAAGCACAGAAAAATTCCTTAAAGAGATTGCTCTCGGTTCGGGAGGTAGATTATAGAAAGGGAAGGTGTTAGCACCCTTTCTATCTATGGTTATCCATGGGCTCTTAGATACTTGCTCATTTGTGTTTTCAAAATGTTTGTTTGCTTTTCAAGTGTGAGTGGGTTTTAAAAAAGTTTCTTTGAAAATTCCAGTTCGACTCTTGTATCTGTCCTCAAGAGTGTTTGAAAAATTGCTTTCGAAAGCTTTTTGAAAATGTGTTGGTGTGAAAAGTATTTTTTGATTTGTTTTGAAATTAGAGCAAGTATCTACGAGAACCTACCTACCCTAAGGAATTCGTCTGTGTAAATGTCCTTTAAAGTAGTGCCATCCCACCATTGAGAGGTAGGTAGCACCATCATTGGAGGTGTTCAGGTCAATTCGAGTTTTGGGACAGTGAGGTCACCGAGCAGAGGTAAGATACCTTAGGAGCTACCCTTATGCCATTGATCTTTTATTCTGAGGCAACTATTCCGAGGCAACTTATTTTGAGGCAACCAGTTTTGAGGCAACCAGATCAATGGGACATAAGGACTCACTAAGACGTCCTATAGTCGGCGACCACGTTTCGAGGGACAAGGCAACAGTGTGATCACCGGAGTAATAGGAAGATATCTTAGAAGCTACCCTCATGCCAGGTTCCCGGATCATGAGGACTTACTAAAACATCCTCTACTCGACGATCACCTTTCGAGGCAAGGCAACAGTGAGGCGTACCCTAGGGGTGGTGTGTGATTTGTGTGTCAGATTCATTTATTTTGTCTTGTCATGTTATAGTGATCTACGCGTTTGTTTTTATTTAATCATTCATTCTTGCATGCATTTATTTAACAATTAAAAAGAGCGAGAAATATAAAGTTCCTAAACTATTACAAAGGCGCGGGTCCACATCGCCAAATTTAAATCCAGGACCCGATTTGACAGAAAATAAAGAAGTAAAGCAAAGTGCGAGAAATATAAATTTACACGGCTTTGGGAGAATTACATTAATATTTACAAGAAGCAAAATAAAATGCCCGAATTGGAATTAAAATTGGAAGCGAGGGCGTTGGACCCTTTTTAATGAAATTAAATTAAATTATTAAATTAATTAAATTAAAATGAAAAAAGAAATTATTTTGAGATTTTTTGGATTTATGGTTTTTTATGTGAATTAAATGAAATTAACTAATTAACCCTAATTCTACAACTTTTATTTATTAAGAAAAACATGTTAAAATTTAAACCTAAAATTAAATTAATTAATTAATGGCAATTTGATTTATAAAAATAAATAATTAATTATTAGTGAAATTTATTTACAAAAAATATTAATTAAATAAATATATTTTGATTTTTATGACTTTTCTGTTTTTTACTATTTTTTATATTTTATGAAAATAAGTTAAATTAAAGGAATTAATCAAAAAAAAGAAATAATTGAAATAAATAAAATAAGGAAAAGAAAGAAAATACAATACCTTGGGGGGTTTCTGTCCCCTTTTTGGAGGTGAATTGGAGTGGTTTGGCCATTTGTGTTCTGGCCTCATCATGCATAAGTTTTTCTACTTTGGCCATTTGGCTTTTGGCTTTTGGCCATTTGCGTTTTGGCTTCAACGTTCCTTAATCTTCTCAGGATGTCTGTCTCGCCATGTATTGGTGTCATGCATAAGTTTTTCTACTTTGGCCATTTGGCTTTTGGCTTTTGGCCATTTGGCTTTTGGCCTCAACGCTCCTTAATAAACCTGTATGGGATCCTGTCTAAATCTGCAGTGTTGAATCTCACGAACACATTAAATAAAATCATAAAATGCAAATAAAGCCAATATATGAAGAAATTTAATGTTTAGGCACAATATGGCATGTATGAATGATTATACCCTTTTGATCATGGAGATCAAATCAACCTTACCCTTACTGGAAAAGTAGTGACATGAATGCTTTTATGCCCTTTGGATCATGGAGATCAAGTCAGCCTTACCCTTACTGAAGAAGTAATAAGATGTTGGTTTGTAACTGAGATGGCTTGTTTGTAGTGAGAGAGGGATTTGTGATAAGGATTTCAAGGTTTTAGGGTTCTTGAAAGAATTTGATATTCTACCAGTATTGTGACAAGGTTTTTTTTCTCTTTTTTCTCCTCCTTGGTTTGTGTGAAAAAAAGGTGATTATATAATGGAAATTAGGGTAAAGAAAATGGGCTTTGAATGTGCAATTGGGCCTCCAATGTCCACTTGAGTTCGTCACTTTCCAGGCTAAATCGCAGGGACTTAAGTGCAATTTTTGAAGTTGAAATATGAAGACAAAATGTAGCCTACATTGATAACTAACTCCTGTCCGAAAATCGGCTCAATCAGATAAACGGTGAATTAGTTATGAATTTTTGAAGTTTCAGCTCAGAGAAACTTATTTTGGGCTCCAGTGTCGACTCTGACACATTCTTCAATAAAAAAATGGTATTGATCGGAGAATAATACGGTCTCGACTTTTGAAGCAAAGTTGTAGATATATGAGTCAGTGACTTTGTGTAAAAATATGAGCCCAATCCGATAAAAATTGACCGAGTTATGAATTTTCGAAGTTTCGGCTCAGATGAAATATTATTCAGCATTCAGGATTTTCAGCGTGTCACGCACTCTGAGCAAAAAACGAAGGCCTTTTGAATACCGTTTGAACTCAATACCTTCTGTGAAAATGTAGTCACCTCAATTTGTGAAAATTTGGCGCCGGAACCAGCTCGATACGATGAAAATCGACCAAGTTATGATTTTCTGAACATGACGCAAATAAACTTCTGTCACAAATTTTCTGTGCAAAAATACTTGATAAATCCACATTTTTGAAGACCTTCTAATCGAAATTGGCTTCCAGCCGTGAGAGATGAAAACGTAGATAATGTCAAGACGGAATTTTGGCCACCGGAACGGGTTCAATACGAGCCACGATCTTCAAGTTATGAATTTTTTAGCGCGTAAAAACTACACTTTCAGCACACTTTTTCACCATATTTCTTCGAGAAAACTCACACAGTCGGATACCTTCTTTAAAGAATTGACTCTTGAGCCGAACCTGAATTTGAGAATACGTTATCAGAGATATCTTGGTGAAAGAACACCTGAATATGACGCGCTGGGTTGGACTTGTGAATTTTTCTTGAAATGTTTTGAGAAATATGGGAGGGCAAATTTTGGGGTACAACAAGCTTCCTTCGCCTCTGTTACTAAAAATGTGGTTGCCCGCTTTATCAAGCAAAATCTCATCTGTCGGTATGGTGTTCCAGACAGGATCATCACAGACAATGGTACAAATCTGAATAACACTATGATCACCGCTCTATGCGAACAGTTCAATATTTATCATCACAATTCATCTCCCTATCGGCCGAAGATGAACGGTGTTGTTGAAGCTGCGAACAAAAACATTAAGAAGATCATTCAGAAAATGGCAGTCACTTACAAAGACTGGCATGAGATGTTACCGTTTGCTCTGCATGGATACCGTACGACGACACGTACTTCAACCGGGGCAACCCTATTTTCTTTGGTATATGGCATGGAAGTTGTCCTGCCTATGGAGGTTCAAATTCCTTCTTTAAGGATTATGAAGGATACAGGTTTGAATGAAGACGATTGGATGCAGACCCGACTTGATCAACTCAATCTGATCGACGAGAAGCGACTCGCTGCTATATGCCATGGTCAGGCGTATCAAAAGCGGATGATCAAGGCCTTCAATAAGAAAGTCAGACGTCAAGTGTATCAAGTCGGAGATCTCGTAATCAAGCGGATTATCTTGCCGCAAAGTGATCCCAGGGGAAAATGGACTCCTACATACGAAGGACCATTTGTGATCAAGAGCATATTTTCTGGTGGTGCAATGATTCTGACCACCATGGACGGCGACGATTTGCCGCACCCTGCGAACGCAGACATAGTCAAAAGATACTACGTATAAAATAACCCGACAAGTCGAAAACCCGAAAGGGCGGCTTGGGAAAAAATGGGCATCCCGGTGAACCGAAAACCCGAAAGGGCGGTTCAGGCAAAAGTTAGGGATAAAAATAAAAAAAATCTGTACACCCGGCAAGTCGAAAACCCGAAAGGGCGGCTTGGGAAAAAAGGGGTTTCCCGGTGGATCGAAAACCCGAAAGGGCGATTCAGGAAAAAGTTAGGGAATTAAAGCGTATGACTATGTCTCGTCGGATCACTTCAAGGACAATCTCTTCATCAACCAGTTCCAGGCTCCTAATCAATCTAGTCAGCGGCAGGCAAAGCATTGAATGGACAGATATTCAGAGTTGTGAAGGCTATAGCGGAATGAAATCCCATGGAATTATTTCACATAGCCATCTTTATTTTGTATAAATTTTTCAATATTTACGATGAAATCCTCTTACTAGGGTGGTTGTCTCCTTTGTACAAATATACTCATAAAAAAGTTAATACAAATACTTTTCCCAGAAATTTGTGTCATTTCCTTTTCTTTTCTCTTGCACTATTTGTTTTATTTTTTAGAAACGTCCAATGTTTTGTTAAACTGGCATATGCATTTGAACATAATTATTTCCTTATGAATCAAGAAAGAGGATTACTGATAGGTTGAAGATACAGTTGGATATCTTGATACCCTTTCAAAGGAAACCCCCTAGGAGATTTGGAATCCATATCCCCCAGCAAGTCTTGAGGCTTATCCCCAATAGATTCTGGAAGCTTATCCCCTGCAGAGTACGGACGTCTCTCCCGAGCTTTATTCAAGGTTATTCCTCACAAGGGCTTATAACTGGGTTATCCTCAGCTTATTGCCACGGAAGATCGCACTCGCCAAATTTATTCCTATCCCCAGCGGAGTTCATCAAAGTTCCCCAACATAACTTATCAATACAATCCCCGGAGGAGTTTATCTTTGTTATCCCCAGCCAGAGAACCTTCCAGAAGCTCAATTCCCCTCAGAGTTTAAGTTTCAGTATCCCCCAGCGGAGCCAGACTAATGAACCTTCTCCCCACAGAGTCTTGGGAGGGCAAATCTTGAGTTCCCCAGTGAAGTCGCCAGAGATACTTCCCACCAAACTGAGGATTCTCAGCCTTACATCCCCAGCACGAGTCTATTAGATTGGAACTCCCCAGTAGAAGTCATCAGGGATTCCCCAGAAGATTGGTATACAACCCAAGCTCTTTATTCTCCAGCAACAACCAGGAATTATTCTTCCCAGCAGCAATCAAGATGCTTTTATCTTCAGTCATCTCGGATTCATCTATCCTTTGCAAGATAGCTCTCCAGCTTACATGCGCATTCATTTACATTCATATCACATAACATACATTGTATCATGCATCATGACATTGCATATAACTAACTCTTTACCTTTCAGGTAAGACCAGTCGGTAGACAAAAATCATTATCTTCCGAGATTCTTTCCAGGAATAGTTCGGATGTGACCCAGACACGGTAACATTCTAATGCTTATTCCAGATTTATCCAGATGCAGTTTTACACGAGCTCATCATCAGGGAACCCTACACCGGTTCTTCCTCCAAATTCAAGATTTCTGAAAACAGTTCACGGGTTCTCCAAGTAACGGATGTTAACCTATCACTTGTTCAGTTTCTTCTCAAGACTTCTGAAAACAGTTTATGGATTCTTCCCAACAACGGATGTTAATCTATCACTTGTTCAGATGCAATTTTTGAAAACAGTTTACGGACGCTTCCCAACAACGGATGCTGCTCTATTGCTTATTCAACTTCAAGATTTCTGAAAACAGTTCACGGGTTCTCTAAGTAACGGATGTTAACCTATCACTTGTTCAGTTTCTTCTCAAGACTTCTGAAAACAGTTTATGGATTCTTCCCAACAACGGATGTTAATCTATCATTTGTTCAGATGCAATTTTTGAAAACAGTTTACGGACGCTTCCCAACAACGGATGCTGCTCTATTGCTTATTCAACTTCAAGATTTCTGAAAACAGTTCACGGGTTCTCCAAGTAACGGATGTTAACCTATCACTTGTTCAGTTTCTTCTCAAGACTTCTGAAAACAATTTACGGATTCCTCCCAACAACGGATGTCAATCTATTGCTTATTCAGACCCCAGTTCAGAGATGATCCAAAGCATGGACACCTTCCTGATACTCATTCCAGATGGCATCTTTAAGCCCATCCCCGACAAGTTTCTGTCATTCCTCCCGATGGCATCGATAAGCCCATCTCCAAATGGCATCTCTAAGCCCATTCCCGCATCCTTTGCTTTGACGAGTGCAAATTTAAGGGCACTCTAGTGTCCAATCTCCTTTTACCCTCGAGTCACGAAAGGCAAACTTGCCAATCTAACTCTTCGGATTCAAGAAGATTGAACAGGGGCAACTGTTGTACCCCAAAATTTGCCCTCCCATTTTCTCAACATTTCTCATCCCCAAGCCCTTGGAAATCAAGATCCAATTAGGGTTTCATCTGCTCAAGACTTCTCCTTGCACTGTTGACCCAAATTAGGGTTTGTGTTTGCACAAAGATGTTTTGACCTAAAATGCCTAAGATGACTTTCATGCTTCATATTGGACTCCCAAGTTTACCCATACCAAGTTTCAAGTCTTGATTCCAAGTTTTGCCCAGTCAATTGGACAATTGACCTAAAAATCAACTGTATTGGGGAGAAAGTCAACTGTGGCCAATTGACATTCAAATCTCATAAAAATTGACCCACATCAACATTATGAACTCACATGGACCATTTGATCAAGTTTGGATCACAATTCCATAAGAAATTTGATCAGATCACCAAAAGGGCAAAATGGTCATTTTTAGGGTTTTGACTGTACAAAGGCAAATTTTTGTTTGTTTGACCTAGCCAATGGCAAACCAAGCTCACATATGGGCTCAAGGACCCCATGGAATTGTCTTGACATGCTCAACAAGTTCAAAAGATCCCAAATACACAAAATTGACAGTTGAATTTCCCAATCAATTGATCAATTTTGACTGTATACTGAAAAGTCAAACTTTGACTTTTTGGTCAAAATCAAGAGTCAAGATTCATTTTTCATCAAAACATGCCAAATCATGAAACTTGTTCACCAAGAAATCAAAATTGCAAATTAGGGTTTGAAATGAGAATTTTTCATAACTTAGAATTTTTCTAAGTTATGAAAAACCCTAATTTTTTCCTAACTTTGACCCACTTTCTAACCAAGATTCATTTGGATTCAAGCAAAAGTCAAAACATGAAAGTTGTAGCTTATTGCATAATCTACAACTTTGATTCACAAAGTTTTCCCAAAAGAAGCTTGTATCTCAAGTTACAATTTTTGGAATAAGGGTACTAAACCATTCTTAACTTAGTGAAATTTTGACCTTTTTAGGCAAGGTTTTTACCTAACTTCAAGACCATTTTTCACATACTTACCCTTGGAATTTCAATTTTCATTTCAAAGATGGATTGTAGTACACATTCCAAGCTTTCCAAAATGTCCAAGAACTCATCAAACAACCTCATGACTTGAGAGAATCGAATTTTGCAATATGGCAAAAAGTCACTTTGATTCATGACCATGTACATGTTCATAACTTGTGCAATTTTTCAAATCAGCATGCTTCCCTTGATTACAGGCCTCTAAACCATCCAACACTCATAAATTTAATGCCAATCCTTTGTGCCAAAGTGTTGTTCTATGAGTTCAAACATTACATGCAAGTTTAATCCATTTATGGAAAAAGTGAAATAGCCATTTTTGAAAAGTTAAGCTTTATGTCAAAATGAAAATCCAAGAAGTACATTTGAAATCTCTTTGGCACAAGTTTATGAGTTAATCACTCTCATCAAGACAAGGGTTTGCAGCATGTTTAGGGGGCCTCTACTTGTCTAGAACACAACTTGGCCTTTGCTTGCTTAAGTGTTAAGAAACATAACATATCACAACACAACTTTCATCTCAGCAATAAAACCCTTAAGCAAATATTTTGTACACATTCAAGACATCCTAACTAAGCTAGCACACGACTCCAACACCTCCATTGCCCTCTAGAACTCAAAATCACCATTGAACTGCACAAAAACAGGGCTTGCTGCAGTTTGAGTGCCAACTCTCATCCCTTTCATGCTTTCTTGCTCAAAGCTCATCAAACACATTCCCTAGCATCACTTGAAGCTAACCCAAACATAAAACACGACCTGTAACTCCTCTAGGCAGTTCCACCATTTTCACTTTCTTGTTTTGCAGTTGAAGGTCCATAGCTCGATTCAAGGTGTTTCAAAGCAAAGTAAGCATTGGAATAGCATCACTACACTTCAGGCAAGCTGTACAGATCATCATCTTGCCCTGAAAGCTCCCCCATTGCCAGATAGAACTTCAACTGAACAGGTATCTTTTTGAACTTCTAACTCTTAGTGTAGGCATCATTAGCTCTAAGTTTGTGAATAAGAAGTGTTCTACTCATGCCCCTGAATCTGTACATGCTTTTACTTTTCATTTATTTTGCCTGAGCTATGAGAATTTAAGGTCTGAATATGGAAGAAAAGTTAGGTCAAGATTTGGGAATGTTAAAATTCTCTCTCATTTCTGAGAGTTAGGATGAGTTCTTTACATATTTAGAATCGTGATTCAATGCTTAACATTTCTTATGTTGAAAGTTTGTGCAAAAAGTCAAAGAATCCAGATGTTTGAACTTGAGTACAGGCGCGCGTTTTTGGACATCTTTCTGTCCAGAGGTTGAAGAAGAAGCCACATAGGCTGGGCCTGCTTTTGTATTTCTTTCCACACCATATTTTTGCTCTCATACCCCCTGAGCCCATTTTGTTTATTTGCATGATTTTTTGACTTTTCTTTTTTATCCTGACTTATTTATTTTTGCTAATAATATTAAAAACATAAAAAATATTTTTTACACCATTTTTATATTTTTTAGGTATTTATTTGTTTATATGGACATTTGTACATAAATGTATATATATACTATTATTTAGAAAAACTAGAAAAAAAATGCAAATATATTTTATTTATGATTTTTATTTCATTTTCTCTTTTGAAAACATTTTGTATCAAAAAAATATTTTTTTTATAAATATTAAATATTATTATTTTGTATATATAATATTTGTTTAGTAAATAATAAAGATATTTATATATATTAGTATATTTAGGTAAATAATACAAAAAATATATACATTTTTTATTTTATTAATATTTGACCTAAAAAAATACTTTTTTTATAAATATACTTCATTTTATTTTATTTTTTTTGTATATAATAAATAAATACTTGTATAAATTAAATAATATATATATTTACCTAATAAAAATTAGGGTTTTACCCTTAAAATACAAAAACTCCAAAAAATGTTACTTTTTTTATTTTATTCATTTTTGTTTATTGAACATAAAAAATATCCTTTTTCCATACATATGAAAACCCTTTTTGCATTTTGCATCTTTATTTCATTTTCCATTTAATTTATACAATTAATTATTTTGTAAATATTCCAAAATTGATGTAATAGCTAGGTTTAAATTCCTTGTCTAAATATCCCCCCATTTGAACATTTGTACCCCCCTTCCCATATTGTGTTGTAATAGTGTAGGAATTTTACTTTTCGCACTTTAACGCTTTCTAAATATACCATGCTAGAATTAGCGTTTGTATGCAAATAAAACGAACAAAATAGTTTAACCTAATTTCAAGATAATCAAGCATGAAAATGGACAACACAATCACACTTGCACCCTCTAGGGTAATCCCACATGTTGCCTTCCAAAATGGGCCATATTGCATGTTAGGTTTCTTTGGGCAAAAACAAAGCAAACAATCAAATGATCATAGTCCCACGATGACGCTTTCGAAAAGTTGCCTAAAATGATCAAGTCCCTTTCAAAGAAAAATTGCCCAAAGATACTTAGCACTATTGCAACTATGGTCTAAACGATGACCCGCGCCCGTCCCTTTCACATCCTAACACAAGATTGTCCACCAAATGCAATGGTGGAACAAAATTGTCAAAAGGGTTAAAACATAGCATAAATCTTTGAGAACTTTAGGGTAGATCTCTCTTAAGTACTTGTCAACTTGCAAAATAAAACACTTGCCTATTTTCAAACCACACCTCACTACACTTTCAAAACAAACTTTCAAAAACCCTTGAAACATCTTTTCAAAAAGACAAACACCTTTTGTAAAACATTCGAGTAAAGAATTGTTACAAGGGTAGCCTATACAAGGCATCTTTTTCAAAAACACTTTCAAAACCACGCACAAAGCACCATTTCAAACAATTGAAAACCAAGGCAAGTTGATCTAAGCAAGTACCTAAGAGCCCATGGATAACCATGGATAGAAAGGGTGCTAATACCTTCCCTTTCTATAATCTACTCCCCGAACCCAAGAAAAATCTCAAAGGTTTTTTCTGTGCTTTTTAAACCTTTCCTTAGGATAAAATAAAAAGTCGGTGGCGACTCTTGCTCAACCGAAACATTTGCGAAAACAAACGCAAAACCATAGTCAGTTCTCCCACCGTATCACAGTACCCCATCCCCATAATCATGTTGTAATAGCTTAGAATTTTAATTCTCGCACTTTACGCTTTCAATTATGCCATGATTAGAGAATTAGGGTTTGTATGCAAAAATCCAAATCAACAAATAGTTTGACCTAATCAAAGACAAAAAAGCATGAAAATCAAACACAATGCACACTTGCACCCCTAGGGTTACAATCCACTTGTTACCTTCAAAAATGGGTCATGTTATGCATGTTGGGTACTTTAGCAAAACAAAAACAAAACAAAAGATCATAGTCCCTCGATGATGCTATCTTGGTTGCCTAAACAAAAATGATCAAGTCCCTCAAAATTGCCAAAGATACTTGACACAATTGCTATCATGGTCTATATGATGACCCGCGCCTGTCCCGTTTAACATCCTAACACAAGGTTGTTCATCAAATGCAATGGTGAAACAACACTGTCAAAAGGGTTAAAAACATTAGGAAAGATCTTTGAGTAAAATAGGGTAGATAACTCTTAGTTACTTGATCAAAAAGCTTGCAAAAACATCCTTGTTATTTTCAAACACACTTCACAACACAATTTCAAAACATTATCCAAATCAAACTTTCAAACATTGAAATCTTTTCAAAAGACTAAAACACCTTTGTATACATTCAAACAAGAATCATTACAAAGGTTGCCACAACGATGGCCTCTTTTCAAAACATCTTTCAAAACCACACACAAAGCACCATTTCAAACAATTGGAAAAGCAAAGCAAGTGATCTAAACAAGTAACTAAGAGCCAATGGATAACCATGGATGAAAAGGGTGTTTGCACCTTCCCTTTTCATAATCTACTCCCCGAACCCAAGAAAACATCTCAAAGGTCTTTCCTGTGCTTTTTGACCTTTCCTTAGGATAAAATAAAAAGTCGGTGGCGACTCTTGCTAAACCGAAACAATTGCGAACACAAACGCAAAACCTCAAGTCAGTTCTCCCACTGTATCACAGTATGGCTTGGTGAAGGAACCTTAGTAGTAGCGTTACTTCGAAATGAAAAGCCTGGGTAGTAGGGCTTGGTGAAGGAACCTTGGTAGTAGGGTTACTTCGAAATAAAAATCCTGGGTAGTAGGGCTTACTCCGCTTGATCATGTAGATTAGTTGACCCGTTTGATTTCGGGAGCTGAGTTTCCATTACTTGTTTGTAGATATAATCTGTACAACTGTTGGATTCATTGAATCTAATCGCCTTTCCCTGAAAAGATAGCAGGGTTAATTATATGCGATGCATGAAATGCGGGGTGAGATGATGTTCTCAAAATAAATGAGATTATAATGTATGTGGTATGTGTTTGCATGTCATGATGTATGGACACGAGATACTAGTTGCGACACATCCGAGTCTGGGAAAATAAATCCCTGACTGCTGCTGGAGAATAAATATTTTGTCGAGACGAGATGCTGGAGGATAAATATTTTGTCGAGATGAGATGTTGGAGGATAACTCTACGGGGACAAATTTAGAGGAAGGGATACTCCGTTGGTAGACTTGTTGACCTAGAGGAATAAACTCAACTGGGGATGAAATTCTGTTGCTGGAGATGTTGAGCTCTGTTGGAGATTGAGTTTCCGTACCCAGAGAAATAGACCTTGCTTGGGGAGATGAAAATTGTTGACTCGCCTGCGATTACGAACCTTGGCTAGGGATAGTTATGCCCCATTTCGGGAAGGCTGGCATCAATGCCTTTGGATACTCTTACTTTGTGGGGAGTGCACATACAAACAATTGTGCTTCCAAGCTGGCTTTATCCTGGTACCTGCTGGGCAGAGTAACCGTGGGGCTCGACACTTCTTGTTTTCTCCTGTTTCTGGAATTACGAGCAATTGTCTTTTGTTTCTTATATAAATATTCATGAGCAACAATCATTTTCAAATGCATATATCAAAAATAAATCATTGGACGTTCTTGCCAAACAAAACAAAAAGAAAAAACAAACTTGAAGTTTCTTGTGAAAATGACTTGTATTGATTTTGAAGTTGGCCTGTAATAGGCGTCTTGTACAAAGAGGTTGACGTCCTAGTAAGAGAACGTCGCCAAAAGATAGAAATTATACAATTTGTGTAAAAGAAAGAAAAACAGTTATGTGAAACAACCCCGTTGGGTTTCACCTCTGCTATTGCCTTTATATCTTCAAGTGTCTCATCATTTTGCTACTTGGCCGAAGGTTTGATCAGATTGGTTGGCGTCGTCCGAGCTTGATAGGCGATACTGAAGTCTGGTCGCAAGATGATCTAATGAGACATAGTGATACGCTTAAATCCCTAACTTTTGCCTGGATTTCCCTTTCGGGTTTTCAATCCACCGGGATACCCTTTTTTGCCCAAGCCTCCCTTTCAGGTTTTCGACTTTTCGGGTGTACAAATTTTTTCATTTTCATCCCTTACTTTTACCCGAACCCTTTTGGCTCGCCGAGAAGCCCTTATTTTTGCCTAGGCCAGTTGACCTAGCGGGTCTTTGATTATGCTTAGTATATTTTCACTATGTCTGCATTGACAGGGTAAGGAAGGTCGTCACCATCCATGTTGGTTAGAATCATAGCTCCTCCCGAGAAAATGTTCTTAACCACAAATAACCCTTCGTACGTGGGGGTCCATTTTCCCCTGGGATCACCTTGCGGCAGTATGATGCGTTTGATCACTAGATCCCCGACTTGATATTCTTGGCGTATGACTTTCTTATTAAAAGCCTTGATCATTCGCTTTTGGTACATCTGACCATGGCATATAGCAGTAAGTCTCTTTTCCTCGATTAGATTCAACTGATCAAGTCGGGTTTGGATCCAGTCATCTTCGTTCAAACCTGCATCCTTCATAATCCTAAGAGAAGGTATCTAAACTTCGATGGGTAGGACTACCTCCATGCCATATACCAGAGAGTAGGGTGTTTCCCCAGTCGATGCCCGTGCTGAGGTACGATACCCATGAAGAGTGAATGGTAACATCTCGTGTCAGTCCTTGTATGTCACCGTCATCTTCTGTACAATCTTCTTGATGTTCTTGGTAGCTGCTTCAACAGCGCCATTCATCTTCGGCTGGTAGGGGAAGAATTATGGTTCTATATCTTGAACTGTTTACAGAGCTCGGTGATCATTGTGTTATTGAGATTTGTGCCATTGTCAGTAATAATTCTCTCTGGCACGCCATACCGACATATCAGGTTATGCTTGATAAACCGCACCACAACACTTTTGGTAACAGTAGCAAAAGAAGCCGCCTCAACCCATTTCGTGAAGTAATCAATGGCCACTAGGATGAAGCAATGCCCATTGGAAACATTGGGCCTGATTTCGCCAATCATGTCGATCCCCTACATTGCAAAGGGCCACGGAGCTGTCAAGACGTTTAAGGGGACCGGAGGCACAAGCACCTTATCAGCGTAGATTTGGAACTTATGACAAGTTCGTGAGTGCTGATAATAATCGGCTTCCATAGTGGACCAGTAGTATCCTGCCCGTAGGATCTTCTTAGCCATGGTATATCCACTAGAATGGGTTCCGAAGGTGCCTTCATGTAGATCTGTCATGATCCTCTCTGCTTCGCTCTTGTCTACACACCATAGTATGGTAGAGTCATGATTGCGCTTATAGAGGATTCCATTATTGAGGAAGAACTTTGCGGCGAACCTTCTCAGAAACTTCTTATCATTGACAGATGCCCCTTCGGGATACTCTTGAGCCTCGATATATCCTTTGACTTCGTGAAACCAGGGTTTGTCTGCCACTTCTTCGGTATCTATTTCACAACAGTGTGCTGGTTCATCTAACCTCTCAATGGTGATTCGGGGAGCTTCGTTGTCCCACCTAACTTTGAACATGGAAGACATGGTAGCTAGCGCGTCCGCTAACTGATTCTCCTCTCGTGGGAAATGTTCAAAAGTTACCTTCTCAAAGTGTGGGAGCAATGTCAGTACGTGTTCTTTGTAAGGAATGAGATTTGGGTGCTTTGTATCCCACTCGTCTTTGATCTGACTTATCACCAAGGCTGAATCCCTGAAGACATTTAGGAACTTGATTCGGAGGTCAATAGCGGCTTTGAGACCCATGATACAGGCTTCATACTCTGCCATGTTGTTGGTGCAATTGAAGCATAATTGGGCAGTGAACGAAGTATGACAGCCCTCGGGAGATATGATTACAACGCCAATGCCGTTACCCAGTGTGTTTGAGGCTCCATCAAAATACATAGACCATCGGGATCCTTCCTCAGGTCCGTCATCTGGTTCATGTCCTTCATAGTCAGTCACTAGCATAATGTTCTCATCCGGAAACTCAAAATTTATGGACTGATAGTTATCCACGGCCTGATGAGCCAAATGATCAGCCAATAAACTCCCCTTGATTGCTTTCTGGGTTGTATATTGTATATCGTATTCAGTTAAGATCATTTTCCACCTTGCTATCCTTCCGGAGAGAGCGAGCTTCTCGAATATGTACTTGATCGGATCCATCTTTGATATCAACAAGGTAGTGTGAGTCAACATATATTGTCTTAGCCGACGAGCAGCCCATGCCAAAGCGCAACAAGTTTTCTCGAACAGTAAGTATCGTGTCTCACAGTCAGTAAACTTTTTGCTAAGGTAATAAATGGTGTGCTCTTTTCGACCAGACTCGTCATGCTGCCCCAACACACACCCCATTGAATTATCTAGTACTGTCAAGTATAATATCAAAGGTCTTCCTTCAACTGGAGGCATCAGAATTGGTGGTTCATGAAGGTATTCCTTGATTCTTTCAAAAGCAGCCTGGCATTCATCATTCCACTTTACCACTTGATCTTTCTTTAGAAGCTTAAAGATTGGCTCACAAGTAGCAATCAGATGTGAAATGAACCTGGCGATATAATTCAGACGTCCCAAGAAACCCCTAACTTCCTTCTCTGTACGGGGAGTCAGCATCTCTTGTATGGCCTTTACCTTCGCATGGTCTACCTGAATACCTTTGTCACTGACGATGAAACCCAGAAGCTTACCATACCTTACCCCGAAGGTGCACTTGTTCGAATTCAACCTTAGCTTGTATATCTTTAACCTGTCGAACAACTTTTGGAGATGATCAATGTGCTCTTCCTCAGTCTGAGACCTGGCTATCATGTCATCAACGTAGACTTCAATCTCGTGGTGAATCATATCATGGAACAAAGCGACCATGGCTCGCTGATAGGTTGCCCCAGCATTCTTCAACCCAAAAGGCATCACCTTGTAACAGAAGGTGCCCCATTGTGTAATGAAGGTCATCTTCTCCATGTCTTCGGGAGCCATCTTGATCTGGTTATAGTCAGAGAAACCATCCATGAAGGAGAAGATTATGTGTTGCACGGTGTTGTCAACCAGAACATCAATGTGGGGAAGCGGGAAGTCATCCTTGGGGCTTGCCCTGTTTAGATCTATATAATCCACACACATCCATACCTTGTCGTTCTTCTTAGGTACTGGAACAACATTAACAACCCACTACGGATAGGAGGTGACAACTAAGAACCCTGCATTGAACTGCTTCATGACCTCTGCCTTGATCTTCTCTGACATTTTGGGATGCATACGACAGAACTTCTGTTTAATCGGAGGACAATCTTCTTTAGTTGGTAGGCGATGTACCACAATATCAGTGTCTAAACCAAGCATGTCTTCATAGAACCAGGCGAAGATCTTAACATAGTCGTGCAATATCTGTATCAACCTCTATTTGACGTTGAGCTCCAGATTTGCACCTATTCTAACCTCTTTTATGTCCTCCTCAGTACCCAAATTTATTGTCTCAACCGGCTCTTCATGAGGTTGTATGGCAATCTCTTCCTGTTGTAGTAGTCTAGTAAGTTCTCCAGGTACCTCACAATCATCCTCACCTTCGTCCTCAGCTTGGTTGATCGGATTTTCGAAGTCATAACTGGCGATATCAGAGCTGTTATCAATAGGGTCCAGAGTGGATATGGATCTGCAGTGTGATACATGAGTGTGTGTAAGAGCATATTTGTATTGATAAAGTAAAGGCAGAAAAGAAAAACAGAGAGCGCAAAATTTGTATGCAAAGAACGTCCAATGCTTCATTGATGAAATATGAGATGACATATAATAACCCTCACAGATATAACCATCGTGCCTCGGGTAAGACACAAGGCCAAAAGTTTAAATTGTTCGTTACAAACTCAGAAAACAAGTAAGATAATTACTACGGAAAAAAAGAAACTGGAACAAAATCCCTAGTCGTCCAATTACTCGGTCCACCATTGGTAGTCGGGTAGATCCAACTGTCGACGTTAGGGTCTTCCTCACTGTCTTCAATAGCGTTGACCTCACGATTACTGATGCGTAGGGGAGGTCCTCCAGCCTGAGCGTATCAAACAGCCTTTTGAGCCCCTGAAGTAAAGCCCAAACCAAATTTGTCAGTTTTGTGAGTGAAATCAGGGAGCTGACCCTAATTGGCACACCCACCTTCTTCAACCACATCCCTGGCGTCCTTGAGAGAAGCCATCTTCAAAGGAGGTTTGTTGCTAGCAGTTTCAGTCGATGCCAAGATCTGAGGGACCTCTTCAAAATTCTAACAAGGAGTTTTGACAAATTACCCGTCCATCTCTATGTAGCGGAAGGAATTGAGATGGCTCACCATATACGCCTCTTCACCCTGTACAATGACAATCTTCCCTTTCACTGGATACTTCAACATTTGGTGGAGTATGGAAGTAACTGCCCCAACCTCATGGATCCAAGGATGACCCAGCAAACAAGAATACAACGGCCTGATGTCCATCACATAGAAGGTGGACTTGAAAGTCTGAGAGCCTATCTTGACAGGGATGTCCACTTCCTCATGCACCATTCTTTTCGACCCGTCAAAAGCTCTTACCACAATGTTACTAGGCTTTAAAGTCAAACCCTCACAATCCAAATGGTCCAACTCCTTCTTGGGCAGAACATTCAGCGAAGACCCAGTATCCACCAGCACATGAGCCATGGTAGTGCCACTGCATTCGATCGAGATATGCAGAGCATCATTGTGTTTTCTCCCTTTCGGTGTTAAGTCTGCATCTGAAAAACCCAGCCCATTGTTAGCGGTCAGGCTAGCCACGCAATCTTTAAATTGATCAGCTGAAGTCTCTTGCGGAACATGCGCATTTTTGAGGAATGCAATCAAAGCCTTTGCATGGGCCTCGGAGCACAACAACAGGGATAACATGGATATCTTTGAGAGGGTCTGCCCCAGCTGTTCGACCATATTGTAGTCACTCTTTTTAATTATTTTCAATATTTCCTCTATCTCTTGCTTAGAGGCTTCCACAACAATCCTTCTAGGTGCCTCCGTCCGGGAAGGCTCACCTACAACTTCTTTGCCTCGAATTCCAGATGACTTATCGACAGGGGTACCAGCCGGAGAAAGAACAGGAATAGTAACTAAAGTATTAGCGGGAGCAGAAGGTGAAATAACGATAGGCTTAGTGATAATCTTTGGGGAGATCTCAGGAGAGAAAACCCTCCTGCTTCTAGTAATCTTACTGGTCCCAACAATGTTACCGACATCAGGATCGGCTTCTTCGATCTTCAAGTTTTGTTTAACGCCATAATAGTAAACATCAGCACCATAATGCCAAGGGACAGCTTTGTCCGAGGTGTACGGGACAGGACCACGACATGTGATTATCAACAAAGAGACTCTCGTAGTGGGTGTAATCCTAATAGGTTTTCTCGAGGAAACCTTGGAAGGACTGGCATAAATGGTTATAATAGCAATATCTTCACACGGAACAGTTGGAATCAAAGTCTTTTCGAACAAAATTTTTCGGTTGTCCATCAGGCGTTTGACACCTGTCTTTAGCAGATAGCAACCAGAAGGCAGAGATGAACATATGTGGCAATCTTCATTACAACCTGGAAATAAACCAGCCAACAACAAATTCTTCTTAACAATCATAAGAGGAGTAGAAACTTCATCAACTGAGGTCACAAACAGGTTGGTATCAATGATATTAACCCCACGGTTGTGTCTAGGCATGTGAGCAGTTATGACATTGGGCTTCTCCAGAGCGTCGAATTCAATCTCCTTGGCTTCAATCAGATCTTGTACTTTATTTCTCAGAGCCCAGCAGTCATTTGTATCGTGACCAGGACTCTCAGAATGGTAGGCACACCGAGCATTAGGATTGTGCCGAGGAGATGAGGCATTAGGATTCTTGGGAGCCTCTTTCAACATTGTCAAGTTGGATCTCAGCAAGTGAGGTAGCACCTCAGCTAATGTCATGTTGATGTGGGTAAACTATCGTTGTGGTCTTTCCACCCTTTGTTAATTGTTGCGTTGCGGAGCAACTGCAGGTCTAGGTATTATTACAGCACTTACCGTTGGACGGTATCCCGCTCTGCTCTGATCTCTCGGGATATAAATGACACTGGCCTCCTTCTTACCAGTGAAAGGTTTCTTTGCTGAACTTGACGAGGTATCTTTTTGTATTTTACCGCTCTAAATCCCAGCTTCTACCCTTTCTCCAGTTAATATCAACTCAGTAAAACCAACCAATGAGCTACCGATCAAATGGTTGAAGAATGGACCAGACAGTGTCCCAAGAAACATGTCAACTAACTCTCGGTCAGATAATGGGGGTTGAACTCTCCCATCCAAGTCTCTCCACTTATGTGCATAGTCCTTAAAACCTTCACATGTACCCATGGACATACTCTAGAGTTGAGTACGAGTAGGGGCCAGGTCGGCATTGTATTGATACTGCTTGTAAAAAGCGGCAGCCAAATCTTCCCAGTTTCGAAAATTGGCTCCTTCCAATTGGTAGAACCATTCAAGCTGAGTCCCTGACAGACTGTCTTGAAAGAAATGAACTCACAAGTTTCTATCAGCGGCGTGGGGCTGGATCTTCCTTACATAAGAACGGAGATGAAGCTTCAGGCAAGACACCCCATCATACTTTGCGAAGACTGGAGCCTTAAATTTTCGTGGGATGACTACCCCAGACACCAACCCTAGTTCTTCAAAATCCAACCCTGGTATTCTCTGGATCTCCATAGCACTTAACCGATCCTCTAACTGCTTATACCTATCCTCAGCAGGAGGATACTGCTCATCATTGTAGTCGGTATCGTTGTCAGAGACTTCAGGACTGAGGTTCTCTTCTTTTGTCTGCCCCTCTTGATTTTCCCCCTCTTTGGATGAGGAAGTTACATCAACTGATTGCTTTAGTGGCCCCCCGAATCTTCTGCCCATATTGAGGGCACCGACGTGCTTCTTCTTCTTCTTCTTCTTCTCTTTCTCTTTCAGGATGAGGGCTTTCAGATCCTCCTGCCCTTTTGCCAAAGTTGCGAACATCTGTTGAAATTGGGTATTTTGTACCTGAAGATCTTTGATGCTTTGTTCAAAAGACATGTCTGCTTGAAATAAATAACGGAGGAGATGAGAAGCCTGTAACAAAGAACGTGTTTATGCGATGTCATAGATGGTATACGTATGTAATGATTTCAAGGAATTTAGAGATTTAAATTTGTTCAGACCAAAAAAGGGAACATATGTCATATTAATAAATCTAAGTTTGAGTACATTATTCCTCTTTGGGCTTACAATGAAAGAAACATACAACAAAACTCCTAAGACAAAAAGGTTGAACGCATCCTCTTTGGCGTAATGTAGGCGTTTATATTCCCTTCTTCATGAAGCTACTTGGTGAGTTCCAGAACCTTCTTCTCACTGGCATAAAATTGGGCTTCAAAGGTGTCTCACTCTCCTTTGAGTTGTATCCAATCCCTTTAAAGGTCTTCAAGAGATGTGGGCATGTCAGGATGTAGGATAGTGTATGGAACGTCTCCCTTCATGACAGGCTCAATGATTAATGGAAGAATGGAGGGGTAAGGCATCATAAGACTCTGAGCGCGAGTTCGTACCCATTTGAGGTAAGGCTCGAGAGGGATGGAATTCTTGTGCCCCAAAGTCTTGCTATCCACCTTGTTTAGCATCCTCCAAGCTCGGATGAATTTCTGGCGAAGACCTTGATCGTCGTTGTCGTAGTCAAATACCAAACCTTGAATCAGCATCTCGTGTGGGCCATCCCTTCGGGCATAACCAAACTGCCTTAAGACTAAACATGGGTTGTAGGTGATACCTCTCCTAATGCCAAGTAAAGGGACATTAGGGAATTCTCCACAATGGTCGACAATGATAACATTCTCTTTGGAACGGGAGCATCAATGAATGTCTGGATGCTTGAGCGTCATCAACTTTTGTGACCACCTTGAACCTTGCTCATTCCTTAAGACTAATTGGGGAAGATGAGGAATAAACCATCTTGCCAAAATAGGAGGGCAACACATAAGGACACCTCTTTTCCTCATTGTGCAAGTGTGAAAAGAGTGTAGGATATCCCCTAGCAATGTAGGCACTGGGTTACGTGATACAAAGATTTTGACGGTGTTGACATCAATGAGTTGGTCGAGATTTGGAAACAAAACCATCCCATAGATGAGGAGAGCCACAATTTCCTCAAAGGCTTGCAAGTCTAAGGAATTCCAATAGCTTTGGGCTTTCTCAAACATAAACTTTGCTAGGAAGCCTTTGACACCACTCCTTGTTTCCTAATTAGTTGTGACATCAGACGAGTGCAAGTGTAGAGCTTGAGCAATCTCTTCTGGCTTTGGAACTCTTTCCGTACCGTTGAAAGGTAGTTGATTGAGAATGGTAATCCTCAAGAGTTTAGAGAACTCTTCTAAAGTAGGCACAAGTTGATAGTCGGGAAATGTGAAGCAATGGTGCAAAGGATCAAAGAACTGAAAGAGCACCTTCATCATGTCCTCATCTGTGTTGGAGGTGACCAAGTTGAGTAGCAGACCATGTCTCTCGTGAATGGAGAGTTTTTCAGGAATCCTTGAAGCTAGCTCCTTTAATTGTGGGGGGATTCTCACTAGATTTACTTGAATAGTTTTCCTGTGAAGTGAGTCCATATCCTATAAAACAAAGACAAAGATGAATCCCAAAATCCTTGAAATGGTTAGTGTATGCATATGATGTTCATGATGTCCATGATGTTATGCATATACAAGCAAAGCAAACAAGTCCTAGGTTTAGGCTTGCATGGGGTTTTATAGGTAAGTACCCTCTTGAAGTTTAGTTGGCTTAAACATGTCCTAGTAATAGCAACAGGGTTCTAAGGAGCTCAATATCACTGGTTCGTTTTCTCGGGCATTGTTTCAGCGCAAGCCTCTTTAATGGCGACTGAAATATCCCAAAAACCCAAACCTCAATGAGTGTAGTATCGAGTATCTACCAACTTCGGACTGTACCAAAGCCGGTCATCTCACTACATCCTAAAGGCTAAGTTGGTCAAGTAAAGGTTCTAGAAGTTCATTAGTGCTTTATGACACCACTCAGCGGCCCCGTATTCTCTTTGATTAACTCAAACGCTACCGGTATCCACAAATATGTCGCACTAACGTAGCTATTATTTAGACTATGTCGGTATACCCCGCACAGTTTCCACGATGTATTGCTACTTACCTATAATGTATCCCAAATCCGGGTAGAGGATTGAAACCCAAACAAAGAACCATAATGTAAAGCAAACAAATCAAACAATGTAAGCAAGTAAATGTGATCTATACCTAAGGTAACCCTACTTTAGAAAAGTCCCCAACAGAGTCGCCAGTTCTGTGATACGGTGGGAGAACTGATTTGATTATTTTGCGTTTGTGTTCATAAATGTTGCGGTTTAGCAAGAGTCGCCACCGACTTTTATTTTATCCAATAAGGAAAGGTGAAAAAGCACAGGAAAGGCCTTTAGAGATGTTTTCTTTAGTTCGGAGGGTAGATTATGAAAAGGGAAGGTATTAGCACTCTTTTCATCCATGGTTTTCCATGGGCTCTTAGTTGCTTGATAGATCACTTACTTTTGTTTGAATGTGTGCTTGTGATGTGGGTTTTAAAAGTATTTTGAAAATGTGACTTTGTAATGATTCTCGTCTCTATAAGAATGCGTACAAAGTGTTGTTTTGAAAATAGTTTAAAGAGGTGTTTGTGGGACGTGTTTTTGAAAGTGATTTTGAAAAGGGTTTCCTTTGTAATGGCTCTCGTCTCTATAAGAACGCGTACAAAGTGTTATCTTTTGAAAATGTTTCAAAGTGAGAGTGTCGGTGTATAAAATGTTTTTATTATGAGCAAGCAAGCAACTAGGAGCAAATCTACCTACTCAAAAGGTCTTCATTGTTCTTTTCCTCCTCCTTTAGATGTTGCTATCTTACTATTGTTTTGGTAAGAAGCCCCATCGTTGGATGTGAAGGGATGGACATTAGGACGTTTGTATAGTCATAGAAGGCAACCTATGGGACGTTTTAGCAATGTCGTTTTAGGGACTAGATCGTTTACCGGAGGCAACATCGAGGGTCATCGAGGGACTACGATCTTTTATCGAGGATCTTTTGCTTAAAACGCCCATGTTCAAGGGACATGACTATTTTTGATAGGAAACAAAGTGGGATTACCCTAAGGGTGCTAGTGTGCAAGTGTGTTTGATTACATGCATTTTAGTCTTGATTAGGGTGATCTATTTGTCAATTTCATGTCTTGCCATACACACCCTAATTACTAACATTATATGAAAGCAATAAAAAGTGCAAAAAAAAAACAAAGATTCTACGCTATTACAATCATTAGGGGATGGGGTGTACAAATTTACAAATGAGAATTGCAAATAAAACTAAGTCCTAAGTTACTATTACAACCATATTGAATGGATAAGAGTGTACAAGAAAATGTGAAATGGACTTGTTTTGTTTGATAAAAGAAATAAGTTTTGTTTAAGAAAATACTTTTGATCTTTTTGTTTTAAGAAATAAAATAGAGCATGCAAAATGTAAAATGTTTTTGGTGTTTTTTGATTAATGAAAAATAAAGGTGATGGTAAAAAATAACAAAGAGAAGGAAGGCAGGATCGACGCAAAATGTTGAAATAGGAGAGGTCAGAAGTTATGACTTTGACATACTGCACGAACAGAAATGACGTTAATAGAAATAGGGAAGGTCAGAAGTTCTGGATCCGCTGGGAACAAAGAAGTTTTCAGAAGTTCTGATGCCACTGGCAGAACTTCATGTCCCTCTCCATGCTAGTCAGAACATCTGCAACTTAGTCATTTCTTAACAGAATAGAAGTTACACATATAACAGTCATGACAAGTTTCATAATGTTTCAGAAGTAAGAGGTATCAGCAATATAGATCAGAAGCAAGCGTGAATTTGCTAATCCTATTTCCGAGTCCTAATTTCTTCATGAAGCTCTGAACTGGAATTCCCTCTACTTAGGCAGGCAAATGCATGAAATCTCAGAATATGTACATCATCAGAATCAGAATATCTACATTGTATTTTAAACATGCAAAATCTAACAATGCCTAAGGAATATGATAAGAGTCAGCAGAAGCTTAGCTTGCAGCTGGAAAAGACTTTGTAAATTAGAGTTTGGTCCTAAACTCTGTTGACGTTCTGAGCCGCTCCTTCACGTGCTCAGCAGACTGGAAGTTTTCAATTTCTGGAACAGCCAAGGGATAATGTTCTGACCTCTTTGAGATGGAGGTGGATAAAGAGTGTATTGCAGTATGAACACAGAAGTTAGGATAGATTTTAATATGTGAATCAGCAATTGTATGGATGGCTCTAGTCAAGAAACACTTTAGAACAAATGAAGTTTGAATGCAAGGAATCAAAAGTTAACAGGTTTTATATGTTGTGTTTACAGATTTTGGATTCCTGGAATTTTAGCATGGATTCCGGGCTTTTCTTTTTCAAATTTTCGACCCTTTTGCCGTTGCCAATGGCTCTCAACTTATAGGCCAAAATCTAGTAGCTTGGAGAAATAAAAAATATAGCCATCATATGTTAGGCGTTGACGTGTTCTTGCAACAAGTTCAAACAAGTATGGTTCAAAGCACAAAGTAAGGTGGTTAACAACTTTTAGCCGTGCCTATGCTGGGTTTGTAAGCAGGAATTAAGGGAAAGTAACTTCCAAAGTAAAAGTAGCGCATGGGCCCAGCATACTCTTGTACAAGAGTTTGCTTTTCCAAGACAACAATGGTACTTTTATGCCACATGTGGAGAAATCCTTTGGATAAAGACTCAAAAGTGGTTGTGAGCATTAAATGAGCATTAAATGATGATGATATTTATCAAATCAGAAATTCTGCCATGTGAAACTCTGCCTCATTTGTTTATTTCTGGATCAGAAGTTCAACTTTAACATAGCTTATAATAGACATCCAATCTTCTGATCCTTGTATCTCTTGGTTCCAACATGTTCTGAAGGAGCTCTGAGATTTTCCAGGAAGCTTGCAACACGCTTTGTAACCTTATTTGAATTGCCCCTTGCAAACTCGGACTGAACCTTTATGAAAATTGGCCCAGAAGTTCTGACCCAATTCTGTCTTGAAAATGTCCAGAATTTGCTGAGTGCTTTAGTTTCACGAACGTATCTTTGAACATTTATAATTTGATATTCTAGCATTTTCAGGGGAAGTTCTGTTCTGCAATGTTTTAGATCTTATTGAAATCTATAACTTTTGTGCCAGAAGTTCTTACAGAATCAACTTGCATCATGGCGATAATCTGATCAGAAGTTCTGAGCTTGCCATATTTCTTAAACACTTAGAAAAATTGTAAGTATTTAGAATTTTGACTTTTGAATTTCTTGGTGAAACAAACTCCATATTTTAACATGTCTTGCTGAAATATGATTCTTGAAACTTGATTTTGATCCAAAAGTCAAAGTTTGACCTTTTAGTGTGCAAATGACCATTTTGCCCTTGTGAATGGCTTTCTTGGAAACTTTGTAATTCATTTTTGAAATTGGATGGAGGAAAACCCGAGGGTCCAGGTTGATCCTTTGAGAAATGAGAGGGCAAATTTTGGGGTACAACACGTGGCCATTTGAGTTATTTGATTTTTTAAACTTGTCCATGGGGAAAACTTGTCTTCCTTGATGATGATACAAATGAACTCATGAACATGGATGTTGCAAGGATTCTCGTGAAGACAAAATACTCGATGGTGTTGAATGCCACTTTTAATGTTGATATTAATGATAATGTTTTTAAGGTAAAATTAATGGAAGTGGTGCACGGTCCTAAGAGAATCATGGATCCCTATGGAAAATCATGATGATTCTTTGGAGGTTGCAAGCAATGATGAAGATGACACATGCGCGTGGGAATTTGACGTGGGAGAAACAGTGGGAGATAACTTGGAGCAAGAAAATCATGATAAATCTATACCAATTGTGGAACTAGACTCATATAAAGGTAGTGGCGGTATGAAGGCTTTGTTGGGGAAAGGGTCAGGAAGCAGTAGTTTGTACTTGGGGAAAAGGAATTTTAGCATTGTGATTGATGGATATGATAGAACGTTAAATGCAAAGTCTGATTTTGGTTCAAAAAGTGGTGAACCTTTTCCAATGTCAAAACCTAATCATATTGGTTTAGATGAAACTGCAAAGAGTAGTTCGTTTATACCTAACTAAATCTTGGTGGACCCATTACGTGTTTGTTCTGACCCAATTTCTTGCACTCCTGTTAGGCCTAGTATTTTTAGTGGGGTTGGCCCATCAGGTGGGGTAAGGTCTAAAAAGAGAAATTCCCCTAAGGCAATTTTTGAATCCATTTCGGCCCATGAAATTCCTTCTTACTTTAATGTTTTGCTGCCACATAGAAGGAACCTATGCAGTTTCTCAATCCCAAATCATAAACCTAATTTATCTGAATTATCCATTTCTTCTTAAGAAAATTACTCAAGAGCTTCGGGTGGGCCTAGTTTGGGTTGTATTTCCATCAACGACTCTTTTGTCCAATAAGGGAATGTAAGATTTAGGAGTGAGGTGGATAGAAACGTTCCAGCAAAAATTTGGAAATCTATAAAGGAACTTGGTATTGAAGACGAAGAAGAAGATGAGGCATTTGAAAGTGTTATTAGGAACATGGAAGCAAGGGATAATGTGAATGGCGCTGAGTTGTAGGGGCTTAAAATGGGTGATCAATGAATATTGGAACTTTCAATATTTGTGGGTGTGACAATTATTTTAAGAGAAGAAGAATGTCAGATTTTATCAAAGCAACAAATTGAATTGGTGTTTTTTCAAGAAACAAAAATTCTAGACATGAAGGAGGCAATAATTGTCAGCTTGTGGGGGTCAAATGATCGTGAGTGGTTTGCAAAGAACTCAGAGGGTCGTTTTGGTGGAATTCTTATGGTTTGGAAGAAAGGTGTTATTGATCATGTTTTCAATTTTATGGGAAAAAGGCTATCTAGGGTTGAAGGCAATGTGGAAAGCTATAATTTTCTATTTCATCAATATCTATTCACCTCGTGCTTTATCCGAGAATAGAGCATTATGGTTGGAATTATTAAATTTAAAGAGCAAGTAGTCTGATGGAGAATAGGTCCTCAAAGGTGACTTTAATGCATCCAGAGCTTGAGGAAATATGGGGGAGGAGTGCAGGTTCCAGATCTATAAAAACAAAGGAGTTTAGTTGTTTTATTGATGTCATGGATCTAATTGATGTTCTGGTTGTGGGAAACAAACACACATGGATAAATTCAAGTGGCACAACCAACTTTTGAATTGATAGGTTCTTGCTATCTGAAGGTGTTGTTAAAAAATGGAATATTGTGGCACAATCTTCTGGAAATAGGGATGTTTCAGATCATAACCTAGTGTGGATTTTATCAAGTAAGCTTAACTGGGGACCGAAACCATTCAAAGCTTTTAGAGCCCGGTATGATCATAATGAGTTTTTACCGTTTATTAAGAAAGAATGAGAATCGTTTGAGATATCAGGTAAGAAATGATTTGTTATCAAAGAGAAGTTTAAGAGATTGAAGGAGTGTCTAAAGTGGTGGAATACAAATGTTTTTGGGTGGATTGATTTGAAAGTAGAGGCGGATGTTAAGGTCTTGAATGAGCTCGAGTACGATTTAGTAAACACTAGATCCTTATTATCTCAGGAATTACACGTCAAGAGGAAGGCTATGACAAAATCAATTTGGAATAATCTACATTTGAAAGAGAGTTTAATTAAATAGAAATCTAGACAAAAATGGGTTCAAGAAGGTGATTTGAACATAATATATTTTTACTCAATGATGAAGGCAAGGTACATAAGGAATGCAATTGTTGCGTTACATATGAACGATATGGTGGTTGAATTGAATCGGTTGAGGAAGTAAAGCATGTTACCAAACAACATTTTGTAGGGCGATTCAGGGAACATGTCACTCACAGACCCAACTTAGATAATTTGGTTTTCAAATCTTTGTCTACAGAGGATAGTAATTTACTGGAATCAAGGTTCACAAAAGAAGATATTGAAGAGGTAATTTTTTATTGCGAGGGGGATAAAAGCCCCGGGCATGACTGTTTTAATATGGAGTTTTTTAAGAAACGTTGGAGCGTAATTAGTGGGAATATCATTGATTTCATACAAGAGTTTCACAGATTGTCAAAATTGCCAAAAGCTATGACTTCTTCTTTTCTAGCTTTGATTCCCAAGATTGAGAGCCCCAACGTCTGGAAGAATACCGACCGATTTGCTTAATTGGTCGCATGTACAAAGTTATTTTGAAGATTCTTGCAACAAGGTAGAGTCGTGTAATTGGGAAGATTGTGTCTATTAACCAAACCACGTTTATTTCGGGTAGACAAATCTTAGACGGGGTGTTGGTAACTAATGAGTTAATCGATTTTTCAAAGAGAAAAAAATGAATTGTATGTTGTTTAAAGTTGATTTTGCTCAAGCTTACAATTGCATTGATTGGAATTATGTAAGAGGCATTACGAAAAAAATGGGGTTTGGTCATAAATGGATGTGTTGGTTAGAAGTTGGAATTTTTTCAAGTAGCATGTCAGTTTTGTTAAATGGAATCCCAACTGAAGAATTCACAGTTAAGAGAGGTTTGAGGCAGAGGGATCCTCTATCCCCGTATTTGTTTGCTATTGTGGCTGAGGGGTTGGCAAGAATTGTTAATCAAGCTACTTGCGTTGGTTCGTTCAAGGAATTCAGGTTAAATGATAATGTATCTTGTAGTCTCTTATAATTTGCGGATGATACGATTATGATGGGGAAGGGTCGTGGTCGAATATGTGGTCTTTAAAGGCAATTCTGCGTGGCTTCAAAATGGTTTCCGGTTTGAGAATTAACATGTCTAAGAGCAAATTGTATGGAATTGGAATGGAACAATATTTTCTTGTGGCTGCTGCTCAATTTCTGTCGTGCAAAATTGATCGAATTCCTTTTAAATTCCTTGGAATTACGGTTGGTGGGAATCAATGAAGGGTGGAATTTTGGAAACCAATCCTTAGAAGCTTGAATGCGAAACTATCTACCTGAAAAGGTAGAATTTATCAACAGGTGGAAGAATATCGTTAATTAATTCAGCCCTTTCCAATTTACCGGCTTACTATTTTTCTTTTTTCAAAGTTCCAGCTCAAATCATCCATGAAATTACTTGTATTCAAAGAAACTTCCTTTGGCAAGGAGCAGCCAAAAAATATGGAATTGTTTGGGAAAGTTGGAAATCTATTTGTAGGCCTAAAGATAAGGGTAGATTATGAATTAAAGATGTGTTTTGCTTCAATAAAGCGTTGCTTAGCAAATGACTTTGGAGATTAGTCACAAATAGTAAAGCCGTTTGGAGAAATTTATTACAACAAAGATATGGTAATTTTACTAACAGGTTATGGGGCGTGGAAGAGCATTTGAAGAATTCAAAAGATTCATTGTGGTGGAGGGATCTCATGATGATTAAGGGGTCAAAATCTAAATCGGGTTTCACTCAATGGGCTTCTTGGCACCTTGGTGATGATGCTAGGATACCGTTCTGGAATGCTAAATGGATTGCTGGCTCTAAATTGTGCAGAATTTTCCCAAATCTGTCTAATGTTGTTGTGTGCAGGAATTCAATGGTGGCGGATAATGGTTATTGAAATGGTGACAAATGACAGTGGAATATAGCTTGGGAAACATACTTGAATAATGAACTGCTGGTATCAGAAGCTTCGTTTTCGGTAGGAATTCTTATGGATGCGAATCCGGTTCGATCTCAGGAGGATGTTCTTTTATGGACGTATGGTGGTGGCCACAACTTTTCCGTAAAACTTACTATAATAGATTGCTGCAGGATCATTTGGTGGATGCAATCACCGTTGATACTGCTACAACTTTGAAGATAGTTTGGAAGACTAAAGTTCCCCATAAAGTGAAGTCTTTTGCTTGACGAATGATTCACGATCGACTATCAACAAGAATTCAACTTGCAAGAAGAGGAATAATTCTTAGTGATGAAGAAAAGGTGTGTATTATGTGCAACAACATTCATGAAGAAATCCATCATATTATGATTCATTGCTCCTTTGCCAATCAAGTGTGGTAGACTATTTATACTTGGCTGAATATTCAGAGACTGAACAATATTAGAGTTGTTTGTTGTGACCACCTGTTAGCGTTTTATACTACTTTGAAGGATAAGATGGCTCGGGGGAGGGAGATTTTCATCTTATTAACCGTAACTTAGTGTTTATGGAAAATTAGAAATGACATCATATTTAACAATAACGAGGTTCGAGATGTGGAAGAAATGGTTTTTAAAATCAAGATGTTTCCTACATTGTAAAAATTAATCACACTAATACTAAAAAAAAACTTTTCCTCTAAAGCCCGAGCTTTCTAGGGCTCTCAAATATCTAAGACACAACTCTACTCACTCATTTCGCGGCTTTAGGTATACACACAAACATAACCACAGCGATTCAAACTTCTCAACCCTCTCTCTCACTCCACAAATCACAGCCACCACCGTTAACCGTCGCAACAACCATGGTAGGTTTCAACTCCCAATCCTACGGAATGCAATCCATGCTCAAAGAAGGTCACAAGCATCTCTCCGGTCTCGACGAAGCCGTTCTCAAAAACATCGACGCCTGTAAGCAGCTCTCCACCATCACACGCACTTCCCTCGGCCCCAACGGTAACCTAACCCTAACCTAACATCGCATTATCGCATTCTTCTTTAGATTTGATGAATTTTTTTTTGTTTGCGATCTAGTTTGATTTGTTGTTATGATGTTATTAGGGATGAATAAAATGGTGATAAATCATTTGGACAAACTTTTTGTGACGAATGATGCGGCTACGATTGTGAATGAGCTCGAAGTTCAGCATCCTGCTGCTAAGCTTTTGGTGTTGGCTAGTAAGGCTCAGCAGGAGGAAATTGGTGATGGTGCTAATTTGACTATTTCGTTTGCGGGAGAGTTGCTTCATGGTGCCGAGGAGCTTATTAGGATGGGTTTGCATCCTAGTGAGATTATTAGTGGGTATACCAAAGCTATTAATAAGGTTTGTTTGTTGGGTTGTTGTTGTTTGGATTTTGATCTTAAATGGAATTAAATGATATCGTTAGTTAGTAGTGTTGTCAGTTGTAGATCGCGGAAAATAGCATCTGCGTTGCTATAGCTTAGCTGCTAATCTATGAAGCACAAACACCCCGAATACAACCCCGACACTGGCTTGGAGACACTGTTAATAAATTGAAAAAATGACTAAATTAAATGTAATCACAAATATCGGTGCAAGTATACATGAAGACATACACATTTTTTCAAAGGTGTTGGTGCTACATAATTGCTAATTGTTAACACTTTGTCATTTAGTGGTTTGTTGAAATGTTGGTACCCTATAGCACTAAAGGATGCTATATATGCTATTTGAAGACACTGGGTCATTTGGATTTGTTTAAAATAAGATATGATGAAATAAATTATGAGGACATATACAACCCATCCGATACTATCTTGTATCCCCTAAATTTTTTTTGGAGATATGAGATGGGACTTGTTTTTCTTCTGTTCACAAAATTGTTCAAACGATGGTGCAATAAATTTATTCAATTCAATTTTATTACACTTTCCTTTAGATGCATATCAAAAAAAAATTTATTGATGGATTTGGAGAGAAATAGAAGTGCATGCTGTACTTTCTGTTTTTAAGTTGAGAGAGTTATAAAATGTTAATAAAGATAAACAATGGGGTTATTGAAAAATAATATGATAATCTCTTTGTTAAATCCTTTTGATTTTAGAATTTGAACAAAAAGGTCTCAAATATGGACAAGGTTTATGCAGAGCGAAAAGTTGAGCCTCATTTATATGTCCCTTGTAAACTCCTTTCCAAAATGGATTAGTGATTTATCTTTAAGTGTTATGCTTTTTATCTCTCTAAGTCCTTATCCTATTTCAGACTGTTGAAATATTGGACGAACTTGTTGAGGAAGGTTCAGACAATATGGATGTCCGTGATAAGGAGCAAGTTGTTTCTCGAATGAAAGCAGCTGTTGCCAGCAAGCAATTCGGTCAAGAAGATACTATATGCTCCCTTGTTGCTGATGTGAGTATATTCTCATCACCCAGTTTTACTATGATTATAACATACTCTGCAGGCAAAGCACCTGACTTTCTTTTTGGTTGGAAAATTTAGGCATGCATCCAAGTGTGTCCAAAAAATCCTGTAAACTTTAATGTGGACAATGTTCGTGTTGCAAAACTCTTGGGAGGAGGCCTGCGTAACAGTACAGTTGTTCGGGGAATGGTTCTGAGAAATGACGCTGTTGGTAGTATAAAGAGAATGGAAAAGGCAAAGGTTAGTTTTCTTTATATTTGGGGCTTTTGAGTGCCTGCTTGGCTTATTAAAGACTTCTTCTTATGATTTTGCTTTGGTTCATTATTTCCAACGGGCACATACCATGTTGACATTTGTAATTCTGCTGCGATGCTGAAGTAATTTTAAAGAAGATTTATTTGTTCTCTCTCGTTTTTGGTCGAATCCATGTACTCCTAGATTTTATTTGTCAGAACATCAAGAAGCATGGTCTGTTACTATTTTTGTTTCATTTTTTAAAAGAATTTTCCCCACCAAGAAATGTTATTACAGATTTTCATACTGTGTCTAGTACTGAGGTCTCTTGTCAATTCTCTTTTAGGTTGCCGTGTTTGCGGGTGGCATTGATACATCTGCAACTGAAACTAAAGGAACTGTTCTCATACATTCAGCTGAGCAGGTATGTCAAATGACTAGTTTTGATTTCTGATTTTTATTCTCTTTTATTAGGTTGTAATATTTTTAAGGTGTAAGTGTGGGCTATTCATTTCTGTTTAAACAAGATAGAGATTCATTCCCCTATCCCCATAGAAGGAAATTTGAAAAGGGATTGTGGTAGGATGCAATCATTGACTCATCCAGTATTCGGGAAAAAGAACAAAAAATTTATGATAAAATCTGGGGCAGTAGGCCTCTTGAATGTCATTCAGTAGCCAACCAGACACTCGCCTCTTGAATGTCATTCAGTAGCCAACCAGACACTCGCCTCTTTCTACTTCCTATTGTATCAAATCAAATTAATCTTTCATTTCCATTGCCACCAATAAGTAGAGAAAAAAAAAACTCAATTTCCCAAATTTAGTTGTTGAACATGCTTGTTGGCAGTGCATTTCAATCTTCGGGTATGATGGACTAAGCATGCCAAAGAAGGCTTGAAGTGACTTGAACATCAACCACAGTCTCTTCATCTCTAGATTCCCCGAGAAAAGACTCAAAATCTCACCCAACCGAAACCATTTCAATCCCGACCAGCATCGGATAAATGAATTTGAGGTTTGATGCATGCAATAGCAACGACAACATAAATGTGGTTTATCTTCTGTTGAGGAATTTAAGAACAACCGCATTTGGAGGGGACAAGGGAGAAGGAGATGGTCAGGGAGGGGAAAGAGGCAGTGCTTGGTGAGGGAGAGGAAGGGGTTCAAAGCTGGTATCAGTGGAAGATAAAATGAAAAGAAAAACCATGAAAACAGAGGCATTAATTATTAGATCTAACTGACTGCTGTACAAAGCTGTCATTGGCAGAGCTTTTGTTTGGAAATTATTTTAGTATTTTAATTTAAACTTGTATTATGTAAAAAACTATTTTATTGATTCTGATACTGTTATTATCTGATGGATGTGATTTCCTTTTGTAGTTCATGGATTAATTACTTTTGTTTTTTTAACAAGTACGACATCTTCTGTGCTTAATGCTCTTGTTTTTGAATTTTTGGTTTCTACAGCTAGAAAACTATTCAAAAACTGAAGAGGCTAAAGTAGAGGAGCTCATCAAGGCAGTAGTTGATTCTGGTGCCAAAGTGGTTGTAAGCGGAGGGGCAGTAGGAGAGATGGCTTTACATTTTTGCGAGCGTTATAAGTGAGTGAATTTTCTTGTAATTTGGTGCTTTTTAATTGCCTCATGCTACTGTGCATGAAATAGTTAACTATGAAATCATCAGTTTCGATTTGAATTTTTAAGTCATGTTATGAGGCCATGTGTGTGGTTTTCTTACTCAAAATTCATGCTTGCAGGCTTATGGTTCTGAAAATCAGTTCTAAGTTTGAACTGCGTCGATTTTGCCGTACAACCGGTTCTGTTGCTATGGTGTGTTTTTTATCTTTCACTTCTTAGAGAATCTTCTTTTACTGTACCGTCCTTCTAATTTATTGTTTCCCTGCAACAGTTGAAGCTTAGTCAACCAAATCCAGATGATCTTGGATATGTCGATTCTATTTTAGTTGAGGAAATTGGTGGTGCAAGGGTATGTAAAATGATTGTCTGGTTTTCATTACATTCTTGATTCATTGCTCGTGTGTCCTCTTTACTCCATTAGTAGTTTCCCATTTTCAGTGTTGCATGTGGTTTTCCCTCTAATTTTTTTGGTATAATGATGCAGGTTACTGTTGTTAAAAATGAAGAAGGTGGCAATTCTGTGTCAACTGTTGTCTTAAGAGGAAGTACTGATAGCATACTTGATGATATTGAAAGAGCAGTTGATGATGGAGTGAACACATACAAGGTAATTGCTGATGTTGCATGCTTTTAATGCTTTACCAAGTCTATTGTATTGTGCCTTAACCCCCTTGAAAATAGTTTTTTAAAATATAGCCTCGCAGGTGTTGTTACTGCATCTTTTTGGATTACACTTTTAAAGGGATTTCATATTTTAAAGGGATTTCATTTTTAGAAATAGTAATACTGATTTGTTTTATTGTATGCAACTATTTATCAGGCCATGTGCAGGGATAGCCGTATTGTGCCTGGAGCTGCTGCAACTGAAATTGAGTTAGCTAAGAGGGTGAAAGAATTTTCTTTCAAGGAGACAGGGTAAGTTGTATTTCCCTCTAACTTATCTCCGAGAATCCCCTATTGGATAATAGTATTGTCTGAATAGGGGTTATGAGTGGGGACAGCCCTCATCTTAAAAGTCAGATTTGTTGGACTGAGTTAGGGCCACCTAGGTTACACTCTAAAAGTCTAAATTGATATAAAAAGTCTAAATTTGATACAAAGCCTAAATTAAGTAAGATCTGAACATTACTTATAAAAAGTTTAAATTGATAGTTAAAAATAAAAAGTTTAAATTGATAATTAAAACAAGATATGATAGTCTTTCCTTTTCATTCATCCATTTACAGCTAAAGAGTTAAAATTGATGTAATCAAATTGAGTGTCTTCGACGAGTAGAGATCCTCTCCATTTCTCAAAAAAAGAGATGTCCATTACTAATGTTTAACGTGTATACAAGTCAAATTATATAAATTCATGACACCCATTCCAAGAATACATGCATTTATACACCAAAAACTTTAATTCTGGAATTTTCCATTTCTTAAAAGAAATAGAGAGGATTCTAACTTGTCTTTATTGCTTCGGTACATTTTATGCCTCATGAAATGTGTCTAAGATGCGTTAAAGTAGGTCTATGATGTGCGCAAGCCAAGAAAAAAAATTGTATATAGGACACTTATCTGAGTTGTCAGACACATGTAGTGTCATGAGTGAGTTGTCCGTGCTTAAGTAGTATGGATTTCTTAGTGTTCATAAGTGGGGTAACCATCTGATAGAAACTGTACCCTACATAGAACTATAATTGGAATAACTTACTTTTATTTATAATGTAATAGGATTACACATGGGTTCCCAAGAAATTCGAGAGCTCTGCCTCCCAACCAATATCTAGTCTCAATTAATTTTCCCTTCAGTTTCCTATTTATTCAGTAACCATCTAATAACATAACTGCAGCCTTAATACACAACTGCTGCATAATAATATAATACCTACAGCCTTATAATATAATGTTGGAATTTCCTCCTTCATTGCGGTCTTCCCCTAGTCGCCTTAATTGCGGCGTTTGTCTTGCCTTAATTACAACCCCAACACCTTCATTGTGTTGGGTTTGAAGGGGTGGAGTTAGTCCCACATTGCAACCCCAACACCTTCATTGTGTTGGGTTTGAAGGGGTGGAGTTAGTCCCACATTGCTTAGAGATATGGCCTCTGTTGTGTGGGACAATCCTCACCTTACAAGCCAAGGGATGAGCTAGGCCGAATCCAAATTCTGAGATGTTATCAGAGCCTATCCTAGATCTGTTGTTGGGCTTCCCACATCGTTCACGCTTCAACCTCAATAAGGCCCGAGCGTGAGAGACTGAGAGGGAGTGTTGGAATTTCTGCCTTCATTATGGTCTGCCCCTAGTCGCCTTAATTGCGGCATTTGACTTGCCTTAATTATAGCCTGGGTTGTGTTTATAAGTGGGGGGAATCCTCACCTTATAAGCTGGTTTTGTAGGGATGAGTTAGACGCAACCCAAATTTTGAGATATAATAATAATATTATTAAGAGATCTAAGAATACTCCCCTCAAAAGAATCACATTGTCCTCATAGTGTGGTGAAATGTAGGAAACGATTCCTCCGTGACACTTTTCTACATTGTTTGTTTGGATTTGTGTACACATAAATTTAGTGCACCATTTCAACCAAGGCTGGTAACTGTCTTTGTGTTTCCAAATGTTCCTGCCACCTGGCGCTCTGAGAAAGCGTGTCACGGAGGAAATTTTGTGCACCATTTCACCCAAGAATTATAATTGTCTTCGGTTTTTCAAGTGCGCTCCGAGTTTGTTTTCCAATATTCTTTTCCAGAATTTGCTGCAGAGGAAGCAAGACTTTCTGAACCACACTCTAAAGCTACAACACTGATTGCTTTCTCCTTGTTAAAACCATCAATTTCCCAGGATAGTGGTGCCCTGATACCAGTTGATAGAAGCTGGTACCAAACATAGAAATATAAAAAAAAAACTTCTATTGATATTAGAATACACGGTTTCCAAGAAATTCAAGAGTCTTGGGTCTCTCCCTTCCAAGAATTACACATGGATTGCACACAGATTCCCAAGAAATTCAAGAGTTCCGGGTCTCTCCCTTCCAAGAATTCGAGCAGGTCTCTCCCTTCCAAGGATTCGAGAGTTTGGTCTCTCCCAACCAATATCCAGTCCCAATTAATTCCCCTGTTTTTTCCTTCAATTTCCTCTTTATTCAGTAACATCTAATAACATAATTGCACCCTTAATACATAACTGTTGCCTAATAATATAATAATTGCAGCCTAATATTATGATAACTGCATCCTAATAATATAATAGCAATACTAATGAGAGATCTAACTCCTTCACCGTACAAATCGGTTTTTTAGGATTGAGTCGACCCAAAACTAGATCATATTAGAACCTATCCTAGATCTGTCAGGCCACACACCATATTATTGGTGTTTCAATTCCAATAATACCGATAATGGTTTGAGAACTCAAGGCCCACATTGACAAGTGAAATGGTCTTAATGGCATCCTTGTCCTAAAAATTCTAAAATCATAACTTGATTGCAAGTTAGACAATTTCATTTCTTACATAGGGCTTGGAACATTTTTCCTTTCCTTTGTAAATAGGTGCTTTATTTTATTTCTTTATTGCTTCTTTGATAATTCAGACATGAAAGGGAAGTACTAAAGATTTGCAATTGCCCTGCAGATTGGATCAGTATGCTATAGCGAAATTTGCTGAAAGTTTTGAGATGATTCCTAGAACATTGGCTGAGAATGGTGGGCTAAATGCAATGGAGATTATATCTTCTCTCTATGCAGAACATGCATCAGGAAACTCCAAAGTTGGTATTGATTTGGAAGAGGGTGTTTGTAAGGATGTCACAACAACACATGTTTGGGATCTCTACGTGACTAAGTAAACTACTTTCCTTCTAATTTACTTTCTGTTGTTGCAAGTGTTTCTTTTCTTGCCGTCATATATAAGTTTGCATTCAATTACCGTTGACACTTTTGACAAATGCGGATCCTTCTTTCAATTGCGTATATTTGAATAATTGTTGTTTTACTTCATGCCATTTGATAACAAGTTTGAATATTGTTTTTATCTGCTCAGGCTCTTTGCTCTTAAATATGCTGCTGATGCTGCATGCACTGTTCTACGGGTGGACCAGGTAATCACTGGAAGTAATTAGTATTTGATTGTTCCCTTTTAATTCCAGACTGTCAACTCAATAAGTATATTGCTCATTTTTTGAAATAAAAAAAGCACATTTTTCTTTTGGGCGCAGAAGCTCAGTAACAGTTAAGCATTAATAGTTAATAAATAATTTTTTCTCCCCCTGTTTATATCCTACTTCTGCTACTAGAGAGCTAACAAACTCAAACAATTTCATTAACATCTTTAGCTTACAAGGCCTAACAAGCCGACCCATTTGATGTCCAGGGTTATTCTTCTTCTAACATGTACTTTTCTAAATGGGGCTTGTTGTAGTAGTATGTTTTGGTGTTCTTAGATAGAGACTGTGAGGAAGGGTTAGACCAGGTAATAACCAGTAATATATAGGCCCCAAATATGGAAGGGGTTATCACAGGAAACATGTTTAGAAAAAGGGCAGCTGAGTTGGCAGCTGGGAGAGAAAAATGGTATGTAATGGGGGAGTTAGTTATATAAGGAGTGGAAGGGGAATCACTCTGGTACTTGATTAGAAGAGATAGAGGATCACTAAGAATTCATTCTCTGATGAGGGGAGTCTTTTGGCTGGGCTGATAGAGAATAATTCTATCAGATTTTCTTTCTTTGATTTCTGTTTGCTTGAAGTGGTCATGTCAATCTGAAATACAATTCACTATCATTCTACTCTCTTTTTTATAGGCAAGTGTTAGTTGTTACTCCCTCTATTCTTTATTTACAAGACCCAACACTTTTCACGCATATTAAGAAAAGTTTTTAGTGTAAACAATGTGTATAATATGACCAGGGCATAACTATTACTCCTTCAGTCCTAAAATAACTGACCCATTTGTAAATTAAATTTGTTGTCCCAAAATGACTTATCCCTTTCAATTTTAAATGCAATTTTTTTTCAATTGTATTTAATTAATACTATTTGCATCACTTTTAATTCAATATCTTCCACTTTGCATTTATGGTAAATGTGAATACACTATTACATGATCTTGATAAAGATACTTTAGTGAAAATATTATTTTCTCTTTCATTTAGACTGTTTTCTTAATCTGTGTTAATTGCTCAACTGATGAGTTATTTATCATTCTTTTCATATAAATGTCTTTTCACATTTCAAAGACAAACTGATAGTATTGTTAATCATAGTAAGAGATATATTTAGAAAAAGATTAATAAGTATATGTAGAAATTTATTGAAGACCTTATATTTAGGGGCAAACAAATCTTCCAAACTAATTAGAAAAAAAGGAAATAGTATGTTATGTCGGTTGTTAGGGATATGAATTGAACTTTGGACCTCGTTCTCAAACCCTTTCAAGTGCCCCTGCTCAATCACTTGACCTATCCCTCGGAGACGCATTCAACCCCTGTGTACTGTTTGAACCTATCATTCATATTAATAAAACAAATTGTTGATTTCCTACCTAATCTATCTTGCGAGAAATTCTTGCTTGAATTTCATCCCTAATCATTCATATTTTAATTACTGAAAGCATTGTTGCCCATGTTTGATCTTCCAAATATAGTTGACGGAAGTAAAGTATATTATAATTACTTTGATGGCACGACTATTTCCTTTTACTGAATACATTGACCTGAGGATGCCAACACTAGTTTGTGGTGTATACCATGTTTTTCTTTGACAGTGAGTATTCATCTTGTTTGACAATAAATGCATGATTTTGATCACTATATGCACAAATTTATGGATTGGTATTTTGACGTTTTCAGATTATAATGTCAAAACCGGCTGGGGGACCTGGCAGGAGAGAGCAACCTGCTGGCATGGACGAAGACTAAAACTGTGAGAATTGTCTCTTGACTTTGTCATGTTTGTACCTCAACATGATGTCCTACTTACACTTAGCAGCATGGTTTGGGCGTATGGTTTTCTTTATGTAATGGGAGCTTAACAAATTTTGAATTTTGATTTTCCATGGAATGTTAGGAATGTGATATGTAAATTAAATGCCAGCCCCCTTTTTAGAGTGCTGGTATTCTTTTGTTGTGAGCTGTTTTTTTATTCTCATAATTTGTCTGGACTTATTATTGTTATTGCTGATTTTTTCTCCTGTAGTGGCATGATTGTATCAAGAATTTGGTTGCTCCATTTCCATTTCATTGCTCCATTTTATTTACACTTAACCAGATCCACTTCAATCTACAATGGCAAGTGTTATGCGAATTGAGATCCTCTCCATTTCTTTCAAAAAATAGTCTTATTACTAATGTTTTATTGTATAAAAATCAAAGTATACAAAATATATCACTTTTTTCAATAATATGAATGTATTATATCCCAAAATTTTAGTAATTGTGTAATTGGCTTCAAGAATTCTTGAATTCTGTGGAATATGACACGTGTACTTTTTGGCAACACACTTACACAACTTTACCATGTTACACTTTGAAAAATTGATTTAAATTGTTTGTAGAATGTTATTTTAAGTATTTTATTATAATTTTTTTTTGATTGGAGGTAACATATACTTTGTCACATTCATAGACGATTTTAGTTGAAAATTATGAATTTGATCAAGAAGAAAAGTGAAGTGATTGAGATATTTAACAAGTTTAAATTTATGGTCGAAAGATAAAAGGCCTAAAGCGCAAGATTTTGAGGACGAATGGTGGTGGAGAATATGTGTCAAAAGACTTTGACACATTATGTGAAAAGAAGGGATTATGCATGAGGTGGTGTCATCTTACACTCCACAACAAAATGGAACTACTGAAAGAAAGAATAGAACCATCGTGAACATGGTGAGAAGTTATGTTGAAAATAAAGCATTTACTAGAATTTTGGGGAGAAGCTGTATCGACTATAACATACATTTTGAATAGATGTGCGACGAAGAAGCTAGAAGGAATCACGCTAGAAGAATATTGGTATGGTGTTAAGCCTAGCTTAAGTCATCTGAAAGTATTTGGATTTATAACACATAGACATGTGCCTGATCAGTTGAGAAGAAAACTTGATGACAAGTCGAGTCAAATGATCTTAATATGATATCATTCGAATGAGGGATACAAGTTGTTCGACCCAGTGAAAGAGCAAGTTGTGATAAGCAGGGACATTATAATAGATGAGCTTAAGGAATAAGAATGAACTGAAAATGTAAATAAGGATTCCGTGATAATATTATGTAAAGAACTAACAAGTAAAGTCGAAAGAGAAGTTCGACAAGAAGAAGTCAGAGGTCAAACAAGCACTAACAAACTTCAAAGAACAAGAAACATGCTTGTAAGGTTGCAAGAATGTGTGATTACATCAGCTAATATGGTCGATGATGAAGGTGAATTGGTACACTATGCTTTATATGCAGGCGTCGAACCATTTAATGCAGCTGAGGCATTGAATGATTCAAAATGGATGAAAGCAATGAATTAGGAACTGAAGTCCACCAAAATCAACAACACTTGGCCATTTATCGAATTGTCTCAAGGCGAGAAGGAAATCGATGTGAAGTGTGTATACAAGGTAAAATTGAATCCCAAAGGAGAAGTAACTCGACACAAGGCAAGACTTGTGGTGAAAGGATTTCTTCCAAAAGAAGAAATCAATTTTGACGAAGTTTTTGCACCAGTTGCTATGATCGAAACAATCAGGTTGGTTGTTGGTCTAGTAAACATGAGCAAATGATATATGTGTCAGATGGATGTGAAATGAGCATTCCTGGATGACCCTTAGATGAAGAAGTTTATGTTGCAGAACCATCTGGGTTTGTGAAACAAGGCCAAGAAAGCAAGGTATACAGGTTGCATCAAGTACTATACGGACTTAGACAAGCTCGAAGAGCTTGGAATAAGAAGATAAATAGTTTCCTAAGGGAGAAGGAATTTGTAAAGTGAAAAAACTGAGCATGGAGTATATGTAAGAAGAAGCAATAATGGATATTTCTTATACTATGTCTCTATATCGATGACTTGTTAATAACAAGTAGCAGCAATAAAATGATTGAAGACTTCAACAACGATCTTAGCAAGGAGTTCAAAATGTCTGATATGGACAACATTTCATACTTCCTAGGTATCGAATTCTACAAGAGTAGTAAAGGCTTGATGATGCATCAAAGAATATATGCAAGTGAAATACTTAAAAGGTTTGAGATGGAAGACTGCAATGCAACTTCAACGCCTATTGAACCAAGATCGCAACTGTCAAAAGACTCAAATGAAGATGATGTTGACCCAACACAATATATAAGACTTATTGGGTCATTAAGATATCTTTGTCACACAACGCTTGATGCAACATATAGTGTAGGTATGGTGAGTAAATTCATAAGAAACCAAATGTATCACATCTAGCAGCGACAAAGAGGATATTATGGTATCTCAAAGGAACTCTTGACCATGGAAATTTGTTTCCACAACTGATGAAGGAAAATAATGCAAGCTAGTGGGTTACACCGACTCAAGTTGGTGTAGTGATGTCGAGGATAGAAAATCCATAATTGGTTATATGTCTATGTTAGGTGGTACACTGGTAGCTTGGAACACAAGAAAAGAATCAGTAGTAAAATTATCATCGTGTAAAGTAGCGTACATAGTTGCTTCTCTTTGTGCATATCAAGAAACATGGATGGTGAATTTGTTCTAAGAGATTACAGTGAAAAATCACATAACAATTACAATGAAGATCAACAATATGCCAACTATCAATCTCACATAGAATCCAATAGCACATGGGAGAAGCAAACATATTGAGACGGGGTTCCATTATCTTCGAGAGCAAGTATTAAAAAGGTAAGTTGAACTTGGAACACTACAAACTGAGAATAATATTGTAGATATCATGACGAAGGGTGTTAAGGTAGAAGTATTCAAAAGACTAATAACAATGATGAACGTAGATAGTTTAGACATGATGAATTAGGTGGTGTGTTGAGAATGTAATTCTTTGTGTCAAAACACCATTTCAACAGTCTTTTAGTGTTGAAATGCTTTGTGTGTCGAAATGTATAGAAGTCGAAATGTCAAAGAAGTGTCTTGGTAGAATTTTGACTTAGAATTGTTAAGTTAGTTTGTTAGAGATTGCTTGGTGTGTAAGAAATCTATGCCTATAAATACGAAGGTGCCCTATCATTGTAATATCACAGTTGTGTGGAGAAAAGTTGAATAAAGTTTTTAGTTTTAAAGCAGATAGAAGCTCTTCAGAATTCTCTCCTCCTTCCCTCTTTTCTCCCAAACCCAAATTTCTAGTTTTTCCCTAATTCATCTTTTCTTTTCTTCTTTCATAATCACCTTTCAACAAAATATTCTTGCAACCAAGGTGTGGTTGATTCACTCGAGTGAAGAGTGAAGAACAAGAGGCGGAATCAATCAAAAAAATTTATTCTTGTTCATCAAGATTGATTAAGAATTCTCCAAGTTTTGGGTGTAATTCCAACCATCATGAGTGATAGGCTCTAGATCTTGTTCGAACTTACAAGATCTTCCCTCAAAGTTTAGTGGACGTCACTAGGACCATTCCCAGTCGAGTGGAATTTCCCGTCCCCCCTAGGTAAAAACTTGGTTTGGGGTAGACGTGCAGCCAACCCACCGCTCTATGGAATGACTAGCTACCAGTGGGGGTGGACTGTTATTGAATGATGGGATTTGATTTCTTTAGTTGGGCGAGTAAAGCGTCTACAACAACACCCCTAAATTTTTGTGGGGAGTTGATTGCTTTAGTGGCACGAGAAAAGCGTTTACAATAGAAACCACGACTTTCAGTGGGAAATTGATTGCTTTAGTTGCACGAGAAAAACTTCTACAACTCTGACTTTCGGTGGGGAATTATTTGCTTTAGCTGCATGATAAAAGCGTCTACAACAACACCCCTTCCTTTTTATTATGTGATTTGTGTTGTACGTAATTTATTGATGTAGCCGCACGTGCAAAGCGTCTGCAACAACACCCTTGGACCTCTTAGTGTTGGGCATTAATCTCATCGGCCGCATCCCGGATTTGTCGTTACTATGCATAATCACCAAGAAATAAATATTTCAGAAACTGTAAATTTCATTTATAATTGAGAATCACTCCTGTACATGAGGAAAATGATTATTCAACGTAGCATTTGGTACAAAATAAAAAAGAAAACATAACCGGACCGGTCAGGGACACCATTTGATCTCTCTGGCTACATCCTTTCCTTGATCTCGCTAGAGTGTGTTATATATTCTTTTCTCCTATTCGAGATCAACATTGATGATGGTTGGTTCTCCCTACAGATTATGGTACTTGAGCTTGAGGTGGACCGACAAAGCTACAACGTCCAATCTGGTTGCAAAGAGTCTTCCCAGAATGTAACTGTAGACGCTTTCGCAAGTGACAACAAGGAATTATGAATTGACCAATCAAATGTCCTCTCATCCACATCCGAAGACCATCAAATTTATCGCGTCATGAAAAAAATACAGAGTCGCCACTAAACTTTATTTATTCCGAAGGAAAGGTAAAATATCAATAAAACCTGTAAAAGTGAAAGAAAATGGTCATCACAACCATATTCAGGTTTAGGAGTCGATTATGTGAGGGGAAGATATTAGTACCCCTCACATATGTTGTACTCAAAGGGAACCGTTTTGAATGTTTCACGTGTTATTTGAAATTTACTTGTGATCTTGATGTAGTATGCTTTCGAAATAAACCCTGCTTCGATTAGGTCTTTTGAGGATTGTAACATGGCCCGATTCACAATTTTCAGAATAAAATGATTTATGACTCAAAATTTTATTCTAAACCCACCCATTCTCCTTGATGTTCTCCAGTCATACGTTCTGTTATTTTGACACGAGTGTTCACTTTTCAAAAAGAGTTTTGAAGTGTAAATGTAAGGATTAAGGAACCAATGAAGTTTTTCGGGAATGACAATCACTAACCTTTTATTTTTGTTCGTGGTCACACGAATTTATTTTTGATAAGGATTTTTTCTATTTGTGGTCCTTCTTTTTGCGTTCCCTTTCGTTTTTTGTTTCCCTTAACATTTTCCTGGACTAATTTCTTTGATTTTGCATTCCACCAAGATGCCCTAATTTTTGCCTAAGTCACTTGTTGACTTAGCGAGCTTTTATCTCTTTTTTGTTGCATTTCTCATTTTATTGTTTTATTTGATTTTGGAACAAATTGAGTGACATGTTCGCTTGTTTTGAAAGGGTTGAGAATGTCTCGTTATTGGTAGGTGCTGGAAGCGGTAAAGCGGCAAGCAAAAAGTAAAGTATTGTTTTACTGGGAGATATTTAGGTTATATCGTATCGTGTCCACAGAGATTGGTGTATTAAAATTCCGTTCGACAAATCTCTAGTTAATGAGTTTGGGGGATAAACGGGTTGAAAGGAAAGGTATCAACAGAAAATAAATGTATAAAAAAGGAAAGACAAACTTATCCGACTCGAATGTACTATACTCATCACAAACTTAAACCTATCGACCAATTATACTCAACCTATAATATTAATCAATGTCATCACATGTCAAACACAACACCCACTGTATCCTCTCGGTGGTGATCTCTCAAACAACCTTAACAATACAGAAGTCAACCGTGCTCGCTTGTGTCGATGATCTCTCAGAGAAACACAAACAACACAGAGGAATTAATCACAAACACCCTAAGTGAATGTCAGCTCTAAATCTATCTATAGAATCCAAAAACTAACATATAATCATCTAAGATAAGAATCCAAGCAGTATATGTCTATAGCAACTCAAATCCCTAACACAATGCAAAAATCAAAGATAACAATCGACAAAGATTTGTAAAGCAAGTTTAATATAACACCATGGGCGACAAATATACATGAGTTCAAAGTAAATATAAATACAAAACCCAACAAAAAGAGAAGGAGAAGAGATAAACCATAAATCTTCCGGTTTGTCAGCGTCGGTCGATGAGAAATCCACCTCCAATCAACCATAAGCAAAGCCCTAATTTTGTTTTCTAAGCTAATCTGTCAAAACTAAGGTTGATGGAATTTGGGAACAAAAACACCCCAAAAACCATAACAAAAGATGAACTGAAAATGAAGTTATAAAACAAATCTCAGCAGACCGCATTTAGCGGGCTCCAAAATTAAGCTTCTGCCAAAATTTCAAAGCGCAAGCAGCACGCTACAAAATATGTTGAGTGCACTCGCGCTTAGTGGCCTTTTGCTCGCTAAGCGGGCTCTCCTGGGCAAAACTTATAAAAACTGGACTTTTATTCTGAAAACACGCATCCGAAGCTGTGCCTTCGACACCTTATTCATCGATGCTCCAAAATGCAACAAATACCTACAATATGAATGGAAAAAACATCAAACGGTACACTATGTACACAACAAAAATAAACACAGATTAAACGTATTTACACAAAAGTCGAGTTTATTTAACAATTATTAACAATAAAGAGTCGATAAGTGTAACAAAAAGTATATACAAAAAAAGCTACAATTTGCACTTATCAAATTATCCCCAACTTGAACTTGTTTGTTCTCAAACAAGGCCAAACAACTCAAAGAACCAAAAGTAATCAATCAAAGTATCATGAATCAACAAGTTTTAAAACGGAAAACAAATGTATGGTTCAAACAAAAACGCACACGCAAGGTAAATACTTACCACAATCCTACAACGCCAACATGTAAACAAAACAAATCCTTAGTACAAAAATCATACTAAACATTCTAAAACAAAACAAACTCAATCATGAATCACACCTAGTAAAAATTCACCAATAGATGAAGAACACACAAAAGTGAGGGACAAAAAACAATCATCCACAATCTTGCCAACAATAGACTGAATTATGCATTCATCCAAAAACTCATATTGAAAATACAAAGGCAAGAATCACAAGGGCTTTTCAAGGTTGTAATGTGGCTTGGTTAACAAACAAGGGATACATCCTAAAATTAATCAAAACAAAAAATTGCCTAAACCTAAGGGAGTGATAAACTCACAAAGACTCAAGCAAAATAATTTCAATCAAACTTCTTCTTCATTCTAAATTTCAAATCAACACACATCACTTATTATCACAACATTATTCAAAATCTTTTTGTTTTTGTTTTTCAAAACTTTTCTATTTTTCTTCTTCTTTTTATTTTCTTTATTTTTCACTTTTATTCTTTCTTTTTCTTTCTTTTTCTCTTTATTTCTCAACCTCATAATAATACACACAAGAGCAAGCAAACAATTCTCTCCCCAAATTGAATTCAACAATATCATAATGTGAATACTCTCTACTTTCTAAGGCAAGGTAAAAATTCAAACCATAAATCATAGTTGAGGGTTCAAGAAAACAAAGAATCAACATCCATACAAAAATATGAACCAAACACTCATAGACAAGCATTTAGAAAAAACAACATGGACATCGACAAAAAATTCAAAAGATAATACTAATGATCACACACTCACAAGGTGACTTGACTATTTGGATAAGGTAGTTGCGCTCAAAATGAAACAAAAAATGCATTGATCATGTTCATGCTTTCATACAATCAACACAAACAAAATATTAAACATAATAAAATCTAGTTAAAACAAGAATTGTGGCCTCCATCATATATGAACAATGAAAAGCTTCCTCACATTTATGGGTAAAAAGGGAACTAAAGTGATCCAAGTCATGAGCAAGTAATAAAAAAAGAATGAATGATATGGTAATTACATAAATGATAAATTTCCTAAACATGTTATGTTATAGAAAGCGATAAATGAGTACTTGGCGAGTACCAACTTCAAAAACTATCGTTACCATACATTCGCGAGTTGACACATTCAAAATTGGAAAATCACCAAATGAGACTTCAAGCTATCTAACCAAAAGTTGAGTCCAAACAAAAAAAGAAAGAATTAAAAATATAACTATTAATTACTATACTATAAAACCTTGGGTGAAGTGGAAAAAAGGTGATCTAAGCGAAAAAATAAAAAGAATTCACTGGCTCTGCACAGCAGGGCGCGCTAAGCGGCACAGAGGGCGCTACACCAGTTGCAAAAATACATGGCAACTTGTGAAACTTCTACGTAAGATCCACTTACACCTACACAACCTCAAACACACAATATTTACAACATACAAACTTCCTTAAGTTAAACACGACAAGCTTGCGGATAAACACAAATTGACATAACAAAACAAACGGGTGAAAGTGAATTAAACAAGTTCGCCACACAACATAAACGAACATAAACATGCTTGTTTTATGTTGTAAGCTCGACGCCTTTATTTTGATATCTAGTAACCTCCTCTCGTCATGCCAAGGTATTGTCACACCGTACAAACCTAAAGAAAGTATCCTAACAACCACACAGCAAACATTACGAAAATGAGACAATTCACAACAATACGTGAAAACAAAAAAAAAACACATATATGCACAAGTATGGAAAGTAAACACAAAACATGTACAAGTAAAAATAGACAAGTTTATGTACACATTCTATACAACATATATATTAATTACAAAACTCAAAAACAAAGAAAATATCACAATGCAAAACAATAAACACCAAACCTCGACAACAACGCCGTTTTGCTGGAAGCGATAAAACGGAAAGTACAAAGTAAAATATTATTTTACCGGGTGATATTTAGGTTATATTATATCGTGTCCACAGAGATTGGTTTATTGAAATGCCGTTCGACAAATCTCTCGTTAATGAGTTTGGGGAATAAATGAGTTGAAAGGAAATGTATCAATAGAAAACAAATGTATAAAAAAAGGAAAGACAAACTTATCCGGCTCGAATGTACTCTACTCGTTAAAAACTTAAATATATCGACCAATTATACTCAATCTACAATATTCATCAATGTTATCAGATGTAAAACACAACACCCACTGTATCCTCTCGGCGGTGATCTTTCAACAAACCTTAACAACACAGAAGTCAACCGTGCTCGCTTGCATCGACGATCTCTCAGAGCGACACAAACAACACATAGACATTAATCACAGTCGCCCTAAGTGAATGTCAGCTCTAAATTTATCTCTAAAATCCAAAAAACTAACAGATAATCATCCTAGATAAGAATCCAAGCAGAATATGTCTATAGCAACTCAAATCCCTAACATAGAGCAAAAATCAAGGATAACAATCGACAAAGATTTGTAAGACAAGTTTTATATAACGCCATGGGCGAAAAAAACACACGAGTTCAAAATAAATATACATATAAAACCCAATAAAAGAGAAATACATAGAGAAGAGAAGAGATAAACCACAAATCTTCCGGTTAATCAACACCGACTGATGAGAAATCCACCTCCAATCATCCATAAGCAAAGCCCTAGTGTTGTTTTCTAACCTAATCTATAAAAAATAAAGTTGATGGAATTTGGGAACAAAAATACCCCAAAACCCATAACAAAAAATGAACTGAAAATGAAGTTTTAAAACAAACTCAGCAGACTGCGCTTAACGGGCTCACCGTGCTAAGCGGGCTGCATGATATTTACACATTAAACCGATCTAAACCGCGCTAAGCGCGCTATCCGCGCTAAGTGAGGTCCAAAATTAATCTTCTTCCAAAATGTCAAAACACAAGAAGCCCACTACAAAATGCACTGAGCGCACCCGCACTTAGCATCCTTTTGCGCGCTAAGCGGACTCTACTGGGCAAAACTTCTCAAAAACGGTCTTTTTATTTCGAAAACACGCATACGAAGCCGTGCCTTTGACACCTTATTCCTCGATGCTCCAAAATGAAACAAATACCTACAAAATGAATGGAAAAAATAAAACGGTATACTATGTACACAAAAACACAAACTAAATGTACTTACACAAAAGTCAGGTTTATTTAACGATTATTAACAAGAAAGAGTCGATAAGTGCAACAAAAGTTATATACAAAAATAGCTACAATTTGAACTTATCAAACTCTCCCCAAATTGAACTTGTTTGTCCTCAAACAAGGCCAAATAACTCAAAGAACCAAAAGTAATCAACGAAAGTATCATGAATCAACAAGTTTTAACACTGAAAACAAATGTATAGTTCAAACAAAAACACACACGCAAGGTAAATACTTACCACAATCCTAGAACAACAACATCTAAATGAAACAAATCCTAATTACAAAAATCATACTAAACATTCTAAAATAAAACAAACTCAATCATGAATCACACCTAGTAAAAATTCATCGGTAGATGAAGAACACACAAAAGTGAGGGACAAAAAACACTCATCTACAATCTTGCCAGCAATAGACTAAATTATGCATTCATCCAAAAACTCATATTGAAAATACAAAGGCAAGAATCACAAGGTCTTTTCAAGGCTGTAATGTGGCTTGGTTAACAAATAAGGGATACGTCCTAAAACTAATCGAAACAAAAACTTGCCTAAACCTAAGGGAGTGATCAACTCATAAAGACTCAAGCAAAATAATTTCAATCAAACTTCTTCTTCGTTCCAAATTTCAAACCAACACACATCACTTATTGTCACAATATTATTAGAACTCTTTTTGTTTTTCAAAACTTTTCTCTTTTTTCTTTCTTTTTCACTTTTTTTCTTTCTTTTTATCTTTCTGTCTCAACCTCATAGTAATACACACAAGAGCAAACAATCATTTCTCTCCCCAACTTGAATTCAACCATATCATAATGTGGATATTTTCTACTTTCTAAGGCAAGGTAAAAATTCAAACCATAAATCATAGCTGAGGGTTCAAGAAAACAAAGAATCAATATCCATACAAAAAGATGAACTAAACACTCATAGACAAGCATTTAGCAAAAACAACATGGACATCGACAAAAATATCAAAATAGGATACTAATGATCACACACTCACAAGGTGAATTGACTATTTGGCCAAGGTAGTTGTGCTCAAAATGAAACAAAATATTCCTTGATCATGTTCATGCTTTCATATAATCAACCCAAACAAAAGATTAAACATAATAAAATCCAATTAAAATAAGAATTGTAGCCTCCAGCATATATGAACAATGGAAAGCTTTCTCACATTTATGGTTAAAAAGGGAACTAAAGTGATTCAAGTCATGAACAAGTAATTCAAAAAGAATGAGTGGTATGGTAATTATACAAATGATAAATGTCCTAAACATGTTATGTTATAGAAAACAATAAATGAGTACTTGGTGTTGTACCCCAAAATTTGTCCTCTTCATTTTAATTCTAATTGGCTTATTTTTCATTATCATATGTGTATATACATGTCATTGGATCTATACTCATGTGATAAAGGAATTTTATCGACATCAAGCTTGAGGCAAGTGTTTTACTAAGCGGTACAACAAAAATAAAAATTCAAGGTTTTCCGCGTTTCAATGCGCTCCGCACAGTTTTCAAGTTATCCAAGCAATTTCCAATCAATCCTTCATCAAAGTTCTCATGTATTTCGATGCACTCTAAATTGTGGAAGAATTGAGTGTTTCGATGAATTTGAGGCAGTGTGAACACGAAACAACGTCTTTGCTGGTTTGAGCTTAGAAATTCGCAACTTGCCATCAGAGAACTGTTTCGAGCCGATTCCTCAGGCATTGGAACCGTCTCGGTATTTTACTTATTTCATCTGTTCAGGCCAAAGTCAATTATATGCAAAAAGTCTCCGAATAATTTGTTTTCTCTGAAGCAATATTTGAATTTAATGACTGGTTATTTGTTCACCGAGTGTTTTAAAATTCATAACTTTCATCCGATTTGGTATTTTCAGTGGATTTTTCGTGCATTGAGACCGTCTTGTTTCTCTTATAATTTCTCATATTCAGATCAAAAGCTAATTGTGTGAAGAAAATCTCCTGGAATTTTAACTCTTTGAAGACGGTATACTGAATTTATTTGTTGGTCCATCGTCACGCGGGTAATTAAAAATTCGTATCTTCTGATTGGAATACTTTTTTGAGGCGATTCTGGAGGCGTTAAAATCGTCTTTATGTCTTCTCCAAATCTCGTGTTTGAACCAAAAGCTAATTCTTTGAGGAAGGCTTCCGAATACACGATTCTTCTGGAAGTGATACAACGGAAAATAATGAAAATACTATGCTGAACCGTAATTTTGTAGACGTTCAAAAATTCATAAGTTTTGATTGGAATACCTTTTTGGAGCCGTTATTGCGGAAACAATTCCGTATTGATATCCTCTTCAACTCTCGTGTTCGGACCGAAAGCTAATTCTTTGAGGAAGGTCCCCAGAATTACAGATTACGAGGAAATAATTATGCTGAACCAGAATTTTTATTCACCATTTCTCGATATTGTAAAATTCGTAACTCCTTTGATTTTTATGGTATCGAGACGGTTCTATCGAAAAAATTTCATAAATGATGTCATCTACAAGTTTGCTTCATATGCAAAATTCAAATTTTGATCGGAGCATTATTGTTTAAGGCACTTTTCTGGACTGAACGTTGAAACTAATTGAAAAAAAGTTGTTTTGATTCATTCCGCTATGATTCAGCGCAACTTCAGAAATTCATAACTTCGTCATTGTTTATCTGATTGAGCATGTTCTTTTTGTGTTGCGCCACAAATTTCATCGTCTAAAACTTTGTTTCAGGTCTCAAATTTGTATCTTGCTCTGAGAGGTACGTTGTTGTCACTTAAGCTCAACAAAAGCTAAAAAATGCACTTTTATAATTCCCGATTTGAGGTCTCGTCACTTAAAGTTGTCAGACTCACTCAATTTTTATCGTATCGTGTCCGCTCTTTTTGCACCGCATCACACATTTCATCGCGAACGATTTTTTTGTTGATTGCAGGTCTTGATTTTGCACTAATTATTATGAGGATTGGGTTTTGTATCGAGTGTGCATAAAAAAAGTCGAAAAAAGCAAGCCAAACACCACTTTGGAGTCAAGCTATATATATTTGAATTTCAAATTTTTACAAGGAGACTCTCATAATCTCATTTACCTCTTCACTCTCATTTTCTATCATCTCAAACTCTCACATTCTCTCAACACAACAACACAAAAATCAAAGAGAAGAAAATTCTCTCTCTCCCTCCAAGAAGAACTCGCGGCCTCTCTCTTCCTCACTGCCATTGTCGCTCTGGCGCCGCCTCCCTCCGGTGGTCTGCCCTCCATCCGTGGCCTTCTCCTCCGTCGCATACTCGCTTCGTTTGCGGTAGCTCCCATAAGACACTCCTTCCCTTCTCTCTTCGCTATCACAAGCATCAATATCAATATCAACATCATTCAATTTCAAGTTTTCTACAAATTATCTTAGGTAACATTACTTTATTCTCATAGTTTTGTTGAATACTCGAGTAATTTGATTTTGTTTATGTGAATTGTGTATGAATTGATTAAGTAGATTAGTTTAGATCTAGAATTCTTGACATAGAATTTGTAATATTCTAGTGCATATTATGTGCTTGTGATAATGTCTATGTGAGTTTGTGATGTAGATTTTGACATAGATTTGTAGGCATAACCTTTGCACATTAGGTGTATGTAGAAATTCCTCATAGAAATTGTATTACTAATTCTTGACATAAGAACTAATTCTTGATATTGTGCTAATCTTTTGACATAGAGTTAATTGTAATTGTTTGTGTTGATGTTAGATTCTTGATATTGTGAAAAAATATGGATAGATCTAGAATTGGTTGAGTCTTGAGCTTAATTGTGTTGTGCCTAAATGCTAATTTTCCGGAATCATGATTACTAACTTGTGTTGTGTTTTTTCTATGCTATTCACCTCAATATGCATACTCTTGTTTACTAATTCCTAGTACTAATATTCAAGTCTTGCTTACTAAGATTTAGTGTTAAATTCTACTTTTGCTCACTTACTTTAACATTTTCATAACGTGTAATATTGTAATTGTGTGAACGTGCATACGCTCATACTTACATTTGCTTATCCATGGGGTGTAACATCTTTCATTTGACTCAAGACATATTACCAACCTCTTTTGATACATAAAAACTATAGATAAGTGAAAAATGTCACAATTCTTGAATTTTTTTCTTACACTTGACATAATCTCAATTTTGAGTTAATTTCCTAACCATGATGAGTTTTTACACTTATGATTAGTGGAACTTGACTCTCTCCATAATTCTGAAGCTATTGGTGTACTTTCTTTTTAGTTTAGGATACTTTTTTTCGCCTTTCGCTACTATCAGTTAACGAAATTGACCTAAAAGTCACACTTCCGGGTGGAATTAACTCAAACTGAGTTTGTTTTTAATTCCGTTGACACATTTACAACCAACCATGTGATTTTCGTATAATTCCGGGTCGATAAATTCTAACGCCTATTTCTCAATTTTGTGGTTTTTGATACCGATTGACATGTACCTTGTGCTTTGTCTTTTACTTAACTTGTATTCATGTTTCCTTGGTTATTTGTATACTATTGCACTTATGTTTGCTTGCTTCAGATTCATTCCATGTACACTTTGTGATTTGACATAGCCGCTTTTACCATTTTATGCCATCACTTGATTTTCACATTATGAGCCGTTGATGTAATTGCCGATTGCATTTGCTTGTTATTACTAACGTGTTTGCTAGTTTGTGCAAGGAATTACCAAAGAGTTTCCGACGATGCTATTTTCTTCGTGTTCCACTTTGTTTGTGGGACACAAATTCTTTTCTCGGTTTGTTTCGTGTTTCACTTTATTCATGAGACACAAACACGTTTTCAATGCGATCTTGTGTTGTCCTTACACTATGAGGCACATATGATTGTTATTTCTGTTTGGATTACATTTCTTTGCAGGATACTTGCTTATGTGATTGTGTCTGATACACATCACTTGTGATTCATGTCACATTATGATGCTTTGATGATTCAATGCATATTCTGACTTTGTTATTATTGATGATAGCTCGTCCGAGATTCTCTGGGTCTCTTGCTGCTGTCACTTTAGTGACATGTTTTTGCTCGATTGATAGTCCAATTTATTTCCTTTATCTCTTGCACTTTTTACCACACTTTACAGTTTTCTGATGCCATTAGAAGTAGGATAGAGATCTACAACAAGGACTTCCATTATTGATCATGTCAGGAATCCCTCTGGTTTATTTAAAGACCTGTTTAAGACAAGTCCGCATTTGTGTGCTAACTGTGTTTGTGGCTTGTTTAAAGACCTACCTAAAAATAGGCGTTTTTGATGTGTGTTTACATTTGTGCCTAAAGACCTCAAAAAGAGGCGCCCATTCCCATTCCCTTTGATAAGTCCTCAAAGAAGGTGACCAAAAAAGGGTTCACAATCAACCCTCGAACATTCTAGTCCATGTCATCCTTAGTGCGTGACGCACCATGATGCTTTGGAGTGTGCTGCTCTTGTTATCGAGTCAGTCAGATGGAAAAGGGATTTGTAATCGATTCCCCACACTTTATCTTGAGCTCACGTTGGTCGACATTGACTCTCTGTGTTTATCACTTTTCCCTCTTACTCTTCTTTCCTGGTAATACGATACCATGATATAGACGCTTATATTCCCATAAATATATTCTTGCCTCGGTTGATATGACCCCTTAGTTAAAGCTCCCCCTTATCTTCTGCCTCGATTCATGATATCTTGGTTAGGAATTTTGGCTTGAGTTAGCGTGTTCAACTCATGACATGTGTGTGCTCTCTTGAGCTTGTTGATTTCTTGTTTGCTTTTCATCTTTGTGTTTACGATGTTCCCTTAGGTTTTGAACCTTTGTATGTTCCCTTAGGATCGCTCGATTAGGATAGCTTTCGATCTAGACATTATGATAGGTAGAGGTTTCCCCTTTTCATCCTCGACCTCAGGATCAATCATTGTATGATAACATTAAGGATAAATTTAAGATAGTATCCCTTAGATATTTTTATTTTCTTTTTGCATCATTGGATTAAAAATGAAACCTATTTTTCTTGGAAAATGCATAAAACATATAACAACTTTCAAATCCTTTTTCAAGGTAAAAAACATCAACCAATGCAAACTCTTTTTTGCCTTCGGGACCTTTTCTTTCAAACTTTCAAAAGAACATGTTAATTCACTTCTATGCTGACGTGTGAGTTTCCAAAGGTCGAGCTGCGACAAAAGGTGAAATTAATATTATTCAATAAAAAACACAAAACAAACCGAAACATGTGAGCCGAACTATGACACTCTGATACCTTAAAAGGGATAAGTAAGCATCAGGTCATAGGGCTCAGCCGAGCGGAACTTTGTAAATACTTCCTTCTTTTCCCCGTGTTTTCTTTTGCATGCATTCCCTCTTTGCATTTTTCTTTTAGATCGTAAGATTAGATTTGAACACATCCCTTGATTATAACAACAAGAGTTGATACCGTAGAGTACTACGGGTATATGGGGTGCTAATACCTTTCCCTCGCATAACAGACTCCGTTACTCGATCTCTCGATTGTTTGATCTGATTTCGTACTTCTTAGGTTTACTCGATGTTTACCTTTCCCTTCATGTGGGATAAATAACGTTCGATGGCGACTTCATTGATTTCATCTCGATTATTTATTCAACCAATTGTTTTAGCTGATGACTTCACTGGGGAATCCTTTCCTAAGTGAACCAGTTCAGCTGGAAACTTCACTGGGGAATATCCTTTCCTAAGTGGACTAGTTTAGCTGGAGACTTCACTAGGGATAGGTTGACCAATTGCTGGTCCATCCCGAAGTCGCTCCTAGCTCTTGTTTTCTTTTCGTTGGGTATTTATTTGTATGCTTTATGACTTCTTCATTCTGTACATGTTTATCTGAGCATATGTTTGCATTGCATTTTACCACTTCACATATTGGTTATCTGTTGTCCCGACTTCTGGTTTTCCATGTTGGGTGGGTGTTACTATGAGGTAAAACGCCTAGTACCCAGGCTAGAGTGCACTATCTAGAAAACCTAGAAATATAGTAGAATATGATGGCTATTGGACGAAGGTCCTACCAATGCGGTCATGTCATCTACGCTAATATGAGGTTCAAATGGGGTGTTATCGTCATCCACGTCTGTGGCTTGATGGTAGTGCTTTCAGGCAAACCTGTGATTTTGAGTTACCATTAGCTTATCCTGAATAATTGATGGGGTAAATTCCGCAAGTGCACGGAAATATCGAAGTAATATAAAAGATTGTCGAACCACAAAGACCAATGTCAACCTACCGTAATCTATCGTTACTTTGTAAAGCTAAGGCTAATGAATATTTGGTTTTGGGGGAAAATAGTTTAATTAAAAACAATAGTAATAACTATACCGATATGTGATAGTCGGACTTCGGGAACTCGGTGAATCGCTTGGCATATAAAGTATTTTGGTAAAAACGAATTGTTTAAAAACCTGAGACATACACTCTCGTGTTCATGAAATAAGTTATGCTACTAAACCTAGTGGATGCACTTTAAATTTAATAACACTTTTTGAAAACAACTTGAGTTTAATTAATTTGTTAAAACACTCTCGTGTATTTAAAATTTAATGTTTCGTTACCACTATCTGGGTCGAACCCCAGCTCTCGCATGCAGGTTCTTGCCTTAATTAATTTCCCACTCTCGTGGCAAAATCGTGTTAAATATCCTTTCACTCTCGTGACAAGGGTAGTTAAATTAAATATGGAAATTGGAAACCAGAAATTATTTATAAAAGTTTTTAGCCAAGTTATCACCGAATTCCTTCGGTGCTTATGGTTCACATACCGGTACAAATGAAATTAGCCAGACATAATATATTTAGTAACCTTGCAACGTAAAATACAATTCATAAAAACAACTAACATAGCATAAGAATAATAAAAACCAATTGCATAAAAACCTGTAAATATGTTGCTGTGGTAATCTTGAGTGCGTACAATATCCTTGCGATTAATTGAAATATATGACCGTGTTAATCCTTAGATGAAGAATTAACACTTTTGGAAACTAAATCTAGAAACTGAATGTTACAGTGGGTATATTGGTTCAAAAGAAAATAAAATAAAATAATGCAGAAAGGCAAGAGTTTGGCTCTGTAGTAGAAAAATCTCCGCCCCCGTTCCATTAAAATGCCTCCTATTTATAGAAGAGGATTTTTGCAGTTAAGAGAATTTAGGAACTGCTTGAGTGGAGGAAGACTCGGACTGTATGTTGCTGAAGTTGAGGAATTGTAGGAGAAGAAAACCATCCATTACGTTGCCCATGTCTCCTGTTATGCATAACGCTGAATTACGCGTGTGACGGTCGTCAGGAGGAGGTGACAGTTGTAATGCGCTTAAATAGCGCGTTACGTTCGTCAATGATGTGTGACGAGTGTTCTTCAGGATGTGGGCGCGTTACGGTCGTCACGGAGGTGTGACGGTCGTCACAACATAAAAAATTGCAGAATTTTGCAGATTTGTTCCTTTTCTTCTGATTTTCATGTTAACTTTCTTCTTATGATCTTTTTCACTAAATTGACTTGAAACATGTTGTACCTGTGAAAAGACATAAAAACTCGGAACAATCGGGAGTTAAATGGATTAATGCAGTATGAAAATGAATTAAAAACGTAGTAATTATATGATACAATTTCTCGTTATCAAATTCCCCCATACTTAAACCTTTGCTTGTCCTCAAGCAATTAATCATTTAGAAAGATCAGACAAGTTTTATCAGACGCACATGCATAACATACCTTTGGTTTTTAAAACAATTACGAGAAATCAATTGTTAGTTCGAATGATACTTAAGTAAAACACTATCGATACGCTAATGACACAAGCAATAAGCTAAGTCGTGGACTTCCATTTTAAACAAACTGTCCAATAGTTCCGTTATAATTCTACACAGAGTTTCTTGTACCTATTTCACCCGGTTTGTTCTAGCGCAATCACATTAAGCCATTTGTCTTAGCACGCACGTAGTGGAGTAACCAGTTAGTGACTTTGATCCTTTTAGCACGGGGTCTGGTACACGAATGTGGCAACCCTATACATATTATCCAAATCGGAGGTTGTGAGGGATCGAGCCGTAGCACACCCTGCCAAGTTGAGAACTAGATACCTCTGAACCAACCAACAATGCACTCCTTCATTATTTGCTCATCTCTTGTATGCGACCTTGTATATTGGTGTAAAAATTTTTTTCTTCTCTTTTTAGCAGCGAGATAAGAAGGATATTTCACTGATCAGGCATCAAACACTTATATTCATCGGCTCCCCACGTGGTTTATGTCAAGACGGTGCTGACTGCTAGTATAAACTACTAGGGGTTACTTTAGAACTAAAACTCAAGATATAGGTATAATGGTTATTGAAACGGATTGTGTAAGTAGGAAGTCTAAGGTGTCATAACCGTATCGATCTTGTTGAATCGTTCTCGGCTTCCTCAACTAGGATTTCGTTAAGATAGGTATGTCGGGCTAATGCGAAGATAAAGCAAAAATTTTTGGTATGGCTAAATAAAGCGGGAAAGAATTTAAACTGAGAAATAACGTAAAAAATTACTTGTTTATGGTAGATGGAAAGGTACCTCTCCCACACTAAATCCGACATTGTCCTCAATGTTGCGGTATATAGGCGGGGAAATACAAATACAAAAACAAACAGAAAGGAAATGAACATAAAAAGTAAACTACTTAGAAAATAAGAAAAACTATTGATGGCCACGTCCTCTACTCCTGGTGCGTGATCACCTGGTAGGCGTGGCTTCGGTGTGTGTGTCCTGGTAGCCAAGGGTGCTGACGTCCAACCTTTAGGCGTTAAGTTCCGACAGGGCCTCGTCCAACCTCTCATTCATGCTCCGCTGGCCAGTCAAAATCTGAGTGTTTTATGCGCATAAATATTCATATTGTTCCTGTTGTCTTCTTTCAAGTGCGGCACTCATTTGATTTTGCAGATGGATGGCGCGAAGAACTTCTTCAAGAGTAATAGGAGGTGGTGTGGATGAAGCTCCTGGAATGTCGTGGACGGGGGAAGCACTGTCCAGCTCTTCTTGCATTTCGTCTGCGGGGGCATTAGGCTGGTCTTCACGAGTAGGAACACGCCCCTCGAGAGCTGCAGGATCGAATAACCAGTTAGCTCTGTTTTGTGGATCGATTTGGTCCCTGCAAGGCAAAGTGATTTTATGATAAACAACGTTTCTGATCACAGGATGAAATCTTCCATCCTCCCGCTCATAAATGAGGTGTGCGGCCTTGCAGTGGTCCAGAGTCAGCAATGCCGGTGCCATAGAAGGCATATCTGTGAGAGCGGCACCATAATTCAGGGCTATGGCAAGAGAAGTGACAATCCCGCCAAAATAGAAGGGTTTTCCGCCTCTAGCACAAATAGAGTGAATATGGGCCAGTAAAAATGGGGCGGCGTTGATCTTCTGGACGATGAATGCGCAATGCATGAAGAAGAGCTCCTTGGAGTTGAGCTTGTGATTGCTGTCTCGGGCGAAGATGGTGTTGTAGAGGATGCAATGAAAGTATCGGATGGCCGGATTATGAATGTGTGTGGCGTTGAGGTGGTCGTAAGATCCGGCACGAATGTTCGTCATACTGTGCCATAAGTTAAAAGCTTCCTCGCCGAAATTATCCGGCACCCGGAGGTGAACACCTTCTTCAGAATAGAAACCGAGCAGTCGTGCGAAATCAGTTTGGGACAGCTGATACTCAGTGCCAAACATACGAAATTTGGCCACGCCTGAGAGTTGGTTTGTGGCACCAGTGGGGTAATGTATGAAAAGGAACTCAGAAACTCAAAGGTGAGAGTTTCATAAATGGGTTGCGGTTCGCGGCACAGGTTCCATAAGTTCATATTCTGCAAAAGTTGTCAGATGCTGTCTATCAGTCCCAAATTCCTCAAACAATCAAGATCGACATACCAGGTAGGTTAAAGACCGCGGAGTTGGAACTTCTGGAATTTGAGTCGTTGGGTTTCACCTTGCTTGTCGGCTCTGAAAGTGAGTTTGGGGATTTGCTGGTTGTTGGCCATATTGCATGCAAGAGATTGAATCGTGAAAGTGTTTGGAATGTGGGTTGAGTAGTGGGGTAATGGAGTTTAAGTGTTGGAGTGTTGGAATTTAAGTGAAAATATGAATGGGTACTGTTGCGATTTTGGGAAAAAGGGAAGAATGAATGGGAAATGGAACGGCTTCTGTAATAGCAGAATCTGCTATTGGGTGCGCGTGACGACCGTCACAATGGGCTGACGGGCGTAACACGGTGAAACGCGTGTTACGCTCGTCATGGGGACGTTACGATCGTTACGGGTGCAAAGAATCATATTTATGAAATGAACGAAACAGTATAATTCAAAAACATTATAACACAATAATTCAATACATGCAGAGTATTTCCAACATACATCGTATAACAAAATTTTGCAAAATGATAATATTGACAGTGAATATAATATTTGATGTAACACACAGTAAATTTAATGAAAATGAAAATGAAATAAAATGAAAATAAACTGAAATTGAAATAAATATATGTTTCTAACAGAACTTTAAAAACTGTAAAGAGTAAACTTGTTTAAAATGAAATCATAAACTGCCTAGAAACATAAAACACAAGGTAAAAATAAGTGCTGATTCTGCTGCTTCATCCCAGTCGCGTCTTCAAATATTCGAAAGTTGCATTTATGTGGTAAAACTGCTCCACAGTTATATCAGTTAAGCCTATCACGTCCATACGCATACCCTTCAACTCATTCTTGATTCCATTGATGTCCTTCTGGTAAACATCCAGTGTAGAAAAGATCTTATTCAAATTTTCAGCATATTCCCCTTTTGTTATTGCAGGGGCATCAACATCCTCTACGATGTTGTTACCATCATGGTAACCAGGAGGGGTCTCGGGGTCACTCTCATTAGACATTGTGGTATCATAAACTTGGTAGGATTGTGGTGTCTCAGGTGTCGAAGGGTGGTTGGGAGGGTTAAGCTCATACAACCAATTGTCGCAATTGTGGGCACTTGTTTTGGCATGGTTAGGAAGTGTAAATATCATGACTACTTCATCCCTTATCAAGTAATCTAAGGGTGCAGGACCTAGGTTACCTATTATTCGTAGGTGGAAACAAAAATCAATGTTCATAGGACGGATTGAACCAAATTATGTACACCTATGTAGCTGGTATCTAAGTCCGAGGGTGTTAGCAATCATGGTAACCAGGCCTCCTATGATGATTGGCTCGCTAGGGTTCTCAGCAATGCGGGAAAATGTCTGCATCAAGAATGGCACTGCATTTACAGGTCAGCCCTGGGTCATACACTGCAGCAAAAATATCTCATCTTTAGATACGGCAGTGCGGTTCTGTTCTTTTCCGAAAATGGTATGTGCTAGAATCTTATGGAAATAGCGGATAGCGGGGTTGTGTATTTCATTATTATCCATGCTATCTGGCTCAGGGTGGTAGTTCCCGGTTAAAGTCCCCCAAAAATAGTCTAGCTCAAAATCCATTAACTCTGCCTGGGTGGTAGAAAAAGCAAAAGGTCCTCTAGGGAATCCTAGAAGGTCGGCTAATTCTTTATGGGTGTAAGCAAATTCAATACCAAATAACCTGAAGGCTATAAATCCCTTTCTAGTTCCGAAACCGCGCTCGGGTATATGAACTAAGAAGCTCAGAAACTCAAGGGTGAGCTCGCGGTATGTAACAAACCTAGATTTAATATGGGCTTTTTCCCACCCTAGCTGGCTAAACAGATAATGGACACTATCCTTAATGCCTAAAGTGTCCATTGTTGGTTCATCATAATATAAGGTCATACCAATATTTCTGTGTGATAATTCCTCAAACCTCCTCATTTGGTTCCTGCCTCTAAAAGTGGTTTCCATAGTAAATAGCAAAGGGGGAAAGCAAATCAGGGGAGAAGGTAGGATAGAAAAATACTTTTTTTTCTTCAGAAAACCTGTAAAGTTTTTTGAAAATCAGCAGCAGTTGTATAAATTTTTTTAGGAAAAATGAAAAAGAAAATAATGCTTTAAAAGAAATAAATGTAGAAACGGAATAGAAAAAAAAATAAAAATAAAAACAAACGGAAATAATAACAAAAACAAATAGGTGGGTTGCCTCCCACTAATCGCTGTTTTTAACGTCGATAGCTCGACGGCTCAGGAGTGCAAGCACTCATGGTGGTTCTCTCGAGAATGACTCCTCGGTTGAACTTTTAGTAATCATCGTTTTCCATGGCCACTTATCAAGCCATCTCACATATCCCTCACCTTTTCTTTTCTTTCTTATGTGGGGTGGTTCATTCTTTTGAACTTGTGGTGGTGGTTCTGGATCTATCCTAAGTATCCTATTTTCAAGTTTGGGCTTAGTGATTTCATCCGCCACCTCAAAGGTTAACCTTACCTTCTTAACAGTAATTATATCCCTAGTTTCACGGTCCTCTAATTTTCTCTTTTTATGCAAGACTTCTAACAAGGGTGCATTAGTGTGGATATTTTCCAATACCTTCACATATGTTTTAGATTGGGAGTCTATCTGAGCTTCCATAAAACTTTTCGAGAAAGGAAACGGTGGGGTATAGGGATAAGGAATAACAATAGGTGCTTCCTTCTCTACCTCTTCTACAACCTCCCTTTTAGATGGTGTTGGAGGATTTTTCTCAATCTTTACTCTTTTCTCATCTGAACTTTCCTCAATCACATCATCACTCTCCTCAACCTCATTATCACTCTCCTTAGGATTTTCAACTTATTTTTCACTACTGGTTGTTTCAACATCCAATTTCTCCTCAGGGAAGGGTCCTATAGGGTTTTGTTTAATCTGGGAGATTTGAGTCTCTAAGGCTATGTTGTGAGTCGCGAGCGACTCAACCACAATGGTCAGTTGCCTAAGGTTTTCACTGTTTTGAAGACTTTGTTTTCTAAACTCTTCATTCTGGACAGTTTGTGTCTCTACAAAGTGCTCTATCAGAGATTCTAACCTAGAGTGAATTAGCATCGCATTGGAATCCTCCATTGATGTTTCGAAGTTGAAATCATGTGATTCTTCTGATTCTTCAAAGTGAGTTAGAGTCGCATTTTGTGTTTCCACAAAGCGCTTTGTCATCATTGATATTTCATTAAAATTTTCCATTAATATTTCGAGGTCGGATTTATAGGGTTCTTGCATCCCCTCGAAATATTGGGTGTAGTGATTGTAGGGAAAATTTGGTTGAGGATAAGTTTGGTTGGAATTATAATATTCTTGCGATTCCTCAAAACACTGGGATTGGTGGTTGGAAAGGTAATTCGGGTGAGAATGAGTCTGTGACACATTGAAATTCTCCAATAGTATTTCGAGGTCGGATTTATGGGATTCTTGTGATTCCTCGAAATACTCGGAGTGGGAGTTGTAGAAAGAATTTGGGTGATACATAGTAATTGGGACAAGAATACCTTAGTCTATACGGTGCAACAACAGAATAACAATATTGACTGTTGGTCCCCGGCAACGGCGCCAAAAACTTGATGGGGTAAATTCCGCAAGTGCACGGAAATATCGAAGTAATATAAGAGATTGTCGAACCACAGAGACCAATGTCAAACTACCGTAATCTATTGTTACTTTGTAAAGCTAAGGCTAATGAATATTTGGTTTTGGGGGAAAAAGAGTTTAATTAAAAACAATAGTAATAGCTATACCGGTATGTGATAGTCGGACTTCGGGAACTTGGTGAATCGCTTGGCATATAAAGTATTTCGGTAAAAACGAATTGTTTAAAAACCTGAGACATACACTCTCGTGTTCATGAAATAAGTTATGCTACTAAACCTAGTGGATGCACTTTAAATTTAATAACACTTTTTGAAAACAACTTGAGTTTAATTAATTTGTTAAAACACTCTCGTGTATTTAAAATTTAATGTTTCGTTACCACTATCTGGGTCGAACCCCAGCTCTCGCATGCAGGTTCTTGCCTTAATTAATTTCCCACTCTCGTGGCAAAATCGTGTTAAATATCCTTTCACTCTCGTGACAAGGGTAGTTAAATTAAATATGGAAATTGGAAACCAGAAATTATTTATAAAAGTTTTTAGCCAAGTTATCACCGAATTCCTTCGGTGCTTATGGTTCACATACCGGTACAAATGAAATTAGCCAGACATAATATATTTAGTAACCTTGCAACGTAAAATACAATTCATAAAAACAACTAACATAGCATAAGAATAATAAAAACCAATTGCATAAAAACCTGTAAATATGTTCCTGTGGTAATCTTGAGTGCGTACAATATCCTTGCGATTAATTGAAATATATGACCGTGTTAATCCTTATATGAAGAATTAAAACTTTTGGAAACTAAATCTAGAAACTGAACGTTACAGTGGGTATATTGGTTCAAAAGAAAATAAAATAAAATAATGGAGAAAGGCAAGAGTTTGGCTCTGTAGTAGAAAAATCTCCGCCCCTGTTCCATTAAAATGCCTCCTATTTATAGAAGAGGATTTTTGCAGTTAAGAGAATTTAGGAACTGCTTGAGTGAAGGAAGACTCGGACTGTACGTTGCTGAAGTTGAGGAATTGTAGGAGAAAAAACCATCCATTACGTTGCCCACGTCTCCTGTTATGCATAATGCTGAATTACGCGTGTGACGGTCGTCAGGAGGAGGTGACGGTCGTAATGCGCTTAAATAGCGCGTTACGTTCGTCAATGATGTGTGATGAGCGTTCTTCAGGATGTGGGCGCGTTACGGTCGTCACAACATCAAAATCTGCAGAATTTTGCAGATTTGTTCCTTTTCTTATGATTTTCATGTTAACTTTCTTCCTATGATCTTTTTCACTAAATTGACTTGAAACATGTTGTACCTGTGAAAAGACATAAAAACTCGGAACAATCGGGAGTTAAATGGATTAATGCAGTATGAAAATGGATTAAAAATGTAGCAATTATATGATACGATTTCTCGTTATCAATAATGAGATGAAAATTAGAAGAACTTACCTTGCAACTGAAGATCGTGTTCTGAACTAGAGCTTGATTCAAGTTGTTGTGATGATCTGGTTAGCTTCCTCAAGTTCCCAGGAAGCTACTGCAATGGTTTGCTTGAGCTATGGATGGCTGGAATGTTCTAGAGGAGTCAATATGTAATGCTCTGTTTTTGAAAATGGAGATTGGTGAAGATAGAGGTTGGGATAACTTCTATATGTGTATCAGAAACTTTGTGGATGGTTTGGCCAAGAAACACACGAGGGATTTTGGAGATTGGATTCAAAAATCAGAAATGACAAGTTTTTGTGCCTGTGTTGCAATTTCTGGTTCTAGAGAGTTTTAGTGAGTTTCAGGGCTTGTCCAAATATCTTCTCAGTTTTAAAATGAAGGTTTAATTTATAGGCAAAGGGTTTGGAAGCTTGGTGAAGTCAGAAGTACAAAATCACATGTTATGGATTTTGACTTGTTGTTGAAGCAAACTTAGACAAACTTGGTTCCAAGGCAAGATAGGATGGGTAGCAACTTTAAACACGTCTGTTCTGAATTTTAGGGGATGCTTGTGTAGAAAGAACAAACACAAAGCTCAAGGAGAGTGGACTTTGTGATTAAAGTCACTTTTCCAGAATGGAAGTGTGAACTTTCTTCCTTAAATGGCAAAGTGTATTGGACAAAGCTTAAATTAAGTGGTTCATAGCTCAAAAGTTTGTGTAATCTTCTGATTACGGATAGATACACATACTAGAGGGCCTGCAAAGTGGGACTATGCATCATTGCTTGGAATTGGATCAGATGTTCATCATGAAAATGACTCATAGCTTAAGAACGAATGTCCAACTTCTGATCTTCGATTCTCCCTGCTCCAGCATGATTTGAAAGAGTTATTTGACTTTTTAGAAAGCTTGTAGCATTCTCTGCAATCCCCTTTTGAATCACTTTTGCAAACTCTCATTGCAATTGTATGAAAATTGGCCCAGAAGTCCTGTCAAAGTTCTGACTTAAAACACCCAAAATTTTACTAAGTGTTTTAGTTTCATGGACATGTTTTCTAGGATTTATAACTCGAGATCCAAGTATTTCTAGAAGAAGTTCTGCCCTGCAATGTTTCTGATCTCATTAATATCTACAACTTTTATGTTGTAAGTTTTTCTTGAATCATCTTGCATCATGATGAAAATCGGGCGCAAAGTTATGAAATTATCATATTTTCTTAACACTTAGAAAAATTTCTAAGTGTTTAGAACTTCGACTTTTTTCAAAGTAATCTTGAATTTTGATTTCTTGATGAACAATGTTCATACTTTGACATGTCTTGATGAAATATGATTTTTGAAACTTGATTTTGATCCAAAAGTCAAAGTTTGACTTTTCAGTGTACAATTGACTTTTTATCAGTTGACCAAATTTCAATTGTCAATCAATTAATCTTGAGAAATGTTTTGAACCATGATCTTAAGTTAAAATGATGCATTTGGATTCTTGATATCATGTCTCAAACCAACAAGTCATGTGCTAGGTCAAAAAGTCAAAAATTGAACCTTCTTAGTCAAAAACCCTAATTTTGACCATTTTGCCCTTTTGATGATCTGATCAAATTTCTTGAGAAGTTGTGATCCAACCTTGATCAAATGGTTCATATGAGTCTAGTATGTTGATATGGATAAAAAATTATAAGTTTTGACTGTAAATTGACCACAATTGACTTTCTCCCTAATATAGTTAATTTTAGGTCAACTGATCAATTGTCTGAGCAAAAATGTAATCCAAAGCCCTAATTTTGAGTCATCAGTGTTTGGGGAGGTATCTTGAGCTGATCAATCCTGGTGCAGTTTTGAATCAATGGAGATCTTGTGAGGGAATTTTTGAGAAATTGAGAGGGCAAGTCTTGGGGTACAACAATCATGTTTCGGACTGTTGATCTTGGTGTTCTCAGTACATCCAGAGACAATACGACAAATTTTTAATGTTGGAAGCCTTGACCTCAGTATTACACCTACATCATAGCATATTTATTTTCACAAAAAAAGAAATGTGTAAAAAATGTATGCATGAAAAAAATTTAACACACATGTTCTTTCTATTTCCAAGGAATCGGGCTTGTGAACATTATGTTGTGTTTGTCCATCTCTTACTAGATCAAAATCAAAACTAAAAGCATGCGGGTTCCTTGAAAATGGTTTAAAATGGCATTGCATCCACTCATTCACATCATGCATCTACATGCATCCATAATAGGTACTCAGAGTGGGGAATTCTTATTCAGACCCGATATTCTTTTCAGAACTGTGAATCTTGACTTCTCACTGCATCATGATCCAAAAAAAGCCATGGAACAACTTTGTGGGGGAAATGGATGAGATGAAAGGACATATGGGGCTGTGTATGGTGGACATGCAAGCAACGGCCCGTGGTCATAAATTCTTAAGGGAGGAAAAAATAACTAGCTGGCGACTCTGTTGAGTCGGGTATGGAAGTTCTGAAGACATTATCATCAAAGGAAAGTGATCCTATACATGTTGTTGCAACATGAGCTATCATTCACCCCCATTATATTGAACCTTTTTCAAATCATGAGATACTTTGTGGGTCTCACCCAGAACTTCGTACTCCCAGATTTTCTTGCTAGCAGCTAGTTTCTGGTCTCCAAGTGAATCCATGGGGGCAAAGCTTATCAGCATAGACAGAAGAAGCCAAAGAAGCATGTTGATATAATCCAAATGAATTACACCCAGTTACTTCCTCGTATGTTGGAATTTTGATTGGTAAAGCTCAGTTCTTTGGGTCCTCCTCCCACAAACTTCTTTCTCGATTTCGATGCAAATGCTAGATATGTCTCCCATTCTGGGGCACCTGGTTATAATATTGAAAACTGCAAGAGGTTGAAGTATAAAGTCTGGCACTTGGATGGATCCTTTTCCAAAGTCCAGTCCATGATTGACAAACCTTTTCAGACTCTTTCTCCTCAGATGAGTGCTTCTTCTGTGTAGTAGAAGATGGGGTGATGCTTCTGTTATGAAGAAGTATAAGATATTGAGTTCTTAGACATCTGCTGTGTAGAAGAAAAATACCTCAAAGGTCGAATTCTACATTTAGAGTTTATTTTCTTTTGTGTAGTAGAAGGTTCTTTGTTAAAGTTTTCTGAATATTTCTTCTGTGTAGTAGAAGATGGTTGGCATTTCGTCTCTGTAGTAGAAGATACTTTGTGATGCAATTTATGCAAATTATCTTGATAAAGCATTCATCACATCTGTTGAGGGAATCCGATGTGATTACCATGCTAGGGCCCCTGGCCATTCAATTGAAAGTTGTAAACCATTCAAAGATGAAGCGTAAGGCTTGCTTAGTGCAAAGGTCATCAATTTCGTACCAGCCAGTCAAATTTGAAGTCTCCTTTGAGTCAGTGAATGCCAAGATTTCTAGAGTATCTTCTGAAGCAACAAGTACATATGGATACTAGTCTCCTCAACATGGAAATTTCAAATTACATTTTCATTCTCATTTGTAATCTTTCTTGTTTGGTTCAGTACTTTCTTGTATGCAAAACTTGCTTATTTTTGAATACTAATCATAATACATTGAATATGTTTGTCTTGAATTAATCCATTCGTATTCAATTTTAAATGTTTTTTTTTTAATTTTATTTCTATTTTTTGCTTTTGACACTCAACTCTTGTGAACAAAGCAAAAACCTCTGGAGGGATGATGATGAGAAATATACCAAAAATCTTAAACGGTATGCTTTTGAGTAAAACCCTGCTGATGATGTATAAGCATTGTTTCAAATTCCCAAACACCAGCGATAAAAGGGAGATAAACCCTCGTCAACCCCTTTGAGCCTTGAAGTAGGAGTTTCTTTTCTTGTCGGAAAAAACCCTCAAATTTAACCCAGGGCAGGTTAAATTTCAGTTAATTTGATCGAACATTTAAATCTCATAAGGAGTGAGCATCCGAGGATCACCATGCCTTATCCCTCACGCAACAAGAGTATGCATGTAAGGATTAACCACAATGGTTATCCTTCACTCATCAGGAGAATCAAAGATGATGATACAATAATGGTTATCCCTCATCTACTAATGACTCAGGCAATTACGATCACTTATAACAAATCTAAGATGACATGAAGATCAACGACTTATTCAAAAGGAAAGAAAGAAAGCCCGCCAAGTCGGAAAAAAAGAGGGTAAAAAAACGACTTATGCAGGGAAATAACAAAGTAATGAAAAAGGGATGACATAAGTTTTCGAGCAAGAACAAAGTCGTGTGATGATAAACCAGAAGGAGGAGAAAGTGAGTGACTGCATGTCCCAAAAACATCATTTGACTCCTCAACTATTCCAAACTTCTCTTGAGAGATGAGGGCTCGTATCGAGTTAACTGAACATAGGAATGGAGAACATCATGGAGAATGAGTGGTGTGATATGGTGGGAGAACTTAATTGGGTGTTTTGCATTTTATCGCAAATGTTTCAGATAGCAAGAGTCGCCGCCGACTTTTGTTTTATTCAATAAAGGAAAGGGTGAAAAGAATAGGAAATACCTTTTGAGAATTTTTCTTGAGTTCGGGGGGTAGGTTATGAAAAGGGAAGGTGTTAGCACCCTTTTCATCCGTAGTTATCTACGGACTCTTAATTGCTTGATCACTTTAAAATGCTTTTGTGTTTGTGTAAGTTTGAAAATATTTTTAAAACGCATAAGTTTGGCCAACTTTCCAATGATTCTCACATCGTTGAGAATGTATACAAAGTGTTGGTTTTGAAAATATTTTTTTTGAAAATGAGTGTTTGAAAATATGTTTGAAAATGCCAATGTAAGGAACTTTTGTAATAATTCTCGTATCGTTGAGAATGTATATAAAATGTTTGTTTTGGAAAATGTTTTGAAAGTGTGAGGTGCAAATGGTTTTGTTTGTGAGCAAGCAATTACGAGCAATCTACCTACTCAAAGAAGTCTTTGTTCTTTTCTCCTCCTTAAGATAGTTCTACTTTACCATTGTTTGGTAGAGAGCCATATCATTGGATGTGAGGGACACGCGTGGGTCATCGTACAATTATAGAAGGCAACATGTAGGACACTTTAGTAATTTTTGTAAGGGTCTAAAATCGTTTACCGAAGGCAAGACTGAAGGGTCATCGAGGGACTATGATCTTTTAATCAAGTGTCTTTGCTAAAGTATCCCACGTTCGAGGGACATGACTGTTTGTATCCGAGGCAATAAGTGTGGGTTACCCCAGAGGTGCATGTGTGAAAAGTGTGTTTGATTCAATTATTTTTATCTTATATTAGGTTTATCTAATAATTGATTTTTATTCTTGCCATATAAACCCTAATTACTAGCAATAATAAGGAAAGCGATAAATTTCCGAATTTAAAGGTCCTACGCTATTACAATACTTTGGGGGATGGGGGATAAAAATATACAAATGGGGATGACAAGTAAAAATAAACCCTAATTACTATTACAAGGCTTTGACAATTACATAAATTGTAGTGCGAAATAATAAAATGTACGAAAATGTAAAGATGAAGAAAAGAGATTGCTTTTTAGGGTTTTTTGATAGAAAAGGTTTTGTAGTTAATTTAATTACAAAAGGAGTTAATTAATTAAAAATAAAACCTAAGTCTAATGATGTCAATTATTTTAGAAAATAACTTGAATGTTTTATCTAGAAAAAGTTTTTGTATAGTGTTAGGCCATCTCCAAGCAATGCAATATGTCCAAAGTAACCTTAAAATCTCAAAATTAGGAATTTTATGCCTGAGCTGACACGGGCCGTGTCAGCGGACACGGGCACCCGTGCCAGAATCTGATATTGCTTCTTGTACATTTTTTTTGCCCCAACTAAATTGACACAGGCCGTATCGTGTGACACGGGCACCCGTGTCAGCTCTTGCCCTGCCTCTTTGCCAAATTTATGACCCAACTGTGTTGACACGGGCCATGTCATGTGACACGGTGTGATACGGTGGGAGAACTGACTTGAGGTTTGCGTTTGTATTCGCAAATGTTGCGGTTAGCAAGAGTCGCCACCGACTTTTTATTTTATCCTAAGGAAAGGTTAAAAAGCACAGCAAAAACCTTTTGAGATGTTTTCTTGGGTTCGGGGAGTAGATTATAGAAAGGGAAGGTATTAGCACCCTTTCTATCCATGGTTATCCATGGGCTCTTAGTTACTTGCTTAGATCACTTGCCTATTGTTTTCAATTGTTTTAAATGGTGCTTGAGTGTGTGGGTTTTGAAAATGTTTTTGAAAAGAGGCCAATGTGGTGGCAACCTTTGTAATGATCCATGTGGGGATGTATACAAAGATGTATGTCTTTTGAAAAAGTTTTCATTTGTTTTTGAAAGTTTGTTTTGAAAGTGTAGTGATGTGTGATTTTGAAATTAGGCAAGTGTTTTGTTTTGCAAGTTGATTCAAGTAACTAAGAGGTTATCTACTCCTAAATTTCTCAAAAGATCATTGCTATACTTTTAACCCTTTTAACAAGTTTGCTCCACCATTGTATTTGGTGGGCAACCTTGTGTTAGGATGTGAAAGGGACAGGCGCGGGTCATCGTTTAGACCATAATTGTAACGACGTTAAATGTCTTTGGGCAATTTCTTTAAGGGACTTGATCATTTGTTTTTGTTTGTTTTGAAAAGTTTTATCGAGGGACTATGATCATTCAAACTGTTTGCTTTGCCCAAAGATGTTCAACATACAATATGGCCCATTTATTTGAAGGCAACAAGTGGAATACCCTAGGGGGTGCAAATGTGATTGGTGTGTCCATTTTCATGCTTGTTTATCTTGTATTAGGTCAAACTATTTTTTATCGTTTTTTTCCGCATACAAACCCTAATTCTAACATGTTATCATTAGAAAGCAATAAAGTGCGAAATTAAAATTACTAAGCTATTACAAAACCAAATATGGGAAGGGGGGTACAAATGTTCAAATGGGGGATATTGACAAGAATTTAAATCTAAATTATTACATCATTTTTTTGAATATTTGCAAGGTAAATAAATTGCATAATTAAATGTAAATCAAATAAATATGTGAAATGCAAAAAAGAAAGTTTTTTATGTGTATGAGAAAATATTATTCATGTAAAAGGAAAAATAAAAAAATGTATTATTTTTTGAGTATTTTGAATTTAGGGTAAAAACCCTATTTTTTAAGGAAAAAAGGTATTATTTTAATTTAATACAACTATTTATTTATTATTTATAAAAATAAAATAAAATGAAGTGTATTATGAAAAAAAGGTATTTTTGTATCAAATATTAAATAAAATGAAAAAAATCAAGTATTTTTATATTTTGTCTTAAATATATTAATAATCACATATATATATATATATATATATATATATATATATATATATATATATATATATATATATATATATATATATATATATATATATATATTAAACCCTAAATATGTATTATACAAAAAATAAGTATTTATTTAATATTTTAATAAAATAAATAAAAAAGTATTTTTTTGTGTGAAATATTTTCAGAAAGTAAATGAAAATAAAAATTGTATTTACATTATTTCTTATTTATTCTAATAATAATACATATATATATTATATACAAACAAAGAAAATAAACAAATAAATATGCAATAAATGCAAAAAATGATGAAAAAAATATTTTTAATTTTTAAATGTCATGAGAAAAAATAAACAAAGTCAGCCAAAAAAGAAAAAGTCAAAAATGTTAAAAAATGAGCAAATGGGCTCAGGGGGGTGTAAATCAGAAAAGATGGTGTGAAAAGCAAAATGACACAGGCCCAGCCCAAAGCTCACTGTCTTCAACCTCCAGCACAAATGTTTGAAAAAACGCGCGCCATGTTCAGCTTCTTCTAACTCTTGATTCCTGGCTTTTTAGCAAAAACTCATAACACAACAAATGTTCAGCATGAAGAGACGGTTCTAACCATGTATGGAACTTGACCTAACTCTCTAAGATGAGGGAGAATTTCTCCTCCCCCAAATCCTAACCTAATTTTTCTGCCATTTTCAAACTACAAATTCTCTCTACTCAGGCAAAAGAAATGAAATGTAAAGATATGTACATGTTCAGGGCTATGAGTAGGACCTTGTTTCTTCACAAACTTAAGACTAAAGATGCATGATAAGAGAGATACGAGTTCAAAGTTTTACCTGTGCAGTTGAACTTCTATGTGGAGAATGAGAGACTTTCAGTGCAATGTAATGATTGGAAAAGCTTCCTTGAGGTCCAGGGATGCTTTTTCAATGCTTACTTTGTCTTGAACCTTCTTGTATCAAGCTGCAGAACTTCAACTGCAAAAGGAGAAATTAAAAATGGTGGAAACTGTTAGAGTGATTACAGGTCAGGTTTTAGGCCATGGTTAGCTTGCATATGTTGTAGGGAAGGTAGAGGAACAGGTTTTGATCAAAATGCTCGAAGGGATTGGGAGTTTGCACTCAAACTGCAGGGCCTCCCCTGTTTGTGCAGTTTTGAGGTGATTTTGAGATGGAGGATGCTTGAGAGGTTCAGGACTCGTGCCAAAGCTTGGATATGGTCTATGGAATATGTTTGATAACTTTGTTCTTTTCCTTCTAAGCTGAGATGAGAGTTGTGATAAGTTATGCCATGTTACTTGAAAATGAAGCAAGCAATGGTCACTTTTGTTTTTAGGTCAGTAGGGGCCTCTAATCCTGCTGCATAATCTTCTCTTGATCAGAGCAACTTGTCCATAATCTTGTGCCAAGAGGATTTTTCTTGTACTTGCTTGGATTTCAAATTGACATAAAGCTAGCTTTTTACAAAAATGGATAAAGCACTTTATCTAGTTTAGGATTAATCCATTATGCAATGTTAGAACACAAAGAACATGGCCTCAACTCATTGAATATGCATTAAATTATTGAGTATGGAATGGTTCAAGGACCTGTAATTAAGCATAAAGCAAACTGATTTCAAATTGGCAAGGTTATGAACATGTCTTGATGAAGAACAAAAAGTGAATTTTTGCCAACTTGTGAAATTCGAATCTCTCAAGTTATGAGGTTGTTTGATGAGTTCTTGGACATTTTGGAAAGCTTGGAATGTGTACTACAATCCATCTTTGAAATGCAAATCAAAATTCCAAGTGGAAGGGTATGAAAAGTGGCCTTGAAGTAGGGTAGAAAACCTTGTCAAAATAGGTCAAATTTTACTAAGTTAAAAGATGGTTTAGTGCCCTTATTCAAAAAATTATAACTTGAGATACAAGCTTCAAATGAGAAAACTTTGTGAATCAAAGTTGTAGATTATGCAACAAGCTACAACTTTCATGTTTTGACTTTTGTTTGAATCCAAATGGATCATGGTGAAAAGATGGGGCAAAGTTGGGAAAAAATTAGGGTTTTTCATAACTTAGAAAAATTCTAAGTTATGAAAAATTCCATTTTCAAACCCTAATTTGCATTTTGAGATTTCTTGGTGAACAAGTTTCATGATTTGGCATGTTTTGATGAAAAATGAATCTTGACTCTTGATTTTGACCAAAAAGTCAAAGTTTGACTTTTCAGTATACAGTCAAAATTGATCAATTGACTGGGAAATTCAACTATCAATCTTGTGTACTTGGGATCTTTTGAGCTTGATGAACATGTCAAGATAATTCCATGGGGTCCTTGAGGCCATATGTGAGCTTGGTTTGCCATTGGCTAGGTCAAACAGTCAAAAATTGCCTTTGTGCAGTCAAAACCCTAAAAATGACCATTTTGCCCTTTTGGTGATCTGATCAAATTTCTTGTGGAATTGTGATCCAAACTTGATCAAATGGTCCATATGAGTTCATAATGTTGATGTGGATCAAATTTCATGAGGTTTGACTGTCAATTGGCCACAGTTGACTTTTTCCCCAATACAGCTGATTTCTAGGTCAACTATCCAATTGACTGGGCAAAACTTGGAATCAAGACTTGAAACTTGGTACAGGTAAACTTGGGAGTCCAATATGAAGCATGAAAGTCATCTTAGGCATTTTAGGTCAAAACATCCTTAGGCAAACACAAACCCTAATTTGAGTCCACAGTGCAAAGGGGAAGTCTTGAGCAGAGGGAACCCTAACTGGATCTTGATCTTCAAAGGTCTTGTGATGAGAAAATGTTGAGGAAATGGGAGGGCAAATTTTGGGGTACAACAGTTGCCCCTGTTCAATCTCCTTGGACCTGAAGAGTTAGATTGGCAAGTTTGCCTTTCGTGACTCGAGGGTAAAAGGAGATTGGACACTAGAGTGCCCGGAAATTTGCACTCGCATGCTGGAGTCTCAACTAAGTGGTGCCGGGAATGGGCTTATAGATGCCATTTGGAGAGATGGTGGATAGGGAGATGGGCTTATAGATGCCATCTGGAGAAGTGACAGAACTTTGTCGGGAATGGGCTTATAGATGCCATTTGGAAGTGTCGACCGCATAAGAGATTCCTTAGCGAGAACTTGTGTATTTGAGAAAGACAGATGTTTTCCTGGCTTGTTACAGGTGTTTGATCTTCAGTCTCCTTATGCAGATATGCCCTGGCTAGATACAGGAATCGAATCTACAATTGGTTGCTCAGATGTGCCCTGGCTGGATACAGGAGTCGAATATGGAAATAGTCGTTTAATAGATGTGCCCTGGCTGGATACAGGAATCGAATCTTCGAACTCTTCAGACGTGCCCTTTTTCTAGATACAGGAGTCGAGTCTGGAAACGTGGTCAACAGATATGCCCTGGCTGGATACAGGAATCGAATCTGGAGATGTTGTAGTTGATAGATGTGCCCTGGCTAGATACAGGAGTCGAATCTTCGAACTCTTCAGACGTGCCCTGGCTAGATACAGGAATCGAGTCTGGAAACGTGGTCAATAGATATGCCCTGGCTGGATACAGGAATCGAATCTGGAATTGTGACAGTTGAAGGTAGTCGCTTTTGAGATTGTCTTTTTCCTGAAAAGGCAAAAATGTAAGTTGTATGCGATGTCATGATGTATGATATGCATGATATCATGATGTTCAACATGAGATGTTGTATGCGTTTCATCATGTAGGTAAGCAAGATGTATGCAAATATGAAATGTTTATGAATGTAATTTCATCTTAGGAAAATAAATCCTTGACGAACGGCCGGAGAATTGCTCTGTGGAAGAGATATTTGGCCGAAGTTTTGATGAGAGGTCTGCTGAGGACTTTAACGACGGATTCCGCTGAGGATAATGATGATAAACTCCGCTGGGGAACTCCAAAGATAAACTCTGCTTGGGAATACCAAAGATAGACTTCGCTGTGGATTGAAGGAACTTTGCCGAGAGCGGTCTTCCGTGGCTTTTAGCTGAGGATAACCCAATTATAAGTCCTTGTGAGGAAATAACTCTAAATAAAACTCGGGAGAGACGTCCGTACTCTGCAGGGGATAAGCTTCCAGAATCTACTGGGGATGAGCTTTAAGACCTGCCGGGGAATGTTGTGCCTTTTCAGGATCGACGGGGAATCAACTCTGCTTGGGGAAAGTATTGTCGCATCCTGTCTTATTCTGCGGGGAATTGAGGTGATTTGGCCACAATCTTCAGTTGAACCTACCTTGGTGCCTTGGTGGACAAAACAACCAGACTGCATTAGACAACTCCGCATTGCCCCTGTCTTTGATGTCACCTGTAATTAATCTCTTGTTTTATATGCAAATATTTATGAATCAGCAATTTAATGTCAAATGCATATATCAAAAATGAACATTGGACGTTCTTCGCAAGACAAAACAGAAAAAAGGAAAACAATGGTAATTTGTATGGACAAGTGAATTTGTATTGATTTAAACTTTGCCTGTGAATAGGCGTTTTTTTGTACAAGAGGCTGACATCCTAGTAAGAGGACATCGCCAAATAGTATAGAGTTTACAATTTGAAAAAGGAAACAAAACAGCTATGTGAACAATCCCACTGGGTTCCAACTCTGCTATTGCCTTTATGTCTTCGAACGTCTCATCGCTTTGCTACCTAGTTGAAGATGAGGCTGATTGGTCAATGTCGAAATCTGGAGCCAGATAGTTGATGCCGAATTCCGGATGCGAAGTGACCCAATGAGACATAGTGTTACGCTTTTATCCCTAACTTTTACCTGGACCGCCCTTTCGGGTTTTCAGTCCACCGGGATACCCTTTTTTGCCTAAGCCGCCCTTTCGGGTTTTCGACTTACCGGGTGTACAGATTTTTATTTATTTCATCCCTTATTTTTGCCCGAACCCTTTTGGTTCGCCGGGAAGCCCTTATTTCTGCCTAGGTATGTCAACCTAGCGGGTCTTTTATTTAGGCGTAGTATTTTTTCACTATGTCTGCATTGGCGGGGTGAGGAAGGTCGTCACCATCCATGGTGGTTAGGATCATGGCTCCTCCTGAGAACACACGTTTAACCACAAATGGCCCTTCGTATGTAGGGGTCCATTTGCCCCGGGGATCACTTTGAGGAAGGATGATGCGTTTGATTACCAGGTCCCCAACTTGATACTCTTGTGGTCTGACTTTCTTGTTAAATGCCCTGATCATCCGTTTCTGATACGTTTGACCGTGGCAGATAGCAGTGAGCCTCTTTTCGTCAATCAGATTTAATTGATCAAGTCGAGTTTGGATCCAATCATCTTCATTCAAGTCTGCATCCTTCATTATCCGGAGAGAGGGTATCTGGATTTCGATTGGCAAGACTGCCTCCATGCCATAGACCAAAGAGAAAGGAGTTGCCCCGGTTGATGTCCTTGCTGAGGTGCGGTACCCATGAAGAGCGAATGGTAACATCTCGTGCCAATCTTTATAGGTCACTGTCATCTTCTGCACAATTTTCTTGATATTTTTATTGGCTGCCTCTACAGCCCCATTCATCTTCGGCCGGTAGGGAGAAGAATTGTGGTGCTGTATCTTGAATTGTTCACAGAGTTCAGTGATCATTTTGTTATTGAGATTGGTACCATTATCCGTAATGATTCTTTCCGGGACGCCGTACCGACATATCAGATTATGCCGGATGAAACGCGCCACGACGCTCTTGGTTACTGTGGCATAGGAAGCTGCCTCAACCCATTTCGTGAAGTAATCGATCGCCACCAAGATGAAGCGATGCCCATTGGATGCCGTTGGTCGGATCTCACCGATCATATCGATCCCCCACATTGCGAAAGGCCAAGGTGCCGTCAGGACATTCAAAGGAACCGGAGGGATATGCACCTTGTCAGCATAGATCTGGCATTTATGACAAGTTCGGGAGTGCTGGTAACAATCGGCTTCCATTGTGGACCAGAAATATCCTGCCCGAAGGATTTTCTTAGCCATGGTGTGTCCACTGGAATGTGTTCCAAATGTACCTTCATGCAGTTCTGTCATGATTTTCTCTGCTTCAGCCTTATCCACACAACGCAGCAGAGTCGAATCATGATTCCGTTTGTAGAGAATGCCGTTGCTGAGGAAGAATTTTGCAGCAAACCTCCTCATGAACTTCTTATCATTGACAGACGCACCTTCAGGGTATTCCTGAGCTTCCAAGTACCTCTTTACCTCGTGATACCAGGGTTTTTCAGTCACCTCTTCAGCCTCGAGCTTGCAGCAGTATGCCGGTTCATCCAACTTCCAGATTATGATTCGGGGAGCCTCATTGTCCCACTTAACCTTGAACATTGAAGACATCGTGGCTAGTGCGTCCGCTAGCTGATTCTCGTCTCTGGGGAAATGCTCAAAAGTTATCTCTTCAAAGTGAGGGAGCAAGGTCGACACATACTCCTTGTAAGGAATAAGATTCGAGTGTTTCGTATCCCACTCGCCTTTGATCTGATTGATCACGAGAGCGGAATCTCCGAAAACACTTAGAAATTTTATCCTTAAGTCGATCGCAGCTTGTAAACCCATGATACATGCCTCATATTCTGCCATGTTGTTAGTGCAGCTGAAACATAATCGGGCGGTGAGGGGAGTATGAGTTCCTTTGGGAGATATGATTACAGCGCCGACGCCGTTACCCAAAGCATTGGAGGCTCCGTCAAAATGCATAGACCATCGGGATCCTTCCTCAGGTCCTTCATCCGGTCCAGGTACTTCACAGTCGGTTACCACCATGATGTCTTCGTCCGGAAAATCAAAGTTCAATGATTGGTAATCGTCCACAGGTTGGTGTGCCAAATGATCTGCCAGTACACTTCCCTTAATTGCTTTCTGAGTTGTATACTAGATATCATATTCTGTTAAGATCATTTGCCATCTCGCTATTCTTCCAGACAGAGCAGGCTTTTCAAATATGTACTTTATGGGATCCATCTTTGAAATCAATAAAGTAGTGTGAGTCAGCATATACTGTCTCAGCCGGCGAGCAGCCCATACAAGAGCGCAGCAAGTTTTCTCAAGCAGTGAGTAGCGAGACTCACAGTCGGTAAACTTTTTGCTCAAGTAATAAATAGCGTGCTCTTTTCGGCCAGACTCGTCATGCTGCCCCAGCACACACCCCATTGAATTATCAAGTACCGTTAAGTATAGTATCAGAGGTCTTCCTTCCACCGGTGGCATAAGAATGGGTGGCTCTTGGAGATATTCCTTTATCCTTTCAAAGGCGGCCTGACATTCATCATTCCAGCGTACTACTTGATCTTTCTTCAGCAATTTGAAGATTGGCTCACAAGTAGCAGTCAGATGCGAGATGAATCGAGCAATATAATTCAGTCGTCCTAGGAAACCTCTGACTTCTTTCTCTGTTTTTGGAGTCGGCATCTCCTGAATAGCTTTAACCTTGGCAGGATCCACCTGAATACCTTTATCACTTACAATGAAACCTAGCAACTTTCCGGATCTTACCCCAAAGGTGCATTTGTTGGGATTCAACCTCAGCTTGTATAACTTGAGTCGGTCAAACAACTTCCTCAGATGGTCAAGGTGCTCCTCCTCAGTTTGAGACCTTGCAATCATGTCATCAACGTATACCTCAATTTCATGATGGATCATATCATGAAACAAAGCAACCATGGCACGTTGATAGGTTGCCCCAGCATTTTTCAACCCGAATGGCATGACCTTATAACAGAAGGTGCCCCACTGAGTCACAAAGGTAGTCTTCTCCATATCCTCTGGAGCCATCTTGATCTGATTATACCCTGAAAAACCATCCATGAAGGAGAACACCTTGTGTTGAGCTGTATTGTCAACAAGGACATCAATGTGAGGTAGGGGGAAGTCATCCTTGGGGCTGGCCCTGTTCAAATCCCGGTAGTCGACACACATTCTGACTTTACCGTCTTTCTTTGGTACTGGCACCATATTGGCAACCCACTGAGGGTAAGAAGTTACTGCAAGGAACCCGGCATCAAACTGCTTCATAACCTCGGCCTTGATCTTTTCAGACATCTCTGGACGCATCCGTCGGACTTTCTGCTTTACCGGAGGGCAATCTTCCTTGGTTGGCAGGTGGTGAACTACAATGTCGGCATCCAAACCAGGCATATCTTCATAGGACCAAGCAAAAATCTCCATGTAGTCTTGTAGCATCTGGATCAATCGTTGCTTCACGCTGAGCTCTAGATTGGCACCAATCTTGACCTCTTTCCTATCTGTCTCAGTACCCAGGTTAATTGTCTCCACAGGCTCTTCATGTGGTTGAATAGCCCTCTCTTCCTGTAGTAGCAGTCTTGTGAGTTCACCAGGCACTTCGCAATCATCTTCACCTTCGTCTTCGGCCAAGTTGATCGGATTTTCGAAGTCATAACTGGCGGTAGCAGAGCTGTTACCAGTAAGATCCAGAGTGGATTGAAACCTGTATAAGTGAGTGTGTGTAAATACAGCTGTTTTGCAATATATATAACACAGAAAGGAAAAGAGAAAAAGATTTGAAATGCAACAAACGTCCAATGTTTTGATTGATGATATATGAAAATGTCATACAAAAAGCCCTCACAAATGGAGCTACGATGCCCCGGGTAGGACACCGAGCCAACAAAGTTTTAACATATTGTTTGTTACAAATTGGAAATCAAAAGAAATCAATTACTGCGTGACAAATGTGATAGGGGTAAAATCCTTTGCCGTCCAGTTGCTTGGTCCGTTGCTGGTAGTCGGGTAGATCCAACTGTCAAACTCAGCTTCCTCCACATCCTCCTCGATAGCATTCACCCTTGAGCTGGAAATAAACACCGGAGCCTTTCCGATCTTCTCTTTGCGCACCGCCTTCTGAGCCTCTGCAGTAAAGCCTAGCCCAAACTTGTCGTTCTTCTGAGTGAAGTCAGGAAGCTGACCCCAGTGTGCACAATTGCCTTTCTGAACCATAGCCCGGGCATCCCTTAGGGAAGCCATCTTCAAGGAACCATTCTCTTCGGCCATTGTCTCTGCAGCTGCTGAAATTGGATGCACCTCCTCGAAATGCTGGAAGGGAGTTTCAATAAACTCTCCGTCCATCTCGATGTACCTGAAGGAATTCAAATGGCTCACCATATACTCCTCTTCTCCTTGTACAGTGACAATCTTCCCCCTGACGGGATACTTTAGCTTCTGGTGCAAGGTGGAGGTCACGGCCCCAACTTTATGGATCCAAGGTCGACCCAGCAGACAAGAGTACGATGGACGTATATCCATCACGTAAAAGGTAGAGTCAAACACTTGAGAGCCCACACGAATAGGGATGTTAACCTCTCCATGAACCATCCTTTTGGAACCGTCAAAGGCCCTGACGATGATATTGCTGGGTTTCAACTCCAGGCCTTCATAATCCAGACGATCCAAAGCCTTTTTCGGTAGAACATTCAAGGAAGAACCAGTATCTACTAATACATGTGCCAGAGTAGTGCCTCTGCATTCAATAGAGACATGCAGGGCATCGTTGTGGTCTCTCCCTTTTGCGGTCAGGTCAGCATCTGAAAATCCCAAGCCGTTGTCTGCCGTCAGATTCGCTATGCAGTCAGTGAACTGGACTGCAGACGTCTCCTGCGGCACATGGGCCGTCTTGAGAAATGAGATCAAGGCCTTAGCATGGGCCTCGGAGCATAGCAATAAGGAGAGCAGGGAGATCTTGGAGGGCGTATGCCCCAACTGCTCGACAACATTAAAATCGCTCTTCCTTATTATTTTCAAAATCTCCTCCATTTCTTGTCGGGAGGCCTCAACATTTACGGGTATTGGTGCCTCCATCCGGGCAGGCTCTTCTTCAATCCCTTTGCCCCGAGCATTTGATGACTCGGCAGCAGGGGACACAATTTGATCAGCAACAGGACTAGGTAAACTTGTAGGTTTTATGAGGAGGGGTTTTCGAATAGCGGGCGGCGCAATGTCAGGCGAGAAGAGCCTGCCACTGCGGGTGACCTTGGCTGGACCAGTGATATCGCAGATACTGGCACTAGCGTCGAATTCTTGCTTGATTCCATTTATATATACGTCTGCCCCATAATGCCAGGGGACAGCTTTATCAGACACGTAGGAGAGGGGTCCTAGAACAGTAATGATTACAGGCGCAACTGTCATAATTTGAACAGGCTTCTTTGGGGGAGCCTTGATTGGATTTTTGAAGATGGTGATCACAGAGACTTCTTTCATCGGAACCAATTGAACAACAGTCTTTTTGAATAGAATTTCCTTGCTATCCATTAGGCCTTGGATGCCTAACCTTAGCAAGGGACAATCAGATAGGGAAATAGCACAGCACAGGCAACCTTCACCGCAACCCGGAAATAAACCGGCCCGCAGTAGGTTCTTCTTAACAGTCTTCAGAGGGGTAACAACTTCATCTATCGAAACAGCATACACTTCTTCCTCAATGGCATTTATCCTATGTTGGGGCATAGGAGCCGTTACAACATTTGGTCTTTCTGGCGCTTCAAACTGAATTTCCTTTGCGTCGATCAGATCTTGCACTTTGTTTCTTAAGGCCCAGCAATCATCAGTAGTGTGCCCGGGACTATCAGAATGATAAGCACACCGGGCATTTGGGTTGTATTTAGGAGACGCAGTGTTGACGACCTTAGGAGCTTCTTTGAGGGTCACCAGGTTGGTGGATAACAGTTGGGGTAAAATTTGAGATAATGTCATACTTAGTCGGGTATACTGCCTCTTGGGCCTTTCGCTTCTTTGTTGATTGTACGGCTGAGGAGCAGCAACAGGTTTGGAGATGACCAAAGCATTGACGGCTTGGCGACTTTCGGGCTTGACTTGTCTTCTAGGACCATAGACGGCACTTGCTTCTTTCTTAAACGGCCTCTTCTCAGTACTTGTAGAGGCAGCCTTCTGTATCTTGCCTGACCTGATGCCAGCTTCAATTCTTTCTCCCGTTAATATCAAATCTGTAAATCCAGCGGAGGAGTTACCAACCAAATGATTGAAAAACAGACCAGACAACGTCCCTAGAAACATATCAACCAGCTCTCGATCAGTTAATGGAGGCTGCACCCTGCCAGCCAAATCTCTCCATTTTTGAGCGTACTCTTTGAACCCTTCACCCGTTCCTAGAGACATACCCTGAAGTTGGGTACGCGTAGGAGCGAGATCAGAATTGTATTGGTATTGTCTGTAGAATGCGGTTGCCAAATCTTCCCAATGCCGGATGCTAGCTCCATCCAATTGGTAGAACCATTCAAGCTGTGACCCCGAGAGGCTATCTTGGAAGAAGTGAATCCAGAGGTTCTTATCCGCCGTGTAAGGTTGGATTTTCCTTACGTACGACCTTAGATGTAGCTTTGGGCAGGAGACCCCATCATACTTGGCGAAGGCAGGCGCCTTAAACTTGTGTGGAATGACTACCCTAGAAGATAACCCCAAATCTCCGAAATCCAGCCCTGGCACATTCTGAATTTCCATGGCGCTCAAGCGGTCCTCCAATTGTTTGTATCTGTCAGCAGCAGGCGGGTATTGTTCGTCATTATAGTCCGTCTCGTTGTCGGAGACTGCGGGACTAGGAGCTCCTCCCCCTTGGGGACTGTTTTTCTCAGCAGAAGAGGTGGTTGGATCAGCTTCATTATGGAGTGTGTTCCCAAATCGGCGTCCTGTGTTGAACAATGCGGTCCTCTTTTTCTTCTTCTTCTTCATGAGTAGAGTCTTCAACTCTTGCTGACCTTGGGCTAGGCTTAGGACCATCTCTTGAAACTGTGCACTTTGGGCCTGAAGGGCCTTGATTGCTTGCTCACTGGAGGATTCTGGATTCATGATGACTGTGCACACAAACAGCGAAGAAAATTAAGCAACCTGTGAAATAGGGTACCTGCTATGCATATGGTGCAATGGAATGTGTATGCTTTATGTTTTCAAAGACAAACAAGATTCAACTTTGTAGACAAAAAGGGAAACACACTTCATTAGATGAAAATTTCAATTGTTCAACAACTTGCCCTTAGGCATTACAGGAATGAAAAATATTGAAAAGGAAATAAAACTACAAAAGGAAACATCAAAGCTCATCAATGCTCCCATGGCCTCCTCTTTTCAGTGCTGATGTAGTTGTTCAGGACCCGTTCTTCCTCCAATTGCTTAGTCAGCCTCTGGATCTTCCTTTCCTGCTCGTTGAACTTCTCCCGATAGAAATCCCGTTCTTCCTTTAGCTGTGCCCAAGATCTCTTCATTGTATCAAAATCAGTGGGTATCTGAGGAGGGAGGACAGTTGGAGGAATCCCATCTTCAACAGGAGACTCAAGAATGAGAGGTCTAACAGCTTCGTAGGGCATACCTAACTTCTGAGCACGGATGCGGACCCATTTGCAATAGGGTTCCATTGGTAGAGAAGTCTTTGGTCCTAACTCATGTGGGTCAGCTTTGTGAATCCTGTCCCAAGCTCTAATGAATCCCTGGCGTAGTTTGTCACTGTCTGCCTGAAACTCAAAATGGAAGTGAGGAACCAGCATCTCATGAGGCCCATCTCCTCTGGCTCTTCCAAACTGACGGAGAGCTAAACACGGATTGTAAGAGATTCCTCCTTGGATACCAATCAACGGGACATTAGGGTATTCTCCGCAACGGTCGATAACAGCTACCTCATCCAAACCTCTGAGAGTCCAGGTGATGTCATTATCAGTGAGAGACATTAACCTCTGAGCCCAACCTTTTCCTTCTTCATTCTTCAGCACGAACTTAGGAAGGTGCGAAATAAACCACCTTACTAGCAAAGGAGCACAACACCACGGAGTCCCCCGTTTTCGAGCAGTACGAGCATAGAGTTGTTGTAGAATATCACCCAAAAGAGTGGGTACCGGATTCCGAGACATGAAGATCCTTATGACATGGATACTGATAAAAGTGTCAGGGTTGGGAAACAATACCAGACCATAGATCAAAAGAGCCAGAATATCTTCATATACCTTGAAGTCCAAGTCATTCCAGAAATCATTAGCCTTGCCAACCAGAAATTTGACCAAAAAGCCCTTGACCCCATTTCTAGTTTCCCAGTTGGACAATATCTCTTCTTTGGTCAAGGGGAGAATTGCAGCAATCTCTTCAGGCCTGGGAGTCTTTTCCAAACCAGTGAATGGAGTTTGTTCTAGGACAGGGATCCCAAGCAGATAAGAGAACTCTTCCAGGGTAGGAACCAGCTGGAAGTCTTGAAAGGTGAAACAATGATGCAGAGGGTCATAAAACTGGGTCAGAACACTTATCAGTTGTTGGTCCCATTTTGCAGTGATCAAGCCAAGGAGAGAACCATGTCTGTTGATGAAGGAAGTAGTGTTTGGAATCCTTCCAACCAAATCCTTGAGTAAAACTGGTGGTTGAACAAAGTTGAGCCGGACAGTATTTCTATGCACGGGCATCATAATGTCCTACAAAACAGAGCAAAGATGAAACCTTTTTGTCTTTGAAATGGGTTAGCTTTTTATGCATGCAATGGTATGATGGCATGATGCTATGATGAAGCACATCACAAGTATTCACATAGGCAAATAAAGCACACAAGTCACACAAGACACCCTTAGGTTTCAGGCCAGCATGAGTTTCAGGTATTACCCTCTTTTGGTTTTGTTGGTTAAAACCTGTCCTATCAAAAGTAACCGGGTTCTAGAGGATCTCAAATCATTGGCTACCCTCAATCGGTCATAACTCCAGCATCGCAATCTTTTCTCGTGGCCAGAACCATCTCGAGAGTTTAGCCTCAATGAGTGTAGCATACTGCTACTGTCCTAATAGCCAAGTTGGTCAATTTAGGGTTCTAAGGTTGGTTGGTGTTTAATGACCCCTTAGAAGACCTATATTCTCCCCGTTACAACACAAGGGATATAGGTACAGACTAAGATGCCACACCAACGTAGCCACTGTTTCACCCATGTCGGTCTACGCCGGACAGGTCCCTCACAGATTATGCTACCTAAAAAGGGTATTTCCCAGATCCGGGTTAGGATCTATAAAACTCCGATACAAAGCCCACAAATGTAAAAGCAAACAAGACAATCAATTGAAAACAAAGGTGATCTAAACCCTAAGGTTACTCCACTTTAAAAGTCATCCCCAGCAGAGTCGCCAGTTCTGTGATACGGTGGGAGAACTGACTTGAGGTTTGCGTTTGTATTCGCAAATGTTGCGGTTAGCAAGAGTCGCCACCGACTTTTTATTTTATCCTAAGGAAAGGTTAAAAAGCACAGCAAAAACCTTTTGAGATGTTTTCTTGGGTTCGGGGAGTAGATTATAGAAAGGGAAGGTATTAGCACCCTTTCTATCCATGGTTATCCATGGGCTCTTAGTTACTTGCTTAGATCACTTGCCTATTGTTTTCAATTGTTTTAAATGGTGCTTGAGTGTGTGGGTTTTGAAAATGTTTTTGAAAAGAGGCCAATGTGGTGGCAACCTTTGTAATGATCCATGTGGGGATGTATACAAAGATGTATGTCTTTTGAAAAAGTTTTCATTTGTTTTTGAAAGTTTGTTTTGAAAGTGTAGTGATGTGTGATTTTGAAATTAGGCAAGTGTTTTGTTTTGCAAGTTGATTCAAGTAACTAAGAGGTTATCTACTCCTAAATTTCTCAAAAGATCATTGCTATACTTTTAACCCTTTTAACAAGTTTGCTCCACCATTGTATTTGGTGGGCAACCTTGTGTTAGGATGTGAAAGGGACAGGCGCGGGTCATCGTTTAGACCATAATTGTAACGACGTTAAATGTCTTTGGGCAATTTCTTTAAGGGACTTGATCATTTGTTTTTGTTTGTTTTGAAAAGTTTTATCGAGGGACTATGATCATTCAAACTGTTTGCTTTGCCCAAAGATGTTCAACATACAATATGGCCCATTTATTTGAAGGCAACAAGTGGAATACCCTAGGGGGTGCAAATGTGATTGGTGTGTCCATTTTCATGCTTGTTTATCTTGTATTAGGTCAAACTATTTTTTATCGTTTTTTTTCGCATACAAACCCTAATTCTAACATGTTATCATTAGAAAGCAATAAAGTGCGAAATTAAAATTACTAAGCTATTACAAAACCAAATATGGGAAGGGGGGTACAAATGTTCAAATGGGGGATATTGACAAGAATTTAAATCTAAATTATTACATCATTTTTTTGAATATTTGCAAGGTAAATAAATTGCATAATTAAATGTAAATCAAATAAATATGTGAAATGCAAAAAAGAAAGTTTTTTATGTGTATGAGAAAATATTATTCATGTAAAAGGAAAAATAAAAAAATGTATTATTTTTTGAGTATTTTGAATTTAGGGTAAAAACCCTATTTTTTAAGGAAAAAAGGTATTATTTTAATTTAATACAACTATTTATTTATTATTTATAAAAATAAAATAAAATGAAGTGTATTATGAAAAAAAGGTATTTTTGTATCAAATATTAAATAAAATGAAAAAAATCAAGTATTTTTATATTTTGTCTTAAATATATTAATAATCACATATATATATATATATTAAACCCTAAATATGTATTATACAAAAAATAAGTATTTATTTAATATTTTAATAAAATAAATAAAAAAGTATTTTTTTGTGTGAAATATTTTCAGAAAGTAAATGAAAATAAAAATTGTATTTACATTATTTCTTATTTATTCTAATAATAATACATATATATATTATATACAAACAAAGAAAATAAACAAATAAATATGCAATAAATGCAAAAAATGATGAAAAAAATATTTTTAATTTTTAAATGTCATGAGAAAAAATAAACAAAGTCATCCAAAAAAGAAAAAGTCAAAAATGTTAAAAAATGAGCAAATGGGCTCAGGGGGGTGTAAATCAGAAAAGATGGTGTGAAAAGCAAAATGACACAGGCCCAGCCCAAAGCTCACTGTCTTCAACCTCCAGCACAAATGTTTGAAAAAACGCGCGCCATGTTCAGCTTCTTCTAACTCTTGATTCCTGGATTTTTAGCAAAAACTCATAACACAACAAATGTTCAGCATGAAGAGACGGTTCTAACCATGTATGGAACTTGACCTAACTCTCTAAGATGAGGGAGAATTTCTCCTCCCCCAAATCCTAACCTAATTTTTCTGCCATTTTCAAACTACAAATTCTCTCTACTCAGGCAAAAGAAATGAAATGTAAAGATATGTACATGTTCAGGGCTATGAGTAGGACCTTGTTTCTTCACAAACTTAAGACTAAAGATGCATGATAAGAGAGATACGAGTTCAAAGTTTTACCTGTGCAGTTGAACTTCTATGTGGAGAATGAGAGACTTTCAGTGCAATGTAATGATTGGAAAAGCTTCCTTGAGGTCCAGGGATGCTTTTTCAATGCTTACTTTGTCTTGAACCTTCTTGTATCAAGCTGCAGAACTTCAACTGCAAAAGGAGAAATTAAAAATGGTGGAAACTGTTAGAGTGATTACATGTCAGGTTTTAGGCCATGGTTAGCTTGCATATGTTGTAGGGAAGGTAGAGGAACATGTTTTGATCAAAATGCTCGAAGGGATTGGGAGTTTGCACTCAAACTGCAGGGCCTCCCCTGTTTGTGCAGTTTTGAGGTGATTTTGAGATGGAGGATGCTTGAGAGGTTCAGGACTCGTGCCAAAGCTTGGATATGGTCTATGAAATATGTTTGATAACTTTGTTCTTTTCCTTCTAAGCTGAGATGAGAGTTGTGATAAGTTATGCCATGTTACTTGAAAATGAAGCAAGCAATGGTCACTTTTGTTTTTAGGTCAGTAGGGGCCTCTAATCCTGCTGCATAATCTTCTCTTGATCAGAGCAACTTGTCCATAATCTTGTGCCAAGAGGATTTTGCTTGTACTTGCTTGGATTTCAAATTGACATAAAGCTAGCTTTTTACAAAAATGGATAAAGCACTTTATCTAGTTTAGGATTAATCCATTATGCAATGTTAGAACACAAAGAACATGGCCTCAACTCATTGAATATGCATTAAATTATTGAGTATGGAATGGTTCAAGGACCTGTAATTAAGCATAAAGCAAACTGATTTCAAATTGGCAAGGTTATGAACATGTCTTGATGAAGAACAAAAAGTGAATTTTTGCCAACTTGTGAAATTCGAATCTCTCAAGTTATGATGTTGTTTGATGAGTTCTAGGACATTTTGGAAAGCTTGGAATGTGTACTACAATCCATATTTGAAATGCAAATCAAAATTCCAAGTGGAAGGATATGAAAAGTGGCCTTGAAGTAGGGTAGAAAACCTTGTCAAAATAGGTCAAATTTTACTAAGTTAAAAGATGGTTTAGTGCCCTTATTCAAAAAATTATAACTTGAGATACAAGCTTCAAATGAGAAAACTTTGTGAATCAAAGTTGTAGATTATGCAACAAGCTACAACGTTCATGTCTTGACTTTTGTTTTAATCCAAATGGATCATGGTGAAAAGATGGGGCAAAGTTGGGAAAAAATTAGGGTTTTTCATAACTTAGAAAAATTCTAAGTTATGAAAAATTCCATTTTCAAACCCTAATTTGCATTTTGAGATTTCTTGGTGAACAAGTTTCATGATTTGGCATGTTTTGATGAAAAATGAATCTTGACTCTTGATTTTGACCAAAAAGTCAAAGTTTGACTTTTCAGTATACAGTCAAAATTGATCAATTGACTGGGAAATTCAACTATCAATCTTGTGTACTTGGGATCTTTTGAGCTTGATGAACATGTCAAGATAATTCCATGGGGTCCTTGAGGCCATATGTGAGCTTGGTTTGCCATTGGCTAGGTCAAACAGTCAAAAATTGCCTTTGTGCAGTCAAAACCCTAAAAATGACCATTTTGCCCTTTTGGTGATCTGATCAAATTTCTTGTGGAATTGTGATCCAAACTTGATCAAATGGTCCATATGAGTTCATAATGTTGATGTGGATCAAATTTCATGAGGTTTGACTGTCAATTGGCCACAGTTGACTTTTTCCCCAATACAGCTGATTTCTAGGTCAACTGTCCAATTGACTGGGCAAAACTTGGAATCAAGACTTGAAACTTGGTACAGGTAAACTTGGGAGTCCAATATGAAGCATGAAAGTCATCTTAGGCATTTTAGGTCAAAACATCCTTAGGCAAACACAAACCCTAATTTGAGTCCACAGTGCAAAGGGGAAGTCTTGAGCAGAGGGAACCCTAACTGGATCTTGATCTTCAAAGGTCTTGTGATGAGAAAATGTTGAGGAAATGGGAGGGCAAATTTTGGGGTACAACACACGGGCACCCGTGCCAGCCCCTGCCCTGCTTTTTTTGCATGTTTCCTCCCTGACACAGCCAGTGTCGGGTGACACGGCCATCCGTGTCAGGCCTTCTAAAGCATTTTTCTGGGATTTTTAATATTTGCACTTCTATGCCTCGATTTGTCCAGTTTTATTCTTTTGAAAGAAAAAAACGAAAGCAAATGATGTATGAATAAGGATATCACAATTTGAGTTTTTTACCTCTTTGGAGAAAAGTTCAAAGCTTCTTCTAGCTATTTCAGGTGCAATATTATGATTGATTAAGCTCCCTTGGTCCTTCTTGAAGCTATGCCAATCCTCACTTTATGCTGAAAGTTGTTGAATCACTCCAACCAAGTCAAGTTGCAATGTACTATTTTTGAGTTTGGAAGACGGTGATATTGATGTTATAGAATTTATTCTTGTGTTTGAACAACTTCTATATGATGTATGTGAAGTATTTGGATGGTTTGTTTTGGCAAAACTTACAAGGTTTGAGAGATTCAAAGATTTGGACTTCAAAGTTCAAAAATGGAGGGTTTATGGACAATTCTATTTTTTTGAGAGTAAAGGGGTTTTGAGGGCTTGTTTATCTCTTTTTATCTTGCAAATGATCTCTCTATTTATAGGCAAGATGTTTTAATACAAAGGTTGATCAGATTTGCAAGATCACATGTTGTGGCTAGGTTGGATTGTAAATGAAGCAAGCTTGAAGATAATAGTTCTAATGCTTTGTACTTTGCTTCATAGAGTTGTTGGATACTTTAAGCATGCTTATATGATTTTGTATGTTAAGTGTGTGTATAAGGAACAAGTTATAGGCTCAAGAAGATCTGACTTTGTGATTAAAGCTACTTTGCAAGAATGGCAATGTTAACTTTGTGCCAAAAATGGAAAAATCATTTGGATAATGCTTAAATCAAATGGATCATAGCTCAAAAATTTGTGCAAACATTAAATTATGGTGAGATTTACAAGTTAGAAGGCCTGCAAAGCAAGATTATGCAGCATAGCATGTAGATTGGATTATGTGTTTTTCACCAAAATGACTTGTAATTCAAGAATGGATGCCCAACTTCATGCCTTTGAATCTCCTAGCTCAAGTATGATAAATTCATGATCTTGGACATTTTGGAAAGCTTGAAGCATTGTCTACAACTTTCATGTTGACCACTTTGGCTAAATCAAATTGGAACTTGATGAAAATTGGCTAAGAAGTTGGGACAAAAATCTGACCAAACATGTTGAAAATTTCTAAGTGTTTATACAAAAATGTAATGACTTCATGAGCCTATATCTTCAAATATAAGCATCTTTTGGACATCAACCCTCTAATACAAAGTTGTAGAATTAATCAAGATCTACAACTTTCATGTTGAAAGTTTTCCTTGAATCATCGTTCATCTTGGTGAAAAATTGTCATGAAGTAGTGAAATTATCAAGGTTAAAAACACTTAGAAATTTTCTAAGTATTGAAAACTTTGAATTTTTGTTGACTTTCTTGATTCTTGATGATCAAGTTTGATATTTTTAAATGTATTGATGAATCTTGATCTTTTGAAATTCAATGTTGACCAAAAAGTCAAAGTTTGACTTTTTGTGTATTAGTTGACTTTTTATCTAATACAGTTGATTTCCGGTCATCTGAGCAATTGACTAAGCAGAATTGTGATGCAAGGCTTGCAACTTGGTATGAGAAATATTGAATACCTATAATGAACCATGAAAGTCATTTGAAGCATCAAAGTCCATTTTTCCTTGAGAAAACCAAAACCCTAATTTGGAGCCAATGCTTAGGAGGTGAGTTTGTCTGATCAAACTCTTAAGAACCTTTGAGCATTTGAGATTCTTGGTGGGAAATGTTTTGAGAAATGAGAGAGAAAATTTTGGGGTACAACAGCTTCCCCTGTTCAATCTTCTTAAACCTGAGGAGTTAGATTGGCTTGTCCGCCATTCGTGACTTGAAGGTAGAAGAGGATTGAACACCTAAGTGCCCAGAAATTTGCACTTGTATGTGCATAAATTAAAACTGTTTGTTGATTACATCGGGAATGAGCTTAGAGATGCCATTTGGAGGGATGATGGAGAGTCGTCGGAGATGGGATTAAGGATGCCATAGAAATATCAGAACGAGTGTATGTTTGACTGTATCTGAAGAATACTTTCCAGAGTGAACTTCTGGGAAAGATGTTTGAGTAGCTGCTTGCCATGTAGATAGTCACCCCATCTTGTTTCAGGAATTGATTCTATAATCAGTTTATTGATAAACACGTCCTGTTTCGGGAGTTAATCTTTAATCTGTTCTATTGGTGATAAAGATAGTCGCCCCGTCCTGTTTTGGGAATTAGTCTTTATCTGACCAAAGAGAAAGAAAGGAAGATAGTTTCGCCGTCCTGTTTCGGGAGTTAATCTTTAATCTATTCTGTTGGTAAATCCGTCTTGTTTCGGGAGTTCATACCATTGGTGATAAAGATAGTCGCCCCGTCCTGTTTTGGGAATTGGTCTTTATCAGACCAAAGAGAAAGAAAGGAAGATAGTTTCCCCGTCCTGTTTTGGGAGTTAATCTTCAATATGTTCTGTTGGTAAACCCGTCTTGTTTCAGAAGTTTATACCATCAGTGATAAAGATAGTCGCCCCGTCCTGTTTCGAGAATTGGTATTTGTCTTACCAAAGAGAAAGAAAGGAAGATAGTTTCCCCTTCCTATTTCGGGAGTTAATCTTCAATCAGTTCATGTAGATAATCGCCCCGTCCTATTGATGGAATTTATCTACAATCAGTTTTGTTCTTCACAAATAGTTGCCCTATCTTGCTTTAGGAATTAATCTGGAACCTTATTTTTGTCGGCCGTTGAGATAGTTGCCCTATCTTATTTCAGGAATTAATCTCTGACCTGGTCTCGTAGATAGTTGCCCCGTCTTGTTTCGGGAATTAATCCTAGACCTGTTGTTCACCGATATTTGCCCTGTCTTGTTTCAGAAATTAATCTAGAACTGTTGAAAATTATTGATGATATTTATCTGTTGATTGATCTTTCCTGAAAAGGGTAAAGAGTTAACTGTATGCAATGTCATGATGTATGGAATGCATTACATAATGATGTTCTCAAAATAAATGAGATTGTGCTATATGCGTTTCGTATGCATATGCTATGATATATGAATGCGTAATGTTATTGAAGTGCATCTTCATATGGGGAAATAAATCCCTGACGATTGCTGAGGATGAAGAATATGTGTATCTTCAATCTTGTCTAAAATGCTTTCACTGCGGATTCCTGGCTACTTGTTTCAAGAAAATCTGCAAGGGATGTACTAATTTCTGCTTGGGGAATAGAGTTCAGGAACACCGGTTGTTCATTTTTCTACTAGGGAATTTAATACTTGTATATCCTGACTGGGGATAAAAGAGATGGTCAAACTGCTGACTTGTCTGGGGAGAATAGTTAACTGGTATCTGGTCGGTTTCCAGGCTTCTCAGTAACTTTTTGGGGATAGTGGTAACTTTACCGGGGCGAAGAAACTTGTCAGTGATAGACTCGAGTTGGGGAATCTGTAGGTTGTTGGGGAAATAAACCCTGTTGGGGAAATAAACCCTTGTTGATGGACAAGTGCTCTGCCAAGGAAACAAACTCTCTTGGTTATTTAAATTGTTAAAGAGAAGAAACTGTGCACGGTCTCTTATTTTGGTTTTGGAGGAACAAGCTCAGTTGGGGAAGAGAATTTCCATAAACTGTACTGGCTGAGACTCCATGGGGAGATTTAATGGGGATAAGGTTATACTCTTTTATTTGTTAAAGTGATCTGCCGGGGAGATTGTAGGGAATGTACCCTTATTTATGAAGATTACTCTGCGGGGATAACCTCATAGAGGTGGCTCTGACGACTTCACTGGTGGTAACCTTATGAAAGGGATTATGTGGGGATTTATAGATAACTTGAGTGTCATCTCATCTCATAGAGTTTTGAACAAATTCTTATTCCTGTTCTTAGTTATTTGTTAACAGTTAATCATGTTCATATGCACATGCTCATTCAATTTTAGTCATTGGACGTTTTTGCAAGCAAAACAGAAAAACAATTTTTTTGAACTTTAAGGTATATTTGTATTGATAATTTGCCTATAAATAGGCGATTTTGTACAAAGAGACGAAAATCCTAGTAAGAGGAAGTCGTCGTAAAATAAAAGAGTAGAAAGTGAAAACAAGTGTATATAGCCACATGGAAGCGATCTCACTGGGTTCCAACTCTGCTATTTTCCCTATGCCTTTGAACATCTCACCCCTTGCTGTCAGAAGAAGTTGATTGAACCTTTTGAAATTTTGACCTTGGTAATAAAGCGGAACATAGTCGTATGATTTAATTCCTAATTTTTTCTTGGACCTCCCTTTCAGGTTTTCAGTCCACCAGAATACCCTTTTTTTCCCAAGCCTCCCTTTCAGGTTTTTGACTTACCGAGTATACAATCTTTTGTATATATCCCTTATTTTTCCCCAAACCTTTTTGGTTCATCGGGATGCCCTTATTTTTGTCTAGGTATGTCAACCTAGTAGGTCATTCTTATGCGTAGTATTTTTTGACTATGTCCGCGTTCACAGGGTGCGGGAAATCTTCACCGTCCATGGTGGTTAGAATCATAGCACCGCCCGAGAATAACTTTTTAACAATAAATGGCCCTTAATAAGTGGGAGTCCATTTCCCCCTGTGATCTCCTTATGGCAGAATGATGCACTTTATTACCAAGTCAGCAGCCTGATATACCTGATGTTTGATCTTTTTGTTAAAAGCTTTGATCACGCGCTTTTGGTACATCTGACCATGACAAATAGCAGCCAGTCTCTTCTTGTCAATAAAATTCAACTGACCCTGCCTAGTTTGAATCCATTCGTCTTCGTCTAAATTTGCTTCTTTCATAATCCTTAGAGAAGGAATATGAACTTTGACAGGCAGGACATCTTCCATGCCATAGACTAAAGAGAAAGGGGTTGCCATAATTTATGTTTGTTCCAAAGTACGGTAGCCATGAATGGAAAATTGTAGCATCTCATGTCAGTCTTTATAGGTCACCACCATCTTTTGCATAATCTTCTTCATATTCTTGTTGGCAGCTTCCATTGTGCCATTCATCTTAGGTCTGTATGGAGAAGAGTTGTTATGTTTGATCTTGAGCTACATGCAGTGTTCAGTGATCAAAGCATTGTTGATATTGGTACCATTGTCAATGATAATTCTCTCAGGGATACCATACCAACATATGATGTTATTCTTGATGAAACTGGCTACACCGTTCTTGGTAACTAAGGAAAATGAAGCTGCTTCAACCCACTTGGTAAAGTAGTCAATGGCAACAAGAATGAAACAGTGTCCATTAGAGGCAGTAGGTTTGATTTCACTAATCATATCAATTCCCCACATTGAAAATGGCCAAGGAGAAGTCATGACATTCAAAGTAATCGGAGGCACGTGAACCTTGTCAGCATAAATTTGGCACTTGTGGCAAGTCCTCGAGTAGCGATGACAATCGGTTTCCATGGTCGACCAATAGTAACCAGCTCTCAGAATATTCTTGGCTATAGTATGTCCACTGGAGTGAGTTCCAAAGATACCTTCATACATGTCCCCCATGATCTTCTATGCTTCTTTCTTGTCCATACAACGGAGCAAAATTGAATCATGGTTGCGTTTGTATAAGATCCCATTTCTCAGGAAGAACTTGGCTGAGAACCTCAACAGGAATTTCTTGTCGTTAACTGACGCCCCTTCAGGATAATCTTGAGCTTCGAGATATCTTTTCACCCCATGAAACCAATGTTTTTCCTCTACCCCATCAGTGTCAATCTCATAGCAGTGTGCTAGTTAGTCAAATATTTCGATAGTAATTCGGGGAGCTTCGTTGTCCCATATGACCTTGAACATAGAAGACATGGTAGCCAAAGCATCTGCCAACTGACTTTCTTCTCTCAGAATGTGTTCAAAGGTAACCTCTTCAAAGTATGGAATTAGGGCTAGCACAAGTTCTTTGTATGGGATAAGATTTGGATGTTTTGTATCCCACTCTCCTTTAACTTGACCGGCCACCAAAGAGAGTCTCCATATACACATAAGAATTTGATTCTTAAGTCAATAGCAACTTTAAGACCCAAGATGCACGCTTCGTATTTGGCCATATTATTGGTATAGTCAAAGTAGAGTCTGGCAGTGAAGGGAGTGTGGCAACCTTCAGGAGAAATGATCACAACCCCAATTCTGTTACCCAGTGTGTTGGAAGCTCTATCAAAAACCATAGTCGATTGGGATCCTTGTTCAGGTCCTTCATACGGTCTAGGCTTTTCATAATCTGTAATCAACATTATATTCTCATCTGGGAATTCAAAGTTTATAGATTGGTAATCATCCACAGCTTGATGTGCCAAATGATATGCCAACACATTTCCTTTTATTTCTTTTTATGCAGTGTACTGAATATCATATTCAGTTAAGATCATTTGCCATCGGAATATCCTTTCGGAGAGAGTTGGCTTTTCGAAGATATACTTGATGGGATCCATCTTAGAGATTAATAGAGTGGTATGAGTTAACATATACTATTTTAGTCGGCGAGCAGCCCATGCCAAAGCGCAACAAGTTTCCTCGAGCAGTGAATATCTTATTTCACAGTCGGTAAACTTTTTGCTAAGGTAGTATATTGCATGCTCTTTTCGACCAGACTCGTCATGCTGCCCCAACACACACCCCATTGAATTCTCTAACACGGTTAATTACATGATCAAAGGTCTTCCTTCAACCGGTGGCATCACAATTGGTGGTTCTTGCAAGTATTCCTTGATCTTGTCAAAAGCTATTTGGAAATCGTAATTCCATCTTACCACTTAATCTTTCTTCAGCAGCTTGAAGAGTGGCTTACAAGTAGCAGTTAAGTGAGAGATGAATCGGGAAATGTAGTTTAGACGTCCCAAGAAACCTCTAACTTCCTTCTCTGCGCGAGGAGATGGAATTTCTTGGATAGATTTGACTTTGGCGGGATCAACTTTAATTCCTTTTCCACTGACGACAAATCCTAGGAGCTTACCAGACCTTACCTCGAAGATGCATTTGTTGGGACTCAACCTTAGCTTGTATTTCTTCAGCATGTCAAACAGTTTGTGCAGATGATCAAGGTGTGCTTCCTTAGTTTGGGACCTTGCTATCATGTAATCAACATAGACTTCTATATAATGATGAATCATATCATGAAATAAAGCCACCATATCTCGTTGATAAGTTGCACCTGCGTTCTTCAGCCTAAAAGGCATGACTTTATAACATAAGGTGTCCAATTGTGGGACAAAAGTAGTCTTCTCCATATCTGTAGGTGCCATTTTGATTTGGTTGTAACCCGAGAAACCATCCATGAAGGAAAACACCTTGTGTTGAGCAGTGTTGTCAACTAAGACATCAATATATGGTAGTGGGAAGTCGTCTTTGGGGCTTTCCCTATTTAAATCCCCGTAGTCTACAAACATACATACCTTACTGTCTTTCTTCAGTACTAGAACAACGTTTGCAACCCATTGGGGATACGAAGTTACTGCCAAGAAACCTGCATTGAACTATTTTATTACCTCAGCCTTGATATTCTCAGACATATTAGGGCGCATGCGATAAACCTTTTGTTTGATCGGAGAACAACCTTATTTCATTGGCAGACAATGAACCACGATATCAATATCGAGCCCTGGCATGTATTCATATGACCAAGCAAAGACCTCAACATATTCATGCAACATCTGAACCAATCTGCTCTTGATACTGTCCTCCAAGTTGGCGCCGATCTTGACTTCCTTCCTATCTACCTCTGTACCCAGGTTTATCACTTCCACCGGTTCTTCGTGCGGTTGGATGGCCTTTTCCTCTTATATCAGGAGTCTGGCGAGTTCTCCAGGTATCTCACAATATTCTTCACCTTCGTCTTCGGCTTGATAGATTGGATTCTCGAAGTCATAGATGGCAATAACATAATTATTGTCAATGAGACCCAGAGTGGATGTGGCTCTGCAAATGTGTGTGTGCATGTAAGGTCACATGGCTATTTGAAAATGCAGTAAAATAAAAGAAAGACAAGGAGCGCAAAATTTGAATGCAAAATTATCCAATATTTTCATTAAATGAGCATATTATATATGAAATGACAAACCCTTAACAAATGGACCATTGTGCCCCGGGCAAGGCACATGGTTTCAAGTTATTGTTTTTTTTGAAGGAAATTATACAGACAAAGTTCTTAAAGCAATAAAAATAGGAAATAGAAATTACTTCTAGTTGAAGGAGATTGAGATGAAGTCTTTGGCCCTCCAGTTGTTGAGTCCGCCATCAGCAGTTGGGAATATCCAGTCGTCCAAGTTACCATCACTATCAGTGTCCTCCAGAGCATTGACCTCATTGTTGCTAATACGGAGAGGTGGTCCACCAACACGAGCACATCAAACCTCTTTATGAGCCTTTGAAGTAAAACTCAATCTAAATTTGTCATATTTGTAGGGGATGTCAGGAAGTTGTCCTCACATAGTGCAACCTCCATTTTCTACAACAGCCCTAGCATCATTTAGAGAGGCCATTCTTGGTGTGCCTTTAGAGACTTTAGGAGTAGCAGGAGTAGCAACAACAATCATTGAAGGGATTACCTCAAAAGCTAGACAGGGGTTTTAATGAGTTCGCCATCCATCTCAACGTATTTGAAAGAATTCAAGTGACTAACCAAATATTCTTCCTCTCCATAGACTGTGACAACCTTCCCTTTCACTGGGTACTTCAATATTTGATGTAATGTAGAGGTAACTGCACCCGCCCCATGAATCTATGGGCGTCCGAGCAAGCATGAATAGGCGGGGAGAATATCCATTACATAAAAAGTTGAATTGAAGACTTCAGACCCCACCTTGATCGGGAGATCAACCTCTCCGTGGACCATTCTTTTCGAACCATCGAAGGCTCTCACCACAATATCGCTGGGTTTCAGCACCAGCCCTTCACAGTCTAATTTTTCCAAAACACCTTTGGGTAAAACATTGAGGGAGGACCCAATATCTACTAACACATGCGCCAAAGTGGTGCCTTTGCATTCAATATAGATGTGGAGAGCTTTATTGTGATTCTTCCCCGCCGGGGTTAAATATGCATCAGAAAATCTCGCCATTGTTAGCAGTTAGGCTTGCCACACAATTCTCAAATTGATCAGCAGTGGTATCTTGTGGTACATAGGCATTTTTCAAGAATTTCAGCAGAGCTTGGGCATGTGCGTCGGAGCATAACAACAAGGACATCATAGATATCTTTTAGGGTGTCTTCCCTAGTTGTTCCACTATTTTGTAATCACTTTTTCAGATGATTTTCGAAATTTCTCCCATCTCTTGTCTAGACGGGTATTCAATTGTAACCTCTTTTGGGGGTGCCTCCGTCAGGGCAGGCTCAGTAAGTTTCTCTTTACCTCGGGTACTGGCAGTTGGCCCAAAAGCAAGAATATGAACATGTGTTGTGGTAGTTGTTGGAGGAGAGATCTCTGGAGAGAAGATCCTTCCTGTTCTAGTGACCTTACTAGTTCCAGCAATGTTTGTAATTTCAAGCTCTTCATTTTCAGTAATTCATGGCTCTTGCTTGACTCCAAAGGTCGAGCTGTGGCAGAAGGAGAAATTAATATTGTTCATTAAAAACCACAAAACAAACCGAAACACGAGAGATGAACTACGGCGCTCTGATTCCTTAAAAGGGATGCATAGGCATCTGGTCACAGGGATCATCCGAGCAAAACTTTGTAAATATTTCCTTCTTTTCCCTGTGTTTTCTTTTGCATGCATTCCCTCTTTGCATTTTTCCTTTAGCTCGTAAGCTTAGATTTAAACACATCCCCTAATTAGAACAACAAGAGTGGATACCATATAGTACTACGAACCTGTGGGGTGCTAATACCTTCCCCTTGCATAACATACCCAATTACTCGATCTCTCGGTTGTTTGATCATGATTTCACCCTTCTTATGTTTACTCAATGTTTACCTTCCCCTTCCTGTGGGATAAAAAACGTTCGATGTCAACTTCATTGGTTTCATATCGATGATTTGTTCAGCCGGTTGTTCTACCTGACGAGTACCAACTTCAAAAACTATCATTACCATACATCCGCAAGTTGACACACTCAAAATCGGAAAATCACCAAAGGCGACTTCAAGCTATCTAACCAAAATTTGAGTCCAAACAACAAAAGAAATAATTAAAAATATTACTATTAATTACTATACTATAAAGCCTTGGGTGAAGTGGGAAAAATGAGAGCCAAGCAAAAAATTAAAAAGAATTCATTGACTGTGCATAGCAGGGCGCGCTAAGAGGCACAGAGCGTGCTACACCAATTGCAGAAAAACAGGGAAACTGGTGCAGCTGCTATGCAAGATCCATTTACACCTAAACAACCTCAAACATAAAATATTTAAAACATAAAAACTTCCTCAATCTAAACAGGTCAAGCTTACAGAAAAACACAAATTGACATAAGAAAACAAATGGATGAAAGTGAATTAAACAAGTTCAACACACAACATAAACGAACATAAACATGCTTATTTTACGTCGTAAGCTCGACACCTTTATTATGCAAGCTAGTAACCTCCTCTCGTCATGCCATGGTATTGTCACACCGTGTAAACCTAAAGAAAGTGTCCTAACAACCACACAATAAACTTAAGAAAACGAGACAATTCACAAAAATACGTGAAAACAAAGAAAAACACATATATGCAAAGTATAGAAAGTAAACACAAAACATGTATAAGTAAAACTAGACAGGTTTATGTAAACATTATATACAACATATACATTAATTAAAAAACTCAAAAACAAAGAAACTATCGCAATTCCAAATAATATACACCAATCTCCGGTAACAGCGTCATTTTACTGGAAGCGGTAAGACGGCAAGCAAAAAGTAAAGTATTATTTTACCGGGTGATATTTAGGTTATATTGTATCGTGTCCACAGAGGTTAGTGTATTGAAATGTCATTCGACAAATATCTCGTTAATGAGTTTTTTGGGATAAATGAGTTGAAAGGTATCAACAGAACATAAATGTATAAAAAAGGAAAGACAAACTTATCCGACTCGAATGTACTATACTCGTCATAAACTTAAACCTATCGACCATTTATACTAAACCTACAATATTCATCAATTTTATCACATGTCAAACAAAACACCCACTGTATCCTCTCAGTGGAGATCTCTCAACCAACCTTAACAACACAAAAGTCAACCGTACTCGCTTGCGTCGACGATCTCTCAGAGCGACACAAACAACACAGAGACATTAATCACAAACATCCTAAGTGAATGTCAGCTCTAAATCTATCTCTAGAATCCAGAGACTAACATATAATTATCCTAGATAAGTATCCAAGCAGTATATGTCTATAGAAACTCAAATCCTTAGCACAGAGAAAAAATCAAGGATAATAATCGACAAAGATTTGTGAAGCAAGTTTTATATAACGCTATGGGCGATAAATATACACGATTTCAAAGTAAATATACATACAAAACCCAACAAAATAGAAATACATAGAGAGGAGAAGAGATAAACCACAAATCTTCTAGTTTATCAGCGCCGGTCGATGAGAAATCCAACTCCAATCATCCATAAGCAAAGCCATAGTGTTGTTTTCTAAGCTAATCTATTAAAAATAAGGTTGATGGAATTTGGGAATAAAAACACCCCAAAAACCATATAAAAAATGAACTGAAAATGAAGTTATAAAATAAATCTCAACAGACCGCACTTAGCGGGCTCGCTGCGCTAAGCGGGTTGCGCGATATTTACACATTAAATCGACATAAACCATGCTAAGCGCGCTATCTGTGCTAAGCGGGCTCAAAAACTAAGGTTCTGCCAAAATGTCAAAATGCAAGCAACGCGCTACAAAATACGCTAAGCGCACTCGCGCTTAACGACCTTTTATGCGCTAAGCAGGCTCAACTAGGCAAAACTTCTCAAAATTGGTCTTTTTTTTCTTCCGAAAACGCGCATCCGAAGCCGTGCTCTCGACACCTTATTCTTTGATGCTCCAAAATGCAACAAATACCTACAAAATGAATGGAAAAAAATCAAATGATACAATATGTACACAACCACACAAATAAACACTAACTAAACGTGTTTACACAAAAGTCGAGTTTATTCAACAATTATTAACAACAAAGAGGTGATAAGTGCAACAAAAAGTAAATACAAAAATAGCTACAATTTGCATTTATCAATAGGTGAGGGATAACTATGTTGTATTGGTGGTTTTTAACTTCCTTGATATTATATGATATGCACAAGGGATCAAATGTGGTTGATACTTAGATGGGACACTCACCTCTTTTGAAATTTGGATGCTCGGTCAAATTAACTAAAGACTATCCATCCCCTGGTTAAGATTGAGGGTTTTTTCTTATAGAAAAGAAACTCCTACTTCTAGGCTCAAAGGGGTTGAGTAGTGATTATCTTCCTTATACTATGGTGTTTAGGAATTGAAACAATGCCTAACATCGCCAACAAGGTTTTATTCAAAAGCATACAACCATTAATTTCGTGTACTTCATTTTCATCATTCTTTCTCTAATATTTTCTTAAACAAGAGTTTGATATTGCTAAACTTAAAAGTATGAGTGAACAAGAATGTATTGACTCAAAACATGCATATTCATTTCATTGTTATTATTATAATTCGAAAACAAACAAGTTTTACAAGTGAATAATACTTAACAAACAAGAAAGATTACAAATGAAAATGATTGAATAGTCTAATAATCGCATGTGTTAGGGAGACTTTCCTAGACTTGATTCTTCGCTTGATTATCCATTTCCCACCCAAAGGTTAAGGTCATCATCCTCGTAGAAGTTGATATGGAAGTCCTTTAGGGGCCCTCCTCCAGAATCCTCAACATATGTAGCCTTTTCGGATATATCTTCGCCCCCACTTGTACGAGCTATGGCGTAGCGACTTTGCCCGCATGCAGGGGGCATATGATTACTCTGTATGTTCAGGCCGTTTAGCAGGAACAAGACTACCTTTAAATCTATGATATCATGGACTTTGTACTTGAGTGTATTATAACCTTCAACTGTGTGTCCAGGTGCTCCTGAGTGGAATTCACACTTAGCATTAACGTCATATCCTAGAGGATAAGGTATTGGAGGAGGTCCAAGCTCTTTTGGTTCAACTTGCAAGCTACTAAGAAAGTGAGGAAGAAACTGATTGTAAGGTATTGGAATTAGATCTAACTTATTTCTTGGCATTCTTGGTCTTTGTTAACCCTATTAATAGCAGTTCTGTTGTTGATGCTGATTTAGGCACTAATTAAGTTCTCGTTCCTAATTCATCTATCTTGGTTGAGGAATAAACAATGGACACTGAAGGGGAGATCCTGAAAGCCAAGATTATGGAGGATACCCGTGAAGCAACCCATGATCTAAGGTGAAACTTGGAAGATGGGAATGAGTGACCATTTTTGCTATGGCAGTCGGTGTGGGATTTCCTTCCTTTCTGAATAATGTTTGCAGGATTTCCATAATCAGGCTCACCTAAGTGATTGACCTTTGCCCTCAATAGTTCTTGGTCCCATCGAAGTTTTTCCATAGTCTTTTGAGACATACTTCTAGTTCCAAGCGTGTATCGGATAATTATCTAGCTTATTCGAAGATTCTGAGCAAAAGGCCCCAATGATTTTTCGTTTTAAATATGGAATGCATGGATGCATGCAGAGACCATTAAAAGGTTTAATGCATGTGTTAAGATTAATTTACTATGATGATATGATGTAATGACATGCAACATCATAGGTTAAAAGGTTCAGTATATTCTAGATAATTGCATATGAATCTCAAAGCAGGTTAGACTTTTCAGATTCAAAGGTCTGACATGTTTCTGAATATATGATTTCCAAGGTATGTAGAGTTTTAGGTTTCCTGCAAAAAACCCATATCCCCTCACCGATAGGTTCTAAGGCTCTTATGAAGGTTCTTAGAGTCATTGATCCTAGTATGAGAATACCGTTATAAAAAAAAATGAATTGTGAGCCAAGAATACCCTCAAGAGGGTCTATTCTAAGTGAGGTCAACCCTCGAATTCAAAATCCATTGGTATACTAAAGGTTCATTGAGTCACATATTCCTCCTTGAAAGTATTGTCATCAGTACAAAATATTGATAAAACCCATAAAAGTGAAAGAAAATGGTCATCACAACCAAATTCGAATTTAGGAGTCGATTATGCAAGGAGTAGATATTAGCATCCCTAACATTCGTTATACTCAACGAGAAACATTTTAATTTTTTTTGCATGTATGGGTGTTGTTTGAAATTTACTTGCAATTATTGCTTTTAAAGGATTTATTAAGGGGAAAAATAAGTTTAGTGTGCTCGCCAAGATTTCAAAATCTTATGCCTACGTATTCTTATAGTGCAATGAGAAAATCAGAGCCCCATAGTTCGTGGGTAGAAAATAGTATTTGTTGGTTGTTTTTATTGGATGATGTTAACGTTCATGTTCTAGAAGCTAAATGTTACTTGTATGTTCGAGCATAGGAAACTTAAGCGTTGTTTGTATTGCGGTAGAACAGAAATAACATGTCCTTTAGGTAAATTTTTGAATGCCCTAAGGAAAAAGAAGAAGGTCTGAATGGTTATGATTGATTTTATAAGGGAGACAAGAATCAGACCATAAGCTAGGTACGACCGACAATCCAAGTACTCAGGATCTGAAAGGACATGTGCATCCTGACCTCTCTTTTTCATCCCAAAAGTTTTGTTTATAATATTTGTGAAGCAGGTTTGATAGTTGGTACTTAGAGGGAGACAAGCATCAAACCACAAGATAAGTACGACCAACAATCAAAATACTCAAGAGCTGAAAGGATAAGTGCATCCTGACCTCTCTTTTTCATCCCATGAGGACCGAATTAAACTCGTTTATTTTTAAGTATTTTAAATGGAGGACAAGAATTGGACCACAAGCTAAGCACGGTTGACAACCCAAGTGTGATACGGTGGGAGAACTGACTTGAGGTTTTGCGTTTGTTTTCGCAAATGTTTCGGTTGAGCAAGAGTCGCCACCGACTTTTTATTTTATCCTAAGGAAAGGTTAAAAAGCACAACAAAAACCTTTTGAGATGTTTTCTTGGGTTCGGGGAGTAGATTATAGAAAGGGAAGGTATTAGCACCCTTTCTATCCATGGTTATCCATGGGCTCTTAGTTACTTGCTTAGATCACTTGCCTTTTGTTTTCAATTGTTTTAAATGGTGCTTGTGTGTGGGTTTGAAAATGTTTTGAAAAGAAGCCAATGTGGTGGCAACCTTTGCAATGATCCATGTTGGGATGTATACAAAGGTGTATGTCTTTTGAAAAGGTTTTCATTTGTTTTTGAAGATTATTTTGAAAGTGTTGTGAGGTGTGTTTTAGAAAATAGGCAAGTGTTTTAGTTTGCAAGATTGATTCAAGTAACTAAGAGGTTATCTAATCCTAAATTTCTCAAAGTTTATCGCTATGTTTTAACCCTTTTAACAAGTTTGTTCCACCATTGTATTTGGTGGACAATCTCATGTTAGGATGTGAAAGGGACGGGCGCGGGTCATCGTTTAGACCATACTTGAAACGGTGCCAAGTATCTTTGGGCATTTTCTTTAAGGGACTTGATCATTTGTTTAGGCAACATTTTGAAAGCGTCATCGAGGGACTATGATCATTTGATTTGATTTGTTTTGCCCAAAGAGACCTAACATGCAATATGGCCCATTTATTTTAAGGCAACAAAGTGGAATACCCTAGGGGGTGCAAGTGTGATTTGTGTGTCCATTTTCATGCTTTGATTATCTTGAGATTAGGTCAAACTATTTTGTTCTTTTTATTCGCATACAAACCCTAATTCTAGCATGGTATGTTTAGAAAGCATTTAAAGTGCGAAATTTAAATTTCTACGCTATTACAACACAATAATATAGGGAGGGGGGTACAATGTTTCAAATGGGGATTTTGACAAGGAATTTAAACCTAAAACTATTACATCAACTTTGATTTATTTACAATTTAATTAATGTACAATAATTAAATAAAAATGGAATAAATATGCAAGATGCAAAAATGTTTTGTATATGTATGAAAAAAAGTATTAAAAATAAAAAGAAAATAAAAGATATTATTTTTTGGAGTTTTTTATGTTTAGGGCAAAACCCTAATACTATTAAACAAAATGTATTATTTATTAATATATATAATATTTATCATTTATACACAAAAATAAAATAAGAAAAGAAATATATTTGTAAAAATGATTTTTTTAGTGTTTAATAATAATAAAATTAAATATGTGTATTTTTTGGTATTTTATTCTAAATATATTAATATATATATATATATATTTATGTATTAAGTTCTAAATATGTATTATATATAAAAAATAATAATATTTAATATTTAATAAAAAAAAGTAATTTTTCTATAAAATATTTTCAGAAAGTAAAACAAAAATAAAAATGTATAGAAATGCATTTGTACTATTTTTTTAGTATTTTAAACAAAATATATATATATATATCTATTTATGTATAAACTAAAAGATAGTAAAATAAATGCCTAACAAAATCAAAAATGGTGAGAAAAAATATTTTTATATTTTTTATGTCATGAGAAAAAATAAACAAAGTCAATCAAAAAAGAAAAAAGTCAAAAAGTCAAAGAAATAAGCAAATGGGCCTTGGGGGTGTAAAAGCAATTATGTGGTGCAAATAAGAAAAATGTTCCAGGCCCAGCCCAGAAGACCTGTCTTCAACCTCCAGCAAACAGTGTTTGAAAATACGCGCGCCCTGTTCCTCATCTTCCAACTCTTGATTCCTGGCTTTTCAATGCAAACTCATAACATAAAAGATGTTCAGCATGAAGAGACGATTCTAACCATATGCATAACTTGATCTAACTCTCTAAGATGAGGGAGAATTTCTCCTCCCCCAAATCCTAACCTAGATTTTCTGCCATTTTCAAACCTCAAATTCTCACAACTCAAGCAAAAGAAATGAAAAGTAAAAACATGTACATGTTCAGTGGCATGAGTAGAACCTTGTTTATTCACAAACTTAAAGCTAATGATGCATAATAAGAGAGATATGAGTTCACCAAGATACCTGTTCAGCTGAAGTTCTATCTGGAAATGTAGGAACTTTCAGTGCAAGGTGATGATTGGAAAAGCTTCCTTGAGGTCCAGGGATGCTATTCCAATGTTTACTTTGTCTTGAAAGCTTCTGAATCGAGCTAGAGAACTTCACCTGCAAGTCAGAAATGTGAAAATGGTGGAAGTGGTTAGAGTGATTACAGGTCGTGCTTTTGCTTTTGGTTAGCTTGCATAGATGGTATGGAAGGTGTGTGAATTGGTTTGGGCAAGAGAGCTCGAGAGAAATGAGAGATAGCACTCAAACTGCAGGGCCTGCCCTATTTTTGCAGTTTGAGAGTGATTCTGAGATGGAGGGTGTTTTGAAGGCTAAGGGCTCGTGTATTAGCTTGGTTGTGTTGTGTGAAACGTGTTTGATAACTTTGTTTTTGTGTTCTTTTGCTGATATGGAAGTTGGTGTGTGTTATGGTGCTTTTCTTCACTCTTAAGCAAACAAAGGCAACTTGTGTTTCTAGGTCAGTAGAGGACCCCTAATCCTGCTGCAAAGCTTCTCTTGATCAGTGTGTTATGCTCATAATCTTGTGCCAATCAGATTTGCAATGTACTTGTTGGATTTTCAATTTGACATAAAGTGCAACTTTTCAAAAATGGCTATTTTGCTTTATCTAAAAATGGATTAAACCTTCATACAATGCTTTAGCTCAAAGAACATGGTCTTGGCACAAAGAATATGCATTAAATTATTGAGTGTAACTTGGTTTAAGGACCTGTAATCTAGCTTAAAGCATGCTGAGTTCAAATTGCAAGGTTATGGACATGTAACTTGGTCATGAACAAAGTGAGTTTTTGCCATATTGTGAAATTCGATTCTCCCTAACCATGAGGTTGTTTAAGAAGTTCTTGGACATTTTGGAAAGCTTGGAATGTTTACTACAATCCATCTTTGAAGTGCAATTTGAAATTCCAAGTGGAAGTGTATGGAAAATGGTCTTGAAGTTAGGTAGAAAACCTTGTCAAAATAGGTCAAAAATTCACTAAGTTATGAATGGTTTAGTACCCTTATTCAAAAATTTGTAACTTGAGATACAAGCCTCAAATGAGAAAACTTTGTGAATCAAAGTTGTAGATTATGCAACAATATACAACTTTCATGTTTTGACTTTTGTTTGAATCCAAATGAATCTTGGTGAAAAAGTGGGGCAAACTTGGGAAAAAATTAGGGTTTTCCATAACTTAGAAAAATTCTAAGTTATGAAAAATTCCATTTTAAACCCTAATTTGCATTTCTTGGTTTCTTGGTGAACAAGTTTCATGATTTGGCATGTTTTGATGAAAAATGAATCTTGACTCTTGATTTTGACCAAAAAGTCAAAGTTTGACTTTTCAGTATACAGTCAAAATTGATCAATTGACTGGGAAATTCAACTGTCAATCTTGTGTATTTGGGATCTTTTGAGCTTGTTGAGCATGTCAAGACAATTCCATGGGGTCCTTGAGTTCATATGTGAGCTTGGTTTGCCATTGGCTAGGTCAAATAGTCAAAAATTGCCTTTGTGCAGTCAAAACCCTAAAAATGACCATTTTGCCCTTTTGATGATCTGATCAAATTTCTTGTGGAATTGTGATCCAAACTTGATCAAATGGCCCATATGAGTTCATAATGTTGATGTGGGTCAATTTTCATGAGATTTGACTGTCAATTGGCCACAGTTGACTTTTTCCCTAATACAGCTGATTTCTAGGTCATCTGTCCAATTGACTGGGTAAAACTTGGAATCAAGACTTGAAACTTGGTATGGATAAACTTGGGAGTCCAACATGAAGCATGAAAGCCATCTTAGGCTTTTTAGGTCAAAACATCTTTGTGCAAACACAAACCCTAATTTGGGTCAACAGTGCAAGGAGAAATCTTGAGCAGAGGAAACCCTAACTGGAGCTTGATCTTCAAAGGGTCTTGTGATGAGAAAATGTTGAGGAAATGGGAGGGCAAATTTTGGGGTACAACAGTTGCCCCTGTTCAATCTTCTTGAACCTGAAGAGTTAGATTGACAGGTTTGCCTTTCGTGACTCGAGGGTAAAAGGAGATTGGACACTAGAGTGCCCGGAAATTTGCACTCGCATGTTGGAGTCTCAACAATGTGATGTCGGGAATGGGCTTACAGATGCCATTAGGAGAGATGGTGGATAGGGAGATGGGCTTATAGATGCCATCTGGAGATGTGACAGAAACTTGTCGGGAATGGGCTTATAGATGCCATTTGGAAGTGTTGATCGCATAAGAGATTTCTTAGCGAGAACTTGTGTATTTGAGAAAGACAGATGTTTTCCTGGCTTGGTACAGGTGTTTGATCTTCAATCTCTTTATGCAGATATGCCCTGGCTAGATACAAGTGTCGAGTCTACAAATGGTTGCTCACAGATGTGCCCTGGCTGGATACAAGAATCGAATCCGGAAATAGTTGTCAACAGATATGCCCTGGCTGGATACAGGAATCGAATCTTCGAACTCTTCAGACGTGCCCTGGCTAGATACAGGAATCGAGTATGGAAATATGGTCAACAGATATGCCCTGGCTGGATACAGGAGTCGAATCTGGAAATGTTGTAGTTGATAGATGTGCCCTGGCTGGATACAGGAATCGAATCTTCGAACTCTTCAGACGCGCCCTGGCTAGATACAGGAGTCGAGTCTGGAATTTGTGACAGTTGAAGGTAGTTGTCTTTAGGGTTGTCTTTTTCCCTGAAAAGGTCAAAAACATAAGTTGTATGCAATGTCATGATGTATGATATGCATGGTGCCATGCTGTTCAACATGAGATAGTGTGAGCATGCACTTTAACATGTATGTAAGCAGGATATATGAAATGTGAAATGTTTATGAGTGTAACTTCGTCTTAAGGAAAATAAATCCTTGACGACTGGCCGGGGAATTGCTCTGTGGGAGAGATACTTTGCCGAAGTTTTGATGAGAGGCCTGCTGAGGACTTCAATGATGGATTCCGCTGGGGATAATGATGATAAACTCCGCTGGGGATGATGTTGACAAGTTATGTCGGGGAAACTTGATTAGCTCCGCTGGGGATAGGAAGAACTTTGCCGAGGGCGATCTTCCGTAGCAATTAACTGAGGATAACCCAGTTATAAGTCCTTTGTGAGGAATAACTCTGAATAAAGCTCGGGAGAGACGTCCGTATTCCGTAGGGAACAAGCTTCCAGAATCTACTGGGGATAGCTTTTTGACCTGCCGGGGAAAGTTGGCGACTTCACTGAGGGAAGTATTGCTGAATCTTGTCTTACTCTGTGGGGAGTTAAGGGAACTTGGTCATATTCTTCAGTCGAATCTACCTTGGTACCTTGGCAGACAAAGCAACCAGACTGCATCAGGCAACTTCATATTGCCCCTGTCTCTGATGTCACCTGTAATCAATCTTCCGTTTTTTTTTGCAAATATTTATGAATCAGTAATTTAATGTCAAATGCATATATCAAAAATGAACATTGGACGTTCGTCGCAAGACAAAACAGAAAAAGGAAAAACAATGGCAATTTGTATGGACAAGTGAATTCGTATTGATTTGAATTTTGCCTGTGAATAGGCGTTTTTTGTACAAGAGGCTGACATCCTAGTAAGAGAATGCCGCCAAATAACACATAATTTACAATTTTGAAAAGAAAACAAAACAGCTATGTGAACAATCCTACTGGGTTCCAACTCTGCTATCGCCTTTATGTCTCCAAGCGTCTCATCGCTTTGCTGCCTAGTTGAAGATGAAGCTGATTGGTCGATGCCGAAGTCTGAGCCAGATAGTTGATGCCGAATTCCGGATGCGAAGTGATCCAATGAGACATAGTGTTACGCTTTATCCCTAACTTTTGCCTGGACCGCCCTTTCGGATTTTCAGTCCACCGGGATACCCATTTTTGCCCAAGCCGCCTTTTCAGGTTTTCGACTTGCCGGGTGTACAGATTTTTCATTTCATCCCTTATTTTTGCCCGAACCCTTTTGGTTCGCCGGGAAGCCCTAATTTTTGCCTAGGTATGTCAACCTAGCGGGTCTTTTATTTATGCGTAGTATCTTTTCACTATGTCTGCATTGGCGGGGTGAGGAAGGTCGTCACCATCCATGGTGGTTAGGATCATGGCTCCTCTTGAGAACACATGTTTAACCACAAATGGCCCTTCGTATGTAGGGGTCCATTTGCCCCGAGGATCACTTTGAGGAAGGATGATGCGTTTGATTACCAGGTCTCCAACTTGATACTCTTGTGGTTTGACTTTCTTGTTAAATGCCCTGATCATCCGTTTTTGATACGTCTGACCATGACAGATAGCGGTGAGTCTCTTTTCGTCAATCAGATTTAATTGATCAAGTCGAGTCTGGATCCAGTCATCTTCACTCAGATCTGCATCTTTCATTATTCGGAGAGAGGGTATCTGGACTTCAATTGGCAAGACTGCCTCCATGCCATAGACCAAAGAGAAAGGAGTTGCCCCAGTTGATGTCCTTGCTGAGGTACGGTACCCATGAAGAGTGAACGGCAACATCTCGTGCCAATCTTTATAGGTCACTGTCATCTTCTGCACAATTTTCTTGATATTCTTATTGGCTGCCTCTACAGCCCCATTCATCTTCGGCCGGTAGGGAGAAGAATTGTGGTGCTGTATCTTGAATTGTTCGCAGAGCTCAGTGATCATTTTATTATTAAGATTGGTACCGTTGTCCGTAATGATTCTTTCCGGGACGCCATACCGACATATCAGATTATGCCGGATGAAACGTGCCACGACGCTCTTGGTTACTGTGGCGTAGGAAGCTGCCTCAACCCACTTCGTGAAGTAATCGATCGCCACTAAGATGAAGCGATGCCCATTGGATGCCGTCGGTCGGATCTCACCGATCATATCAATCCCCCACATTGCAAAAGGCCAAGGTGCCGTCAGGACGTTCAGAGGAACTGGAGGAATATGCACCTTGTCAGCATAGATCTGGCATTTGTGACAAGTTCGAGAGTGTTGGTAACAATCAGCTTCCATTGTGGACCAGAAATATCCTGCCCTAAGGATTTTCTTTGCCATGGTGTGTCCACTGGAATGTGTCCCAAATGTACCTTCATGCAGTTCTATCATGATCTTCTCTGCTTCAGCCTTATCCACACAACGTAGTAGAGTTGAATCATGATTCCGTTTGTAGAGAATGCCGTTGCTGAGGAAGAATTTTGCCGCGAACCTCCTCATGAACTTCTTGTCATTGACAGATGCACCTTCAGGGTATTCCTGAGCTTCCAAGTACCTCTTCACCTCATGATACCAGGGTTTTTCAGTCACCTTTTCAACCTCCAGATCGCAGCAATATGTCGGTTCGTCCAACTTCCAAATGATGATCCGGGGGGCCTCATTGTCCCATTTAACTTTGAACATTGAAGACATCGTAGCTAGTGCGTCCGCTAGCTGATTCTCCTCTCTCGGGAGATGCTCAAAAGTTATCTCTTCAAAGTGGGGAAGCAAAGTTGACACATACTCCTTGTAAGGAATAAGATTTGGGTGTTTCGTATCCCATTCGCCCTTGATCTGATTGATCACGAGAGCGGAATCTCCGAAGACACTCATAAACTTGATCCTTAAATCGATTGCAGCTTGTAAGCCCATGATACATGCTTCATATTCTGCCATGTTGTTGGTGCAGTTGAAACACAATCGGGCGGTGAATGGAGTATGAGTTCCTTTGGGAGATATGATTACAGCGCCGACGCCGTTACCCAGAGCATTGGAGGCTCCGTCAAAATGCATGGACCATCGGGATCCTTCCTCAGGTCCTTCATCCGGTCCAGGTACTTCACAGTCAGTTACCACCATGATGTCTTCGTCCGGAAAATCAAAGTTCAACGATTGGTAATCGTCCACAGGTTGGTGTGCCAAATGATCTGCCAGTACACTTCCCTTAATAGCTTTCTGAGTTGTATACTGGATGTCATATTCCGTCAAGATCATTTTCCATCTCGCTATCCTTCCAGACAGAGCAGGCTTTTCAAATATATACTTGATGGGATCCATCTTTGAAATTAATAGAGTAGTGTGAGTCAGCATATACTGTCTCAGCCGGCGAGCAGCCCATACTAGAGCGCAGCAAGTTTTCTCGAGCAGTGAGTAACGAGACTCACAGTCGGTAAACTTTTTGCTCAAGTAATAAATAGCGTGCTCTTTTCGGCCAGACTCGTCATGCTGCCCCAGCACACACCGCATAGAATTATCAAGTACTGTTAAGTATAATATTAGAGGTCTTCCTTCCACTGGTGGCATAAGAATGGGTGGCTCTTGGAGATATTCCTTTATCCTTTCAAAGGCAGCCTGGCATTCATCGTTCCAGCGTACTACTTGATCTTTCTTCAGTAATTTGAAGATTGGCTCACAAGTAGCAGTCAGATGTGAGATGAATCGGGCAATGTAATTCAGTCGTCCCAGGAAACCTCTGACTTCTTTCTCTGTCTTAGGAACTGGCATCTCTTGAATGGCTTTAACCTTGGCAGGGTCCACCTGAATACCTTTATCACTTACAATGAAACCTAGCAATTTTCCGGATCTTACCCCAAAGGTGCATTTGTTGGGATTCAACCTCAGCTTATATAACTTCAGTCGGTCAAATAGCTTCCTCAGATGATCAAGGTGCTCCTCCTCAGTTTGAGACCTTGCAATCATGTCATCAACATATACCTCAATCTCATGATGGATCATATCATGAAATAAAGCGACCATGGCACGTTGATAGGTTGCCCCAGCATTTTTCAATCCGAATGGCATGACCTTGTAACAGAAGGTGCCCCACTGAGTCACAAAGGTGGTCTTTTCCATATCTTCCGGAGCCATCTTGATCTGATTATACCCTGAAAAACCATCCATGAAGGAAAAAACCTTGTGTTTAGCAGTATTGTCGACAAGAATGTCGATGTGAGGTAAGGGGAAGTCATCCTTGGGGCTTGCCCTGTTCAAATCCCTGTAGTCGACACACATTCTGACTTTACCGTCTTTCTTCGGCACTGGCACCACATTGGCAACCCACTGAGGGTAAGAAGTTACTGCTAGAAACCCGGCGTCGAACTGCTTCATAACTTCAGCCTTGATCTTTTCAGACATCTCTGGGCGCATACGGCGGACCTTTTGCTTTACCGGAGGGCAGTCTTCCTTGGTTGGTAGGTGATGAACTACAATGTCGGCATCCAAACCAGGCATATCTTCATAGGACCAAGCAAATATCTCCATGTAATCCTGTAGCATCTGGATCAATCGTTGCTTCACACTGAGCTCTAGATTGGCACCAATATTGACCTCTTTCCTATCTGTCTCAGTACCCAGGTTAATTGTTTCCACCGGCTCTTCATGTGGTTGAATAGCCCTCTCCTCCTGGAGTAGCAGTCTTGCGAGTTCACCAGGCACTTCACAATCATCTTCACCTTCATCTTCGGCCAAGTTGATCGGATTCTCGAAGTCATAACTGGCGGTAGCAGAGCTGTTACCAGTAAGATCCGGAGTGGATTGAAACCTGTATAAGTGAGTGTGTGTAAATATAGCTGTTTTGCAATATATATAACACAGAAAGAAAAAGGAGCATAAGATTTGAAATGCAACAAACTTCCAATGTTTTGATTGATGATATATGGAAATGTCATACAAAAAGCCCTCACAAATGGAGCTACGATGCCCCGGGTAGGACACCGAGCCAATAAAAGTTTTAACACATTGTTTGTTACAAATTGGAAATCAAAAGAAATTAATTACTGCGTGACAAATGTGATAGGTGTAAAATCCTTTGCCGTCCAGTTGCTTGGTCCGTTGCTGGTAGTCGGGTAGATCCAACTGTCAAACTCTGCTTCCTCCACATCCTCCTCAATAGCATTCACCCTTGGGTTAGAGATAAACACCGGAGCCTTTCTGATCTTTTCCTTGCGCACAGCCCTCTGAGCCTCTGCAGTAAAGCCCAGTCCAAACTTGTCATTCTTTTGAGTGAAGTCAGGAAGCTGACCCCAGTTTGCACAATTGCCTTTCTCGATTACAGCCCGGGCATCCCTTAAGGACGCCATCTTTAACGGAAAGTCTTCTTCAACCACTGCTTCAGCTGATGCCAACACTAGAGGTACTTCTTCAAAATGCTGAAAGGGGGTTTCAATAAACTCCCCGTCCATCTCGATATACCGGAATGAATTCAAGTGACTCACCATGTATTCTTCCTCACCCTGCACAGTAACAATCTTCCCTTTGACAGGGTATTTGAGCTTTTGGTGTAACGTGGAGGTTACTGCCCCAGCTTTGTGAATCCAGGGTCGACCCAACAAGCAGGAGTAAGATGGACGAATATCCATTACATAGAACGTTGAGCCGAAAACTTGGGAACCCACACGAATAGGGATGTCTACCTCACCGTGCACCATCCTCTTAGAACCGTCGAAGGCTCTAACGATGATGTTACTAGGTTTCAACTCCAGGCCCTCACAATCCAAGCGATCCAATGCCTTCTTGGGCAAAACATTCAGGGAAGAGCCGGTATCCACTAACACGTGTGCGAGAGTAGTTCCCCTGCACTCTATTGAGACGTGCAGGGCATCATTGTGATTTTTTCCTTTGGCGGTAAGGTCAGCATCCGAGAACCCCAAGCCATTGTCAGCCGTCAAATTAGCCACACAGTCGGTGAATTGATCCGCGGAGGTCTCTTGCGGCACATGGGCCGTTTTCAGAAATGAAATTAGGGCTTTTGCATGGGCCTCCGAGCATAGCAGTAGTGATAGCATAGAGATTTTGGAGGGAGTATGCCCCAATTGTTCAACAACATTAAAGTCACTCTTTTTGATAATTTTAAGGATTTCCTCCATTTCTTGTTGGGAGGCTTCCACAGCAGTCTTTTTTGGTGCCTCTGTCCTGGCAGGCGAATCGGTAGCGACTTCTTTGCCCCGAGTATCAGAGGACTCGGCGGCAGTAGTAGACACAGGAACTTGAATTGGAACATGCACACTTGCGGGTGTGATGGTGAGAGGTTTTCGAATAACTGGCGGTGCAATGTCAGGCGAGAAGAGCCTGCCACTGCGGGTAATTTTGGCGGGACCAGTGATGTTACTGATACTGGTATTGGTGTCGAACTCCTGCTTCACCCCAAGCACATACACGTCGGCTCCATAATGCCATGGAACAGCTTTATCAGACTCATACGGGAGAGGCCCCGGGACAGTAATAGTGATGGGTGCAACAAACATAATTTGGACTGGTTTCTTTACGAGAGCTTTGGCAGGATTGTAAATTGTGACAACAGATATTTCTTCAATGGAAACAGACGGAACATCAGTTTTCTTGAACAGAATTTCCTTGCTATCCATCAGGCTTTGGATGCCTGATTTCACCAGTGGACAACCGGTAGGGATAACGGCACACAGGAGGCAGCCCTTACTACAACCCGGAAATAAACCAGCTAGTAGTAAGTTCCTCTTAACAGTCAAAAGAGGGGTAACAACTTCATTTACCGAAACAGCATACAACTCTTCCTCAATGGCATTTACTCTATGCTGGGGCATAGGAGCAGTTACAACATTCGGCCTCTCAGGCGCTTCAAACTGAATTTCCTTCGCGTCGATAAGATCTTGCACTTTGTTTCTCAAGGCCCAACAATCATCAGTAGTGTGCCCGGGACTATCAGAATGATAAGTACACCGGGCATTTGGGTTATACTTAGGAGACGCAGTATTAACGACCTTAGGAGCTTCTTTGGTGGTCACCAAATTGGTGGATAACAGTTGGGGTAAAATTTGAGATAAGGTCATACTCAGCCGAGTATACTGCCTCTTGGGCCTTTCACCTCTTTGTTGATTGTACTGCTGAGGAGCAGCAGCAGGTTTTGAAATGACCAAAGCATTGACGGCTTGGCGACTTTCGGGCTTGACTTGTCTTCTAGGACCATAGACGGCACTTGCTTCTTTCTTAAAAGGCCTTTTCTCAGTACTTGTGGAGGCAGCCTTCTGAATCTTTCCTGACTTGATGCCAACTTCTATTCTCTCGCCCGTTAAGATCAAATTGGTAAACCCCGCGAAAGAGTTACCAATCAGATGATTGAAAAATGGCCCAGATAGGGTCCCTAGAAACATATCAACAAGCTCACGATCGGTTAAATGAGGCTGCACCCTGCCAGCCAAATCCCTCCATTTTTGTGCGTACTCTTTGAATCCTTCGCTTGTTCCTAACAACATACCCTGAAGTTGGGTACGAGTAGGGGCAAGGTCAGAATTATATTGGTATTGTTTGTAGAAAGCGGTGGCCAAATCTTCCCAATTCCGGACACTGGTTCCTTCTAGCTGATAAAACCACTCCAACTGAGCTCCAGAAAGGATGTCTTGAAAGAAATGAATCCAGAGGTTTTTATCTGCCGTATAGGGTTGGATCTTTCTCACGTAGGACCTAAGATGCATTTTGGGGCAGGACAACCCATCATACCTTACAAACACTGGCACCTTGAATTTTGGGGGAATCACAATCCCGGAAACCAAACCCAAGTCTTCAAAATCCAAACCCGGTACTCTTTGTAATTCCATGGCGGCTAATCTGTCTTCTAAACCCTTGTATTTATCATCAGCTGGAGGGTATTGCTGGTCAGAATAATCTTCATCCTCTTCAACCTCTTCTTCTTCCGCATCAGACTCGGAAGGCACTGCAACTCCATCTCTTTTACTGGTCCCTTCATCAGAAGTAGGAGGAAATTCAAGCACTCTTCGAGCTTCTCCGTCAAATCTTCTCCCCAAAGTAGCCACCCCGAGTCTCTTTTTCTTCTTTTTCACCGGGTCTTTGTTCCCCAATTGAGTCTTGATATCCTCCTGACCCTTAGCCAAGGTCATTAGGAGTTGCTGGAATTGTGCATTCTGAGCCTGTAGGTCTTTGACTGTTTGCTCGAGATCCATCCTACTGAAATAAACAGAAGACCGATAAGGAAACCTGGAATGAGACCTGCTTATGCACATGATGAATGGTATGCTTATGTATGCAATGCATTCAAGGATTTAGGATATTCAAAATTGTTTTAGACAAAGAAGAACGCTCGTCATATTAATAAGAAGAAATTTGTCAGTACATAAATGCCCCATGGGCCAAATATTACAAAATGAACTTCTTAAGGCAGAAAGACATTACGCATCCTCTTTGGTGCGATGTAGGTATTGAGGGCCTCTTGCTCGTGGAGCCGGCGGGTAAGATCTAGAACCTTCTTTTCACTGGCGTAGTAGCTAGCATCAAAAGTATTCCGTTCCTCCTTGAGCTGAATCCAGCTTTTCTGCATTTCCTGCCACGATGTAGGCATGTCTGGATGTAGGATAGTGTAGGGAACCTCTCCTTCCTTGACGGGCTCTTTAATCACAGGGAGTACATGAGGATAAGGCATCATTAGACTTTGGGCTCGGGCTCGTACCCACTTGAGATAGGGCTCAAGAGGGATGGAGTTCTTGTGTCCCAGAGTCTTGCTATCAACCTTGTTGAGTTTTCCCCAAGCTCTGATGAACCTTTGGCGAAGTCCTTGCGCATTGTTGTCGAAGTCAAAAACTAGGTCAGGAATCAACATGTCATGAGGGCCATCCCTCCGTGCATATCCAAATTGCCTCAAAGCTAGACAAGGGTTGTAGGCGATACCCCCTCTAATTCCAAGTAAAGGAACATTAGGAATTCTCCGCAACGATCGACAACGATGACATTTTCTCTGGACCGAGAACACCAATGCACATCAGAATGAGTAAGAGTCATCAACCGTTGGGACCACCTTGTACCTTGGTCATTCTTCAAGACAGATTGTGGAAGGTGCAAAATAAACCACCTTGCAAGGATAGGAGTACAACACATGAGAACACCCCTCTTTCTCATTGTTCGTGTGTAAAATGAGTGAAGAATGTCCCCAAGCAATGTCGGTATTGGGTTTCTGGACAAGAAGATTTTGACGGTGTTGACATCTATCAATTGGTCAGGATTTGGGAACAGGACCAACCCATAGATAAGGAGTGCCACAATCTCTTCAAAGGCTTGTAGGTCCAATGAGTTCCAACATTCTTGTGCCTTCTCAAACAAGAATTTTGCTAAGAATCCTTTGACTCCGCTTCTGGTTTCCCAGTGCCCTTTGATGTCGGATGGTTGTAGATGTAATGCTCGAGCAACATCTTCCGGCTTTGGTTCCTTTTCCGTACCGTTGAAGGGTAGTTGATTAAGGATAGGAATTCTCAGGAGTTGAGAAAATTCCTCCAAAGTGGGCACCAACTGATAATCAGGGAAAGTGAAATAGTGGTGAAGAGGGTCAAAGAACTGAAATAACACTTTCATCATGTCTTCTTCAATGTTGGTGTTGACTAGGCTGAGCAGTCTACCATGTCTTTCACTGAAGGATGAGTTTTCCGGGATTCTTGAAGTGATCTCCTTGAGTTGAGGAGAGATTCTCACAAGGTTGACTTGAATGGTATTTCTGCGAGGAATTTCCATGTCCTACAAAACAAGAACAAAGATGAAGATCCAAAACCCTTGAAATGGTTAGTGAATGCATATGATGTTTTATGATGTTTATGATGTATGCACAAAACATATGTACAAGCAACTCACACCAAACCCTAGTTTCAGGCTTGCATGGGGTTTCATAGGTAAGTACCCTCTTGAGTGTAGTTGGCTTAAAAACCTGTCCTATAAATAGTAACCGGGTTCTAAGGAGCTCAATATCACTGGATTGTTTTCATTGTTCATTGTTTTGGTTTAGCCACTTAACTAGCGACCAAAATATTCCAAGAACACAACCCTCAATGAGTGTAGTATCGAGTATCTACCAACTTCGGACTGCACCAAAGCCGGTCATCTCACTACCCCTAATAAAAGGCCAAGATGGTCAAGTAAGGTTCTAGGTCATTAGTGCTTAGTGACATCACTCAGCGGCCCCGTACTCTCCTTGATTGAACTCAAGGGTTACCGGTACTCACAAATATGTCGCACTAATATAGATATTGCTTCGACCGTGTCGGTATACCCCGCACAGTTTCCACAACGTATTGCTATCTATGAATGTTTCCCAAAAATCCGGGTGTAGGATTGCAAACCCAAACAATGGAGCGAAAGTATAAAGCAAACAATTCAAACAATTAGTCATGCAAGAGGGTGATCTAAGCCCTAAGGTTACTCCACTTTTAAAATTTATCCCCAGCAGAGTCGCCAGTTCTGTGATACGGTGGGAGAAATGACTTGAGGTTTTGCGTTTGTTTTCGCAAATGTTTCGGTTGAGCAAGAGTCGCCACCGACTTTTTATTTTATCCTAAGGAAAGGTTAAAAAGCACAGCAAAAACCTTTTGAGATGTTTTCTTGGGTTCGGGGAGTAGATTATAGAAAGGGAAGGTATTAGCACCCTTTCTATCCATGGTTATCCATGGGCTCTTAGTTACTTGCTTAGATCACTTGCCTTTTGTTTTCAATTGTTTTAAATGGTGCTTGTGTGTGGGTTTGAAAATGTTTTGAAAAGAAGCCAATGTGGTGGCAACCTTTGTAATGATCCATGTTGGGATGTATACAAAAGTGTATGTCTTTTGAAAAGGTTTTCATTTGTTTTTGAAGATTATTTTGAAAGTGTTGTGAGGTGTGTTTTAGAAAATAGGCAAGTGTTTTAGTTTGCAAGATTGATTCAAGTAACTAAGAGGTTATCTACTCCTAAATTTCTCAAAGTTTATCGCTATGTTTTAACCCTTTTAACAAGTTTGTTCCACCATTGTATTTGGTGGACAATCTCATGTTAGGATGTGAAAGGGACGGGCGCGGGTCATCGTTTAGACCATACTTGCAACGGTGCCAAGTATCTTTGGGCATTTTCTTTAAGGGACTTGATCATTTGTTTAGGCAACATTTTGAAAGCGTCATCGAGGGACTATGATCATTTGATTTGTTTGTTTTGCCCAAAGAGACCTAACATGCAATATGGCCCATTTATTTGAAGGCAACAAAGTGGAATACCCTAGGGGGTGCAAGTGTGATTTGTGTGTCCATTTTCATGCTTTGATTATCTTGAGATTAGGTCAAACTATTTTGTTCTTTTTATTCGCATACAAACCCTAATTCTAGCATGGTATGTTTAGAAAGCATTTAAAGTGCGAAATTTAAATTCCTACGCTATTACAACACAATAATATAGGGAGGGGGGTACAATGTTTCAAATGGGGATTTTGACAAGGAATTTAAACCTAAAACTATTACATCAACTTTGATTTATTTACAATTTAATTAATGTACAATAATTAAATAAAAATGGAATAAATATGCAAGATGCAAAAATGTTTTGTATATGTATGAAAAAAAGTATTAAAAATAAAAAGAAAATAAAAGATATTATTTTTTGGAGTTTTTTATGTTTAGGGCAAAACCCTAATACTATTAAACAAAATGTATTATTTATTAATATATATAATATTTATCATTTATACACAAAAATAAAATAAGAAAAGAAATATATTTGTAAAAATGATTTTTTTAGTGTTTAATAATAATACAATTAAATATGTGTATTTTTTGGTATTTTATTCTAAATATATTAATATATATATATATATATATATATATATTTATGTATTAAGTTCTAAATATGTATTATATATAAAAAATAATAATATTTAATATTTAATAAAAAAAAGTAATTTTTCTATAAAATATTTTCAGAAAGTAAAACAAAAATAAAAATGTATAGAAATGCATTTGTACTATTTTTTTAGTATTTTAAACAAAATATATATATATCTATTTATGTATAAACTAAAAGATAGTAAAATAAATGCCTAACAAAATCAAAAATGGTGAGAAAAAATATTTTTATATTTTTTATGTCATGAGAAAAAATAAACAAAGTCAATCAAAAAAGAAAAAAGTCAAAAAGTCAAAGAAATAAGCAAATGGGCCTTGGGGGTGTAAAAGCAATTATGTGGTGCAAATAAGAAAAATGTTCCAGGCCCAACCCAGAAGACCTGTCTTCAACCTCCAGCAAACAGTGTTTGAAAATACGCGCGCCCTGTTCCTCATCTTCCAACTCTTGATTCCTGGCTTTTCAATGCAAACTCATAACATAAAAGATGTTCATCATGAAGAGACGATTCTAACCATATGCATAACTTGATCTAACTCTCTAAGATGAGGGAGAATTTCTCCTCCCCCAAATCCTAACCTAGATTTTCTGCCATTTTCAAACCTCAAATTCTCACAGCTCAAGCAAAATAAATGAAAAGTAAAAACATGTACATGTTCAGTGGCATGAGTAGAACCTTGTTTATTCACAAACTTAAAGCTAATGATGCATAATAAGAGAGATACGAGTTCACCAAGATACCTGTTCAGCTGAAGTTCTATCTGGAAATGTAGGAACTTTCAGTGCAAGGTGATGATTGGAAAAGCTTCCTTGAGGTCCAGGGATGCTATTCCAATGTTTACTTTGTCTTGAAAGCTTCTGAATCGAGCTAGAGAACTTCACCTGCAAGTCAGAAATGTGAAAATGGTGGAAGTGGTTAGAGTGATTACAGGTCGTGCTTTTGCTTTTGGTTAGCTTGCATAGATGGTATGGAAGGTGTGTGAATTGGTTTGGGCAAGAGAGCTCGAGAGAAATGAGAGATATCACTCAAACTGCAGGGCCTGCCCTGTTTTTGCAGTTTGAGAGTGATTCTGAGATGGAGGGTGTTTTGAAGGCTAAGGGCTCGTGTATTAGCTTGGTTGTGTTGTGTGAAACGTGTTTGAAACTTTGTTTTTGTGTTCTTTTGCTGATATGGAAGTTGGTGTGTGTTATGGTGCTTTTCTTCACTCTTAAGCAAACAAAGGCAACTTGTGTTTCTAGGTCAGTAGAGGACCCCTAATCCTGCTGCAAAGCTTCTCTTGATCAGTGTGTTATGCTCATAATCTTGTGCCAATCAGATTTGCAATGTACTTGTTGGATTTTCAATTTGACATAAAGTGCAACTTTTCAAAAATGGCTATTTTGCTTTATCTAAAAATGGATTAAACCTTCATACAATGCTTTAGCTCAAAGAACATGGTCTTGGCACAAAGAATATGCATTAAATTATTGAGTGTAACTTGGTTTAAGGACCTGTAATCTAGCTTAAAGCATGCTGAGTTCAAATTGCAAGGTTATGGACATGTAACTTGGTCATGAACAAAGTGAGTTTTTGCCATATTGTGAAATTCGATTCTCCTTAACCATGAGGTTGTTTGAGAAGTTCTTGGACATTTTGGAAAGCTTGGAATGTGTACTACAATCCATCTTTGAAGTGAAATTTGAAATTCCAAGTGGAAGTGTATGGAAAATGGTCTTGAAGTTAGGTAGAAAACCTTGTCAAAATAGGTCAAAAATTCACTAAGTTATGAATGGTTTAGTGCCCTTATTCAAAAATTTGTAACTTGAGATACAAGCCTAAAATGAGAAAACTTTGTGAATCAAAGTTGTAGATTATGCAACAAGCTACAACTTTCATGTTTTGACTTTTGTTTGAATCCAAATGAATCTTGGTGAAAAAGTGGGGCAAACTTGGGGAAAAATTAGGGTTTTCCATAACTTAGAAAAATTCTAAGTTATGAAAAATTCCATTTTAAACCCTAATTTGCATTTCTTGGTTTCTTGGTGAACAAGTTTCATGATTTGGCATGTTTTGATGAAAAATGAATCTTGACTCTTGATTTTGACCAAAAAGTCAAAGTTTGACTTTTCAGTATACAGTCAAAATTGATCAATTGACTGGGAAATTCAACTGTCAATCTTGTGTATTTGGGATCTTTTGAGCTTGTTGAGCATGTCAAGACAATTCCATGGGGTCCTTGAGTTCATATGTGAGCTTGGTTTGCTATTGGCTAGGTCAAACAGTCAAAAATTGCCTTTGTGCAGTCAAAACCCTAAAAATGACCATTTTGCCCTTTTGATGATCTGATCAAATTTCTTGTAGAATTGTGATCCAAACTTGATCAAATGGTCCATATGAGTTCATAATGTTGATGTGGGTCAATTTTCATGAGATTTGACTGTCAATTGGCCACAGTTGACTTTTTCCCCAATACAGCTGATTTCTAGGTCATCTGTCCAATTGACTGGGTAAAACTTGGAATCAAGACTTGAAACTTGGTATGGATAAACTTGGGAGTCCAACATGAAGCATGAAAGTCATCTTAGGCTTTTTAGGTCAAAACATCTTTGTGCAAACACAAACCCTAATTTGGGTCAACAGTGCAAGGAGAAATCTTGAGCAGAGGAAACCCTAACTGGAGCTTGATCTTCAAAGGGTCTTGTGATGAGAAAATGTTGAGGAAATGGGAGGGCATATTTTGGGGTACAACACCAAGTACTTGCGAGATGGTGTGGACAAGTACGTATACACCATCCTTTTTTATCCAATTTATTGTGAAAATGTTTTATAAAATGACTTGAAGTTAGATCAAGTGTTTGAAATTGATTATGAGAAGTTTTGTATTAAGTGGACAAGGTACTTGACGTAGGATCAATCACTCGCGTTGCATTCAATTAAATTTAATTTTGAAAACACTTGACGTTGGATCAAGCCTTTTTTGATCATTTGAAAAATGTTCTTTTTAGGTCGTTTTTGGTTATTCTAAATTAATTGACGCGTGGGTAAGCAAAAAAATTATTACATGTTCATGGGAGTGGAGTACATTTTTCCCAAATGGGGGATATCCATACACCATACAAGATTAAACCATAATCACAAATAACCATCCAAAAAGCAAAGATAAAGAATTCATGAATTAAAAAATGTAACTGAAACTATAATGCAAATTATGCTCCAATTAACACATTAATCAAACCATGCATTTTGTGAAGAAAAAGTAACACGATTTAACATCATAAAGCCTTAATTTTCTAAAGGGGTCTTGGGCCATGCAGTTAGAGGCCCACCCTACTACGGAAAACACATACAATAACGATTATGAAACTTATATAGTGACATAAGCGTATTCGTTGTTAGGTAATATGTGATTGTAAATTAGATTACGTGCTACTTATAACTACTGTTGTAGGTAACAATAATTGTGAAAAAAATGAAGGATCCTGGGTTCGAATCCCATCAACGCTATTATTGGGTTTTATTATTCTAGATATCACTCTTCTTATAAAAATAGTTAAGTTAACAACCGTTGTCATATAATTTGTGCTTTTTTTAAATAATTTTTTCTATTTTACATAATTCCCAATTTTGCAACCTGAATACTTTTGAATCGTATCTACCATAAGCAACAATACACCCCAAATTCAATTAGAAACCAAAATTGAATTAGACCAAAAAAGTATTACATTAATGACACAATTCCAGTAGCAACCCAACCTTGTATATTACGTAAATAACCAAAATTGAGACAAAACAACATACAATGTATTATATCAAATTATACTATCTTGTTGTCTTGGGGTCTTGTCTCTCGGTGTCTTCATTTTATACACCTATAATTTTCAAATAAAAATAGTTGTTAGAAATTAAATAACATCATTGGAAATTATAAAAAACAATTAATTATGAATAAAGAATATAAATGACTTACTTGTTAATTTTCCCATATTCCTTCTTGATGATCGTTACGAATAACATGCACATCATTTCTATCAACTTCTTCATATAAATTAGACACTTGTGTTGCATAAAAAGGTGTGGTAGCAATATCTAAGCTTTCATCATCACTATGAGGAATATGTTTTGCTTTGAGAACAATTGAGAATTCCCCTGATAAATCCGCATGGTCTTTCACATAAAAAACCTGTTTCACTTGAGTAGCCATGATGAATGGTCTGGTCTTATAAGTTGCCTTGCCAAGGTCAACTCATGTGAATCCCAACTCATCAGTTTGTACACACTTTTTATTGGGGATCCACTTGTATTTAAATAAGGGCACTTTGAAAGTAACATAATCAATCTCAAAAATTTCCTCAATGATGCCATAGAACGCGGTGGTTGCCAAAATAGGATTCTTATCTTTTGAACTAGAGAAATAAATGAATTTGGCATAAACCATAATGCCACTGTGATATGGTGGCAGAACCAGACTGTTAATACTGGTTTGCGTTTTGTATTCGAAAATGTGAGGTAAGCAAAAGCCACCACCGACTTTTATTTTATCCAACTGGAAAGAAAAAAAAGCACAGAAAAATTCCTTTTTTCGAGATCTTGAGTACGGGGGTAGATTATAGAAAGGGAAGGTATTAGCACCCTTTCTATCTGTGGTTTTCCACAGGATCTTAGGTACTTGCTCATCATTTTCAAAATTGCTTCTGTGTTTGCGTGTTTTGAAAAGTTTTTGTTTTACTTCGATTTAACCCTTGCTCCTGTCTTCAAGAGTGTTACGAAGTTGTTTTTTTTTTTAAAACTTGTTTGAAAAGTGTTTAAGTGTGGAAAAGTTTGTTTTGAGCAAGTACCTACTAGCATCTACCTACTCGAAAAAAGAATGTTTTTGTTCTTGTTTCCTTTAGACAACGCTATTCCACTATTAGTGAGTAGGTAGCACCGTCGTTGGAGTTGTAAGGGTCAATTAGAAAGGGACGTACAATCACTAAAGCAATGTTAGGATGTCTTAGTAATAACCCTAATGTCTTAAGATCATATTCGAGGCAACATTTCTGAGGCAACCTTTCTGAGGCAAAATTTCCGAACAGGACATTTGATCTTTGTTTAGACAAGAGAGCGACCACTAAAATACCCTATACTTAATGATTGTTTACCGAAGGCAACCTAAGTGAGAGTATAACCTAGGAGTGAATATGTGCGAGTGATTCAATTTCAAGTTATTATCTTTGCACATTTAGGGTTTGCTAACCATTTTAAAATTAACATACATTCTTGTCATGCAACCCTATTACCATACATCTAACAGTTAATATTTGCGAAAATTAAAATGCGGAAAATAAAGCTACGCTATTACAAGGCTTCGGGGATTAATTACATAGCCAAAAACCCGTAAAACGATAAATAAACGAAAAAGTCCTAATTAATCTATTACATTTGTTGTACCCCAAAATTTGCCCTCTCAATTCTCAAGGCTTTTCTTACAAGGATTTCAAGGTTCGAGCTTGAACAAGTGCATTGGAATTTTCCAATACCAAAATTAAAAGGAAACTGTCAAAAATGGAGAAAACAGATAAAAATAACATTTTAACAAATTTGGAGGAAAATAGGTCTCCTTCAATTCAGCACCCTTCGATTGACTCTTGGCCTCCTTCGAATGCAACTTGGATTACATCCTTTGATTGACTCTTAGCCTCCTTCGAATGCAACTTGGGAATGTCCTTCATTTTGAACTTAAAGCCTCCTTCGAATGCAACTTGGGTACATCCTTCGTTTGGATTTGAAACCTCCTTCGAATCCACTTGCACCAAGGGCCTCTTGCAGACTTTGCCTCTCATAAGTTTCGTTTGAGCCAAGAGATATCTTCATACAAGATTTAAATAAGTTCTTGCTTCCCTTGAAGGAACACCCTTCGATTCAGAAGCCAAGAACTTCCCTCACGCTAAAAGGCAATGACTCCCTTTATGATTGTTTCGATCCACATGCTTCGATTGGGCAACATGCTTCCTTCAAACACGAGCTTTCGATTGGGAAATATGTTTGTTTCGATCCAAGTTTCAATTGGGAATTATCTTCCTTCGAGTAAGCTTGCTTCGACCACAAGCTTTGACTGAGGCAAAGGCTTCCTTCGAACAAGTGCGCTTCGATCTCATTCTTTCATTCGACTCAAGACAAAATCTCATTTGCCAGGCTATGTTGCTTCTGAATCTTTACATAATCAGAGGCTTGTACAAGGGTTTTAAACTTTGTCTTTTGGATAATACTATCTTTGGTTAAAGGCTACATACCCTTTCTTTTCATAGGAAGTACTTTTATCACAAAAGCAGCTTTCCACCTGAATTTCGTCTAAACCAAAAGCAGGGCCAGAGGCACAAGTCTGATCAACTGCCAACATGCCCCCCACTTGTACCTTTCACGTTACCTATTATTTTATTATTTTCCAAGGCTGGATATTGAAAACATGTCCATTCTTTTTCTCTATAAATAGAGGAAGTTTTGCAAAGCTAAAGGAGGAGGATTTTTGGACCAGAGGAACGAATCCCCCAAATTTTCTCAAACACAACAAAACTCTCAAGTTCATCAACACTTGAGAAATCAAAAAAAAAATCCCAAACACTCACCTCTTTCGATTCTGAAGAACACCCCACACATAGAAGTTTGTTCAAACTCAAAGACAACCTTCTGTGACAACTCTTCGAACCAAAGGCAAACCTCCTGTGACTACTCTTCGAATTCCATAAACGTCCAGGTAGCAGTTCAAGTTCGAATCCCACACACCATCTTTGAGGTAAGTCTTTCTGACTTTAACTCTTTAATTTAAAAACATCTTTATTGATTCATCTACTAAACCAACATGTAATAATCATGGCCTTCGATGTTAATCTTTTGTGTTTTCCTTTAAGAACTAATCTATACAATCCCCTAAAAATGTTGGAATACAAAATATGCATGCTTCGATATACTTGCTTCAATGCATACACATGCTTCGATATAGACATGTTCAACACACACACACACACTTACTTCGAATACACTGACCTGCAGGCCCAGACGAAAGGCACTCCCTCATTGCTTTCAGTCTCCAGTCGAAGGAGGCAGAAAGGCAGATTGCACCTTGCATTAGTTCCAGGCCCAATCGAAAGGCACAACATGCTGACTCCTAAAGCCTGTCAAAAGAAATAGCAAGAAGGGTGAGTCGAAGGTTACCGGCTAACACTCCTGCAGTCGAAGGAAACAAAAAAAGGCATATTTGAAAGGGGCCATCAAGATTTGAGTCGAAGGGTGCTACTACCTGGGTCGAAGAGCTCATTTTCCTTTCTTTTATTTTGTTTTTGACCTTACATTTTCTTGCCTTTCGATATGGTTGTAATAGTGTAGGATATTTATTTCCTGCATTTTTATTGCTTTATACAAATGTTAGTAATTAGGCGTGTATGGCAAGATAAAACCAACCAGTAGACAACCCCTAATCAAGACAAATTGCATGCAATCAAACACAATTTGCACACATGCACCCTTAGGGTAATTCCACTTGTTGCCTATCGGAAAATAGTCATGTCCCTCGAACATGGGCGTTTTAGCAAAAGACCCTCGATAAAATATCGTAGTCCCTCGATGACCCTTGATGTTGCCTCCGGCAAACGTTCTAGTCCCTAAAACGACATTGCTAAAACGTCCCATATGTTGCCTTCTATGACTATACAAACGTCCCAATGCCCGTCCCTTCACATCCAACGACGGGGCTTCTTACCAAAACAATGGTAAGATAGCAACATCTAAAGGAGGAGGAAAAGCACATCTAAGACCTTTTGAGTAGGTAGGTTCGCTTTCAGTTACTCGCTTGCTCACAACAAAAACATTTTATACACCAACACTCTCATTTTGAAACACTTTTGAAAACAACACTTTGTACGCGTTCTTATATAAATGAGAGCCATTACAAAGAAAACCCTTTTCAAAATCACTTTCAAAAACACATCTCACAAACACTTTCTTGAAAACATTTTCAAAACAAACACTTCGTATGCATTCTTATAGAAACGAGAATCATTACAAAGTTATATTTTCAAAATTCTTTCAAAACCCACACCACAAGCACACATTCAAACAAAAGCAAGTGATCTAGCGAGTAACTAAGAGCCCATGGAAAACCATGGATGAAAAGGGTGCTAACACCTTCCCTTTTCATAATCTACCCCCCGAACTCAAGAAAACATCTCAAAGGTCTTTCCTGTGCTTTTTCACCTTTCCTTTTGGATAAAAGAAAAGTCGGTGGTGACTCTTGCTAACCGCGACATTTGCGACAAAATGCAAAACCTCAAGTCAGTTCTCCCACTGTATCACAGAACTGGAAACTCTGCTGGGGATTTTAAAAGTGGGGTTACCCTAGGGTTAGATCACCTTTACTTGCTTACATTGTTTGATTTATTTGCTTTACATTTTTGTTCCTTGTTTGGGTTTGTTTTAAATCCTACACCCGAATTTTAGGTAAGTAGCAAAAGGCTGTGAGGGAACTGTGAGGCATATACCGACATGGTTGAAGCAGTAGCTACATTGATGTGGCACTTTGGTTGGTACCGGTAACCCTTGAGTCGAATCAAGGAGAGTACGGGGCCGCCGCGTGGTGTCGTGAAGCATCAACTGACCTTAGAACCTTATTTGATCAACTTGTCCATTAGGACGTAGTGAGATGACCGGTTCCGGTGTAGAGCTGAAAATTAGTTGATACTCGATGCTACGCTCATTGAGACTTGACCCCTGAGTTTTGTTCGGTTGCAAGTCAATTGCTTATTGAACGAAGCTTGTGGGAAAGGTCAGTGATATTGAGATCCCTTAGAACCTGGTTACTATTAACTAGGACAGGTTGAGCCAACTAAACTTCAAGAGGGTACTTACCTACAAACTCCATGCAAGCCTAAAACTAAGGACTTGTTTTCTTTGTGTGAATATGATTATTTGTATATAAACTTGCTTACCTCGCATATTTTTACATAACATCATAACATCATACCATAGAATTTTCAATAACCATTTCAAGGATCTCAAGGGCCTATATGCAGGGTCACATTGAACCAGATGTCTATCAAGGGACAAGAGGATTTATTTTCCTCTAACCAAACTCCATCAAAGATCAAGTACAACAAACTTGAGTCAAGGGCTATGACCCACTTGACATGGTGAGCTTGATTCTCGTGGAAAGACATCCACCGATACAAAGTTCTCCAATCCAAGATGTTGATCAAAGTTCAACTTCTAACCGTTTCTTGTGTTTACCCCACAAGATCCTTGAAAACATGCATCCACATATCATGCATCATATCATGACAGATTTCTCCCGTACAAGTTTCCTTATCTTCCTACTGTTTATTTTAGTAGAGATGGCTCTAGAGCAGACTATCAAGGACATCCAGGCTCAAAATGCTCAACTTCAAGAGATGTTCTTGAACCTATCCAAGGGACAATAAGAGGTCAAGGCACTCCTCACCAGGGGCATGATCCTGGGAAATCCTGGGGACGATAAAGATGACCAGTTGGAATGGCTACAAACCGAGATAGCCATAATAAAGGTCCAAATGATGGGACAACTGGTGGGACAGATGGATCTTATCCAAAATCTGGCACAAGGACAAGAAGAGCTGAGGGTCCTCATCAACAAGCTTCGTCGGGATGGATGTAACCAAATGGGGCAAACATCTAGGATTGGGGATCAAGTCATCATTCAACCTCCCTTGGCAAATGATCTAGTCCCTAAAACGACATTGCTAAAACGTCCCATATGTTGCCTTCTATGACTATACAAACGTCCCAATGCCCGTCCCTTCACATCCAACGATAGGCTTCTTACCAAAACAATGGTAAGATAGCAACATATAAAGGAGGAGGAAAATCACATCTAAGACCTTTTGAGTAGGTAGGTTCGCTCTCAGTTACTCGCTTGCTCATAAAAAAAAACATTTTATACACCAACACTCTCATTTTGAAACACTTTTGAAAACAACACTTTGTACGCGTTCTTATAGAAACGAGAGCCATTACAAAGAAAACCCTTTTCAAAATCACTTTCAAAAACACATCTCACAAACACTTTCTTGAAAACATTTTCAAAACAAACACTTCGTATGCATTCTTATAGAAACAAGAATCATTACAAAGTTATATTTTCAAAATTCTTTCAAAGCCCACACCACAAGCACACATTCAACCAAAAGCAAGTGATCTAGCGAGTAACTAAGAGCCCATGGAAAACCATGGATGAAAAGGGTGCTAACACCTTCCCTTTTCATAATCTACCCCTCGAACTCAAGAAAACATCTCAAAGGTCTTTCCTATGCTTTTTCACCTTTCCTTTTGGATAAAAGAAAAGTCGGTGGCGACTCTTACTAATCGCGACATTTGCGACAAAATGCAAAACCTCAAGTCATTTCTCCCACCGCATCATAACATCCCATGAGCAATTACATCAATATTGTAAAAAAAAGTAAACACGCGCGATGAATCGAGGACAAACAAAATTAGGGTTTTGACCCCGTCTAACCTAATTAAAAGAAAGATTATTTTTGTTGTTTTTGATTATTTTAAGGAAAGAATAAGGTTTTTAAATTAAATACAAGCAAACCTAATTACTAATTAAATTAAATTAAGAAAAATTAATTATTTTTGACCTATTTTGTGTTGGTTATTTTTAAGAAAAGGAAATAGAAATTAAATTAAACAAAAACCCTAGTTTCTAATTTATTTTAATTTATTTACAAAGACAAATTAAAGTTATCCTAAAATTAAATAAACTAATTAAATTAATTTTTTTGATAAAAAATAAAACATAAATCTAATTTGGTGAAAATTGATTTTATGATTTTATATAAAAAAGAATTAATTTTTTGTGTTAATAAAGCAATTTAAATGAATTAAATAAAGAAAATATAAAAAGGAAAAGTAAAAGAAAATGGGCCTGGTAAACAACAGTTTGGGGGGTGCCATTAGCAGCTTTTGGGCCCAAAGAAAACCTGACCCACGTTTGACTTCCATGATTCAGTGTTTGCACGTTGACTGGGATGCATGATGGACCGTCATGTAATGGCCTTCAGATCTGGCCTCCTAGAGATCTAATGATTGAGCCTTGAGGGCACATGGTAGGCCTCATGATGCGTGGGATATAGGATCTGTGAAGAACATTTAAGAAAAATTTCAAATAATTGGAGGCAGGGGTCGAACCCCTGACCTCATGCCTGCAAAGCCTTAGCGCCTCCTTGGCTACCACTGGGCCACTTGGTTCAACTTGTCAACATATGAAACAAAAACAATAAAATAAATAAAACAAAGCTAGCTACCAAACACGCGCCAGAATTCAAACGGGAGAATGGGGTGGTGCCACACAGGTCTTCTTCTTCCTCTCTCCGTTGGTAAAAGTTATGGACTTTTACCTACGGACAAAGGTCCGTAGCTATAACCCCTGCAATTTTCAAAATCACCTCTAGCATGATAAATGAAATATAATGCCACAGACCAATTCGCCTTGACCTTGTGAACGTCATGGCACCTTTCTTGTGGACCAATTTTGCCTGTACAAAAAGATCCCAAAATGCAACAAGAAACCCTAGTAATGGCGTATCTCTATAGGGTTAACAAAAACACAATTAATTATTACCAATAGTTTGAAAATGCTTCCAGGATTCAGAATATATATATGATTCATGCTACAAACGCCTAAACAATGATATTGGATTTCAAAAAAGGAGGGAGGTCGTGAAGCTCTTACCTCGCGTTTCTGGGTACAAAAACGTTTGCTTTTGATTGGTATAGCTTCCTTGTACTCCCAGGAAGCGAATGAGATGGCTTGGGAGTCTTGAAACTGCTTGGAAATATGGAATCATATTGCCACTTTTCTTGAGTTTTTCCAAGTTTTGTTCTTCCTCTACACGCCTCAAAACCTTCTCCTTTTGGTCTGCATTTGTCCACTATATACCAATGTGATACGGTGGCCAGAACCGGACTGTTTGGAATGCTGGTTTCCGTTTTGTGTTTGTGTTTACAAAATGTCGCAGTAAGCAAGAGTCGCCACCGACTTTTAATTTTTCCAACTGGAAAGGAAAAAAGCACAGAAAAAATTCTCTTTTTCGATATTTTGAGTACGGGGGGTAGATTATAGAAAGGGAAGGTATTAGCACCCTTTATATCCATGGTTTTCCATGGACTCTTAGGTACTTGCTCATCATTTTAAAATTTGCTTGTGTGTGTTTGGCTTGAAAAAAGTTTTTGTTTTACTTCGATTTAACCCTTGCTTCTGTCTTCAAGAGTGTTACGAAGTTGTTTTGAAAACTTTGTTTGGAAAGATTGTAAGTATGAAAAATGTTTGTTTTGAGCAAGTACCTACTAGCATCTACCTACTCGAAAAAGAGAATGTTCCTGTTCTTGTTTCCTTTAGACAGTACTTTCCTACTATTAGTGAGTAGGTAGTACCGTCGTTGGAGTTTTAAGGGTCAATTCGAAAGGGACGTACGATCACTAAAGCAATGTTAGGACGTCTTAGTAATAACCCTAATGTCTTAAGATCAATATTCGAGGCAACATATCCGAGGCAACATTTCCGAACGGGACCTTTGATCTTTGTTTAGACAAGAAAGCGACCACTAAAATACCCTATACTTAATGATCATTTACCGAAGGCAACCGAAGTGAGAGTATACCCTAGGAGTGCGCATGTGCGAGTGATTCAATTTCAAATTATTATTTTTGCACATTTAGGGTTTTCTAACCGTTTTAAATTTAACATACATTCTTGTCATGCAACCCTAATATCATACATCTAACAGTTTATATTTGCGGAAATTAAAATGCAGAAAATAAAGCTATGCTATTGCAAGGCTTCGGGTATTAATTACATAGCTAAAAAAACCGATAAAACGGTAAATGAAAGGAAAAATCCTTAATTAATTTATTACATCCTGTGAGCAGTTACATCAATATAAATAAAAATAAATAAATGCGCGACGAATAGAGAACGAAAGGAAGTTAGGGTTTTGACCCCGTCTAACCTAATTAAAAGAAATTTTTTTTTTGGTTGTTTTTGATTATTTTAAGAAAAATAAAAGGTTTTAAATTAAATACAAACCTAATTACCAATTAAATTAAATTAAGAAAAATATTGAATTTGACCTATTTTTGTGTTTTTGGTTATTTTTAAGAAAAGAGAAATAAAAATTAAATTAGACAAAAACCCTAGTTTCTAATTTATTTTAATTTATTTACAAAAAGAATTAAAGTTATCTAATAAATTAAATTCACTAATTAGATTAATTTTTATAAAAAAATAAGACCTAAATCTACTCTTGATGAAGAATTGATTTTATGATTTTATTAAAAAAAGAATTAATTTTCTTTGTGTTAGTAAAAACAACTAAATGAATTAAATAAAAGAAATATAAAAGAAAATAAAAAGAAAATGGGCCTGTTTGTGAGCAATTTGGAGGGGTGTGAATAGCAATTCTAGGCCCAAACAATTTTGACCCACATTGACTTCCATGTTCCAGTGTTGTGCGTCGACCAAGATGTATGATGGTCCTTTATATGATGACCTTCAGATCTGGCCTTCTGGAGATCCAATGGTGGAGCCTTGAGGTCACATGGTGGCCTTCATGGTGCGTGGGATATGGAATATGTAAAGAAAATTCAAGAAAAATTGCAAATGTTGGAGGCAGGGGTCGAACCCCTGACCTCATGTCCTCTAATGCCTTAGCGCTTCCTTGGCCACCGCTGGGCCACTTGGTTCAATTTGTTAGTATATGAAACAAAAACAACAAAATGAATAAAACGAAGCTAGTTGTAAAACACGCGCCAGAATTCAAATGGGCGAGTAGGGTGATGCCACGCATGTCATCTTCTTCCTCTCTCCATTGGTAAAAGTCAGAGACTTTTACCTACGGACAAACGTCTGTCACTATAACCCCTGCTTGTTTCAAAATCTCACCCAGGCATGATAAACAAAATCTAATGGTATAGATCAAATCGCCTTGGCCTGTTGAGCATCATGGTGCCCTTCTTGTGGACCAATTTTGCCTGTATAAAAAGATCCTAAAACAAGACATAAAAACCCTAGCCATGGTGGATTTCAATATAGCCAACAAAAATGCAATTAATTGTTATGGATAGCTTGCAAATGCTTTAAGGAACAAGAATATGTAAGTAATTCATGCTACAAGTGCCAAAATAACGTGATTCGATTTCAAGAAAAGTTCAAGGTCGTGAACCACTTACATTGAGTTTTAGCGCAGGAAAATGGTTGTTCTTAATTGGTATAGCTTCCTTGTATGCCCAGGATGCGAATGAGATGGCTTAGGAGTCTTGAAAACGCCTGGAAGTACAAGATCAGATCAACCCTTTTTGGTGATTTTTTCAAGTTTGGTTCTTCCTCTCCACGCCTCAAAACCTTGTCTTTTTTGTCTGCAATTGTCCACTATATACCACTGATTGAATTAGGGTTACAATTGTGCTCTCAATCTTTATCAAATATGGCTTTTGATCTTGATCTTGATTTCCTTGAAAATCTTTCCAAAAATAGGCCAAAACCAATCTTTTCATGTACACATAGGCCTTGCACGATTTGATTCACTTGCTAGCTATATATGGAACCTGAAACATGCACCAAATCTCAAGACTTAAATGGTTTGGATATTTTCATGATTTATTTTGATTTAAACTGATTTAATTGAAATAAAAAATCAAAATAAATGGTAAAAAAAAATAAAGGCAAGTGGAAAGAGCTAGGGCTCATGGACCATGCTACCAACTCAAAACAAGTGCAAAAAGTTAGGCCCATTTAACAAAAATTGCAATTTGAGGCACTTTTGACTTTTGGCAATTTTACAAAAAAGGTCAACTTTACCAATGCACAACTTCCTCAATTTTGACTCTTTGAAGGTGTCCTTGGACTTTTTAGAAATCTCAATATGTCCTCTAAGCAACCCATTTGGTCTCATCTCAATTGAGTCTTCCATGTTCATGTATGAAGCTTTGACAAAAAAGGTGTTTTTGTTGACTTTTCAAAATGACTTATAATGTCCAAGTTCATAACTTCTTGTGAGTGCATATTTTGAACTTGGGAGCTGAAGATGTATTGTAGGGAATTTCATCCTCTTCAAAATGAGATTTGGATGGGTCATTTCTAATAAAGTATGAGAAAGTTATGCTTGGTCAAAGTTGAGTTTACTTTTTCTGTAAAACCCTAATTTAGCAACTTTTGGGTTTTGATGAATTGTGAGCAATCCTTGAAGAATCATGATAAAACCTTGATAAAATGATTAATAATACTTAAAAATGAGAATGTTGACCAAAAATCTTGAGGTTTGACTGTATGGGGACCACAGTTGACTTTTGCCCTAGCACAATCGATTTTCAGGCCTTTGAGCAATTGACTGAGCAAACTTCCTCTGCAAGGCTTGAAACCTGACATGGATGATCTTGATAACATATTAGGACAATGTTGAGAATTTGGGATCCCTTGGACTCAAGTATCTTTATGCAACATGAAACCCTAATTTGAGGTAGACTGCCTTAGGAGAGAGTTTGTCTGGTCAACCCTTGGACCTCCTTGAGCAACTTGAGGATCTTTCTTGAAGTGTTTTGAGAAATATGGGAGGGAAAATTTTGGGGTACAACAACTTCCCCTGTTTAATCTTCTTAAACCTGAGGATGTAGACTGGCTTGCTTGCCTTTCGTGATTCGAAGGTGGAAGATGATTGAACACTAGAGTACCCATAAATTTGCACTCACATGAAGTGGTATTTGTCTCGTGATGTCGGGAATGGGCTTACAGATGCCATTTGGAAATTGATGACGGAAGATGGGCTTAAATATGACATTTGAAGGAGTGTCGATCGCCTAAGAGATTCCTTAGCGAGAGTCTGTATACCTGTTGTTGAGGAAGACTACGCTGGGGAATGCTAGTCTCTGTCTTGAGAAAAAATAGAATTTTAGGAGCTTCGGTCGTCTGTTATTCTACTGGGGAATTGTCTCTTGGTCGAAGAGGTGAAAATGAACTACTATCTGGTTGTGACCCATGCTTCATAGTGATAAGATCGACTACTATCTGGTCGTAATCCAAGCTTTACAGTGACTTACTGGGGAGATGAGATTAAACTTGTTATCCGGTTGTAATCCAGGCTTCGTGATTTCTCAATTCTTATCTGGTCATAATCCAGGCTTCAGAAGGAATTAAGTTGTTATCCGGTCACCTCCGGGCTTCAACTTGAACTTAGGGCACTAATATTCGGTCGACTCCGGGCTTCTTAGTATTTGTCCAAGTAAACTGCTATTTAGTCGAAATCCAAGCTTCTCAGTGTCTTGTACTGTTATCTGGTCGTAATCAAGGCTTCAATCCTTTTATCGTTATCTGGTCGTAATCCAGGCTTCACGATTCTTTATACCATTATCTGGTCGAATCCAGGCTTCATGGTGTCCTGTACTGCTATCTGGTCGTAATCCAGGCTTCACAATACCTTACTTCTTATCTGGTCGTAATCCAGGCTTCAGAAGGAATCAAGTGGTTATCCGGTCGCCTCCGGGCTTCCATTTGATTTTTGGGCCTACTAATATCTGATCGAATCCGGGCTTCATAGTAATTCGCTGGGTAAACTGCTATTTGGTCGTAATCCAAGCTTCACAGTGTCCCTCACTGTTATCTGGTCGTAATCCAGGCTTCAATGTCTTTTATCGCTATCTGGTCGTGATCCAGGCTTCGCGATGTCTCATACCATTATCTGGTCGAATCCAGGCTTCATGGTGTTTGGAGAAATCAAGATACTATCCAGTCGAATCCGTGCTTCATAACTTGTATTAAAGATATACCACTATCTGGTCATAATCCAGGCTTCGCGGTGTCTTTGGCTGCTATCTGGTCGTAATCCATGCTTCATAGTAACTTGTATTGCTATCTGATCGTAATCCAGGCTTCACAATAACTTGCTGAGCTGTTATCCGGTTATAATCTAGGCTTCACAGCTTGCTGGGAATTAAACTATTATCTGGTCGAATCTGGGCTTCATAGCTTAAAGATAAACCACTATCTGGTCAAATCCAGGCTTCACGGTGTTTGATACTGTTATCCGGTCGTTCTCCGGGCTTCACAATATGATGTAGAAATCAAGATACTATCCGGTCGGATCCGGGCTTCATAGATTGAACTTGGTGAGAATTTGATTGTATCTTTCCCTGAAAGGTAAAGGGTTAGTCGTATGTAATGCATGATATGTATCAAGCAATGATGTTCTCAAAATAAATGAGATTGTGTTGTATGATGCATATGCACATGTCATGATGTATGGATATGCAATGTTTTTATGATATTCTCTAGCTGGGGAAAATAAATCCCGGATTGCTGCTGGAGAAAAAGAGTTAAATTCTTCGTTCTCGCTGGGGATAATGACCGAATATGATTGTGAGAATAATCCTGCTGGAGAATAAACCGACGAGAGAATGACTCTATGGGGAAGGGAAATTCTGCTAAAATATTTGCTGATTTGGAGAAATAACCTCGGCTGGGGATGAACTATCATTGCTGGCGATAATGAACCCTATTGAGTTTCTGCTTGTGGAAGAAATAAACTCTACTGGGGATAATCTTTTAGTGCCGGTGATAGATGAACTCTGCTTGGGGAATGTTAATACTACTTTTTTAGACACCTTCTACTCTGCGAGGAGTGTATGTATTTTTAGTCATATTCTCTAGCTGGGTCTATCCCTATACCTGGTGGGTAGAGCAACCGTAAGGTTTGGACATTTCCGTTTTCCCCTGTTCCTGAAATTACGAGTAATCGTCTTTTGTTTCGTATGCAAATATTTATGAGCAGCAATTATTGTCAAATGCATATATCAAAACGAACCATTGGACATTCATGTAAAACAAAACAGAAAAAGAAAAACAATTTTGAAATTATTGTAAAAATGAATTGTATTGATTTTGAAGTTGGCCTGTAAGTAGGCGTTTTTGTACAAGAGGCTGACGTCCTAGTAAGAGAACGCCGCTGAAAGATATAATTTATACAATTCGTAAAAAACAAAGAAAAACAGCTATGTGAGCAATCCCACTGGGTTCCAAATCTGCTATTGCCTTTATATCTTCGAGCATCTCATCACTTTGCTACTTGGTTGAAGGTAGATAAGATTGATTGGTGCTGTCCGAGCTTGATAGTCGATACCGAAGTCTGGTTGTAAGATGATCCAATGAGACATAGTGTTACGCTTCAATCCCTATTTTTTTCCTGGACCGCCCTTTCGGGTTTTCAGTCCACTGGGATACCCTTTTTTGCCCAAGCCGCCTTTTTAGGTTTTCGACTTACCGGGTGTACAAATTTTTCATTTTCATCCCTTATTTTTGCCCGAACCCTTTTGGTTTGCCGGGAAGCCCTTATTTTTGCCTAGGCCAATCGACCTAGCGGGTCTTTGATTATGCGCAGTATTTTTTCACTATGTCTGCATTGACGGGGTGAGGAAGGTCGTCACCATCCATGGTGGTTAGAATCATAGCTCCTCTTGAGAAAATGTTCTTAACCACAAATGGCCCTTCATACATAGGGGTTCATTTTCCCCTGGGATCACCTTGCAGCAGTATGATGCGTTTGATCACCAGATCCCCAACTTGATACTCTCATCGACTGACTTTCTTATTAAATGCCTTGATCATTCGCTTTTGATACGTCTGACCATGACAAATAGCAGTAAGTCTCTTTTCATCGATTAAGTTCAGCTGATCAAGCCGGGTCTGGATCCAATCGTCCTCGCTCAAACCTACATCCTTCATAATCCGAAGAGAGGGTATCTGAACTTCAATGGGTAAGACCGCCTCCATACCATACACCAAAGAGTAGGGTGTTGCCCCTGTTGATGTCCGCGCTGAGGTGCGGTACCCATGAAGAGCGAATGGTAACATCTCATGCCAGTCTTTGTATGTCACTGTCATCTTCTGCACAATCTTCTTGATGTTCTTATTAGCCGCTTCAACAGCCCCATTCATCTTCGACCGGTAAGGAGAAGAGTTGTGATGTTGTATCTTAAACTGTTTGTAGAGCTCGGTGATCATTGTATTGTTGAGATTTGTACCATTGTCCGTAATGATTCTCTCTGGTACACCATATCAACATATCAAGTTGTATCGAATGAACCGCACCACGAAGTTCTTGGTTACTGTAGCAAAGGAAGTTGCCTCAACCCACTTCGTGAAATAATCAATAGCCACCAGGATGAAATGATGCCCGTTGGACGCGGTAGGTCTGATCTCGCCAATCATATCGATGCCCCACATTGCAAAAGGCCAAGGAGCAGTCAAGATGTTCAGAGGAACTGGAGGTATATGCACCTTATCAGCATAGACTTGGAACTTGTGACAAGTCCGAGAATGCTGATAACAATCGGCTTCCATGGTGGACCAATAATATCCTTCCCGTAGGATCTTCTTTGCCATGGTATGTCCACTGGAATGAGTTCCGAAAGTACCTTCATGTAACTCTGCCATAATCCTTTCTGCCTCATTCTTGTCCATACATCGCAGCAAGGTTGAATCATGGTTACGTTTGTAAAGAATCCCATTGCTAATGAAGAACTTCGCAGCGAATCTCCTCAGAAACTTCTTATCATTAACAGATGCATCCTCGGGGTACTCCTGAGCCTCAAGATACTTCTTTACCTCGTGGAACTAGGGTTTATCTGCTACCTCTTCAGTCTGGATGTCACATAAATGTGCGGGTTCGTCCAACCTTTCAATGGTAATCTGGGGAGCCTCATTGTCCCACCTGACCTTGAACATAGAAGACATGGTAGCTAGCGCGTCCGCTAACTGGTTCTCTTCTCTTGGGAAGTGTTTAAAGGTTATCTCCTCAAAGTGTGGAAGCAATGTCAACACGTAATCTTTGTAAGGAATAATATTTGGATGCTTCGTATCCCACTCACCTTTGATCTGAATGATCACTAGAGCGGAATCTCCGAACACACTCAAGAACTTAATCCTCTGGTCAATAGCTGCTCGAAGGCCCATGATGCACGCTTCATACTCTGCCATGTTGTTGGTGCAGTTAAAACATAATCGGGCGGTGAATGGAGTATGACAGCCTTCAGGAGATATGACCATGGTGCCAATGCCATTACCCAACGCATTTGAAGCTCTGTCAAAATACATAAACCATCGGGATCCCTCCTCAGGTCCTTCATCCGGTCCAAGTTTTTCACAGTCGATCACCAACATGATAGTCTCATCCGGAAACTCGAAATTCATAGACTGGTAATCATCCACGGCCTGATGTGCCAAATGATCTGCCAACACACTACCCTTGATTTCTTTTTATGTTGTGTATTGGATGTCATACTCAGTTAAGATCATCTGCCATCTTGCTATTCTTCCGGACAAGGCAGGATTTTCGAAGATATACTTGATTGGATCCATCTTTGATATCAATAAGGTGGTGTGAGTCAGCATATACTGTCTCAGCCGGCGAGCAGCCCATGCCAAAGCGCAACAAGTTTTCTCAAGCAGTGAGTATCGAGTCTCACATTCGGTAAACTTTTAGCTAAGGTAGTAAATAGCATGCTCTTTTTGGCCAAACTCGTCATGCTGCCCCAGCACACACCCCATTTAATTGTCGAGTACTCTCAAGTATAAGATCAAAGGTCTTCCTTCAACTGGAGGCATCATAATGGGTGGCTCTTGGAGATATTATTTGATCCTTTCGAAAGCGGCCTGACATTCATCATTCCATTTTACCACCTGATCTTTCTTCAGCAGCTTGAAGATTGGCTCACAGGTAGCAGTCAGATGTGAAATGAATCGGGAAATGTAGTTCAGACGTCCCAAAAAGCCCCTAACTTCTTTTTCTGTTCAGGGAGCTGGCATTTCCTGTATAGCCTTCACCTTGGCAGGATCCACCTGAATACCTTTATCACTATCGACGAAACCCAGCAGCTTACCAGATCTTACCCCGAAGGTGCACTTGTTCGGGTTCAACCTTAGTTTGTACGTCTTCAACCTGTCAAATAGTTTCTAAAGATGGCCAAGGTGTTCTTCTTCAGTATGGGACCTTGCAATCATGTAATCAACGTAGACCTCAATCTCATGGTGAATCATGTCGTGGAACAAAGTGACCATGGCACACTGATATATTGCCCTAGCATTCTTCAATCCAAACGACATGACTTTGTAGCAAAAGGTACCCCACTGCGTAACGAAGGTCATCTTTTCCATGTCTTCGGGAGCCATCTTAATCTGATTGTAACCGGAAAAACCATCCATAAAGGAGAAGATCTTATGCTGCGTGGTGTTGTCGACCAAAACATCGATGTGAGGCAGAGGGAAATCTTCTTTGGGGATCGCCCTGTTCAGATCCCTATAGTCCACACACATTCGTACTTTACCATCCTTCTTCGGCACTAGAACAACGTTGGCGACCCACTGCGGGTAAGAAGTAACTGCTAGAAAACCGGCATCAAACTGTTTCATGACCTCAACTTTGATTTTCTCAGACATCTCTGGGCACATACGACGAACTTTCTGCTTTACTAGAGGACATTCTTCTTTAGTTGGCAAGCGGTGTACCACAATATTAGTATCCAACCCAGACATATCTTCATAAGACCAAGCGAAAATCTCAACATAGTCGCGTAGCATCTGTATCAACCGTTGCTTGACACTAGGCTCCAGATTTTCACCTATCTTGACCTCTTTCTTGTCCTCTTTTGTACCCAAATTCACTGATTCCACTGGCTCTTCATGGGGCTGTATGGCCCTCTCTTCCTGTAGTAACAGTCTAGCAAGTTCCCCAGGCACTTCACAATCCTCCTCACCTTCGTCCTCGGCTTGGTTGATCGGATTTTCGAAGTCATAACTGGCAGTAGCAGAGTTGTTATCAATGGGATCCAGAGTGGGTGTGGATCTGCATTATGATATGTGAGTGTGTGTAAGACAATAGCTATTTTGATAAAGTGCAAGATAGAAAAGAAAAACAAGGAGCGCAAAATTTGTAATGCAAGAAAACGTCCAATGCTTTATTGATGATATATGAAAATGACAAATAATAAGCCCTCACAAACAAAGCCAAAATGCCTTGGGCAAGGCACCGGGCCGTAAAGTTTTAAACTGTCTGTTACAAATCTCAAAACAAAAGTCTATTACTGTGTAATAAAAGAAACGGGCACGAAGTCCTTTGCCGTCCAGTTGTTCAATCCACCGTCGGTAGTCGGGTAAATCCAGCTGTCAATATCTTACTCTTCTTCATCATCCTCAATTGCATCCACTCCCTGATTACTGATGTGCAGGGGAGGTCTTCCAATCCGTGCGTGCCGAACAGCCCTTTGAGCCTCTGCAGTAAAGCCCAAACCAAGCTTGTCAGTTTTGTGTGCGAAGTCAGGGAGTTGACCCCAATTTGCACACCCACCTTTTTCAATTACAGCCCTGGCATCCTTGAGGGAAGCCATCTTCATCGAAGGTTCTTCAACAGCAACTTCAGTCGACGCCAGAGTCTAGGGGACCTCTTCAAAGTTCTGACACGGGGTTTCGATGAACTCTCCATCCATCTCCACGTAGCGAAAGGAATTAAGATGAATTACCATGTACTCCTCCTCACCTTGCACCATAACAATCTTCCCCTTTACTGGATATTTCAACATCTGATGGAGCGTAGAAGTCACTGCCCCAGCCTTATGAATCCACGGGCGACCCAACAAGCAAGAATAGGATGGTCGAATGTCCATCACATAGAACGTAGATGCAAAAGTCTGAGAGCCAACTTTAACAGGGATGTCCACCTCCCCTTGCACCATCCTTTTTGACCCATCAAAGGCCCTAACCACAATATTACTCGGCTTCAGGACCAACCCTTCACAGTCCAACCGGTCTAATGCTTTCTTGGGTAAAACATTCAATGAGGATCCAGTATCCACCAGTACGTGGGCCAGAGTAGTGCCCCTGCACTCAATCGATACATGCAAGGCATCATTGTGATTTCTTCCTTTAGCATTCAGATCTACGTCGGAGAAACCCAACCCGTTGTCAGCGGTCAAACTAGCTACACAGTCTTTGAATTGATCGGTAGAAGTTTCCTGCGGCACATGCGCAGTTTTGAGGAAAGCAATTAAAGCCTTTGCATGGGCTTCCGAACACAACAACAAGGATAACATGGAGATTTTCGACGGGGTATGCCCCAGCTGCTCGACTATGTTATAGTCGCTCTTCTTGATAATCTTCAGAATTTCCTCTATCTCCTGTTTAGAGGTTTCTACAACGATCTTCTTAGGCGCCTCCATTCGGGCAGGCTCACCTGTGATTTCATTGCCCCGAGTGTCAGATGTCTCGGCGACAGGGGTGATAATTGGAATATGAACTAGGACAGTAGCTGATGTACTGGCAACAAGCTATTGAACAATCGGAGGGGAAATCTCAAGAGAAAAGAGTCTTCCACTTCGGGTGACCTTGCTAGCCCCGAAAATATTGCTGACATCAGCATCAACTTCTTCAACCTTCAAATCTTGTTTGATCCCATGATAATACACATCGGCCCCATAGTGCCACGAGACAGCCTTATCCGAAGTGTATGGGATAGAACCAGGAATAGTAATGATTAATGGAGCAACTCTTGGAACAGATGTAATCCTAACAGGCTTTCTCGAGGAAGCCTTGGAAGGATTGGCGAAAATGGTTATGATGGAAACATCTTCAACAGGAATCAACGGAATCAAAGTTTTCTCGAACATGACCTCTTTGTTATCCATCAGGCGTTGAACACCTGATTTCAATAAATGGCAACCAGCAGGCAGGACTGAACACAGGTGGCAACCTTTGCCACAACCCGGAAATAAACCAGCCAACAATAGGTTCTTCTTAACTGTCATCAACGGAGTGGAAATTTTTTCCACAGAGGTCACAAATAAATCATCATCCACAACATTTACTCCACGACCATGCTTGGGCATAAGAGCAGTCATGACGTTGGGCTTTTCCAGAGCGTCAAACTCAATTTCTTTAGCTTCAATCAAATATTGCACCTTATTCCTCAAGGCCTAGCAGTTGTTGGTATCATGCCCTGGGCTATCAGAGTGATAAGCGCAGCGGGAATTTGGGTTATACAGTGGAGATGTGATGATGGGATTCTTTGGGGCTTCCCTCAGAGTTACTAGGTTGGTATTTAACAGTTGTGGTAGAATTTGAGACAAGGTCATACTGAGCCGAGTGTACTGTCTTTGCGGTCTCTCTATTCTTTGTTGATTGTTGCATTGTGGGGCAACGATGGGTCTTGATATTACTACCGCATTTACTGCTTGGCGGCGTTCAGGTCAGTTTTGGCTCCTCAAGCTGTAAACTGCACTAGCTTCTTTTCTGAAAGGCTTCTTTTCTGTACTTGATGAAGCACCTTTCTTTATCTTGCCACTTCTGATACCAACTTGTACTCTCTCCCCAGTCAAAATTAATTCAGTAAACCCAGATGACGAACTGCCGATTAGATGATTGAAAAATGGACCAAACAAAGTCCCAAGAAACATATCCACCAACTCCCTATCAAACAGAGGGGGTTGGACTCTCCCATCCAGATCTCTCCATTTCTGAGCATAGTCCTTGAAGCCTTCACTTGCACCCATAGACATACCCTGAAGCTGAGTACGCGTGGGAGCAAGGTCGACGTTATACTGGTATTGCTTGTAAAAAGCAGCAGCAAGGTCCTCCCAGTTTCGGACATTAGCTCCTTCCAATTGATAAAACCATTCAAGTTGAGTCCCTGACATACTATCTTGAAAGAAATGAACCCACAGATTCCTATCAGCAGTGTAGGGTTATATTTTTCTGACGTACGAGCAGAGATGGAGTTTTGGACAGGATACTCCATCGTACTTAGCAAAAACAGGAGCTTTGAATTTATGAGGGATCACCACCCCAGATGCTAGTCCCAGATATCCGAAGTCCAAACCAGGTATCTTCTGAATCTCCATAGCACTCAGACGGTCTTCAAGTTGTTTGTACCTATCCTCAGCAGGAGGATACTGTTCTTCATCAAAATCAACGTCATTATCAGAAACTACAGGACTAGGACCCTTTTCTTCCTCTTGATTCTCTCCTCCTTTAGATGAATGAGACAGACCAGCTTCCTGTCGCGACCTATTCCCAAATATGTGACCCATATTTAGAAGAACCACCTTCTTCTTCTTATTTTTATTCTCCTTTAGGATGAGAGTCTTCAAATCCTCTTGCCTTTTAGCCAAGTTCAAGAACATCTCTTTGAATTTAGCATTCTGTACTTGAAGAGTTTTGATGGCTTGATCGGTAGGTATTTCAGAAGACATTATATGCTGAAATAAACAACAAAGAAGATGAGAAACTTGTAATGATACCTGTAATGGTGTGCATGATACTGGAATGCGTATGAAATGATTTCAAAGACTTTGGGAGATTTAAATTTGCAAACCAAGAAATAAACAAACTTTATTAGATTAAACTTGTAAGAATGTTTAACAATGCCTTTAAGGCGTTACAAAAGAAATAGACTGAAAACAACTCTAAACTAGAAAAAAGAAAAAAATCAGAAATTCCATGGACGCTTTCCCTTCGTGCTGGTGTAGTCATTTATCGTCCTTTCATTCTCAAGTTACCTCGTGAGCTTCAAGATTTTCCTCTCTTGCTCATGATACTTCTCCCAGTAAGTATCCCTCTCCTCTTTTAGTTGAATCCAGGATCTCTTCAATGCCCCCAGATCAGTAGGCATGTAGGGATAAAGGACTGTATAAGGAAAACCTTCTTCATTAGTATGCTCCACAATCACTGGCAACACAACTTCATAAGGCATCCCAAGCTTTTGAGCCCGAGCTCGGACCCACTGGAGGTAAGGTTGCATAGGGAGAGAAGTCTTTGGTCCTAGCTCTTGAGGGTCAGACCTGTTCACCATGCCCCATGCTCGTATAAACCTTCGGCGATGCTCTTCGACGTCCTCCTTATAGTCAAAGACAATATCTGTAAGAAGTAGCTCACGAGGACCGTCTCTCCGAGCGCAACCAAATTGTCGTAAAGCCAAACAACGACTGTAGGTTATTCCCCCTCTAATTCCAAGCAACGGGACATTAGGGTATTCCCCACATTGATCAATGATAGCAACACCTTCCATATCCTTAGAACTCCAGAGAATGTCTGTATGGGCAAGGGACATTATCCTGTAAGACCATCCTAAATCTTCCTCATTCTTCAACACAGACTTGGGGAGGTGCGAAATAAACCACCTCGCAAATAATGGCATACAACACATGAGGGTCCCTCTTCTACGCGTCGTACAGGTGTAGAGGGCATGCAAGATATCACCCAGAAGAGTAGGTACGGGATTGCGAGACAAGAAGATCTTAACTGTATTCACATCTATGAAGGAATCTGGATTCGGGAAAAGAACCAAACCGTAGATAAGGAGAGCCAAGATGTCTTCGAAAGCCTGGAAGTCCAAGTTATCCCAGAACAGTTGAGCTTGATCCATTAGAAACTTGGCCAAGAAACCTTTAACCCCGCTTCGTGTCTCCCAATTAGATACTACATCAGTCTTTTTCAAGTGTAAAGCTGAAGCAATGTCCTCTTGCCTAGGAGTCTCTTCCAAACCTGTGAAGGGCATCTGCTCGAGGATGGATATACCCAATAAATGAGAAAACTCTTCCAAAGTGGGAACTAGCTGATAATCCGGGAAAGTGAAACAATGATGCACTGGATCGAAGAACTGGAAAAGCACACTCATCATTTGCTCATCAAACCTGAAGGTAACTAAACTAATAAGCTAACCATGTCTCTTAATGAATGACGAAGTATCAGAAACTCTCGAGGCCAAATCCTTGAGTTGAGCGGGTATTTGCACAAAGTTAACTTGGATGGTGTTTCTGCGCATGAAGGCCATAATCTGCAAAACAGAACAAAGATAGATCCCCTCGGTTTTTGAAATGGTTAGTAGTATGCATGCTATGTTATGATGTATGATGTCATGATAAAACACACAACAGGTATAACAAATAACAGGCATGGTAAAGGCAAACAAGTCACACAAGAGCCCTTAAGTTTCAGGCTTGCATGGGGTATATGTACTACCCTCTTGAAGTTCAGTTGGTATCAACCTGTCCTAATAATAGTAACTGGGTTCTAGAGGTTCTTAATATCATTGACCATCCTCCATCAGTCATGGTTTCAGTTCACGCAATCTTTTCTTGCGGCTGGAACTATCTCGAGAGTATGGTCTCAATGAGTGTAGTATCGAGTATCAACCAGTTCCCAGCTTTACATCGAGACCGGCTATCTTACTACTTCCTATGGCCAAGTTGGTCAATTATAGGTTCTAAGGTCAGTTGATGCTTAACGACCCATATAGCAGCCCCGTATTCTCCTCGTTTCTCCACAAGGGATACAAGTACCAACCAATGTGCAACATCAACGTAGCTACTGCTTCAACCGTATCGGTCTACACCGTACAGTTCCCTCACAGTTTATTGCTACTTACCTAGGGTTAGGATCTATAGTAACTCCCGATACAAAGCCCTCAAAGGTAAAGCAAACAAATCAAACAATAGAAGCAATTTATGATGAACTAATCCTAAGGTATACCCCACTTATTATTCCCCAGCAGAGTCGCCAGTTCTGTGATACGGTGGCAGAACCAGACTGTTAATACTGGTTTACGTTTTGTATTCGCAAATGTGCGGTAAGCAAGAGTCGCCACCGACTTTTATTTTATCCAACTGGAAAGGAAAAAAAGCATAGAAAAATTCCTTTTTTTCGATATTTTGAGTACGGGGGTAGATTATAGAAAGGGAAGGTATTAGCACCCTTTCTATCCGTGGTTTTCCATGGGCTCTTAGGTACTTGCTCATCATTTTCAAAATTGCTTCTGTGTTTGTATGTTTTGAAAAGTTTTTGTTTTACTTCGATTTAACCCTTGCTTCTGTCTTCAAGAGTGTTACGAAGTTGTTTTTTTTTAAAAACTTGTTTGAAAAGTGTTTAAGTGTGGAAAAGTTTGTTTTGAGCAAGTACCTACTAGCATCTACCTACTCGAAAAAAGAATGTTTTTGTTCTTGTTTCCTTTAGACAGCGTTATCCCACTATTAGTGAGTAGGTAGCACCGTCGTTGGAGTTGTAAGGGTCAATTCGAAAGGGATGTACGATCACTAAAGCAATGTTAGGACGTCTTAGTAATAACCCTAATGTCTTAAGATCATATTCGAGGCAACATTTCCGAGGCAACCTTTCCGAGGCAACATTTCCGAACGGTACATTTGATCTTTGTTTAGACAAGAGAGCTACCACTAAAATACCCTATACTTAATGATTGTTTACCGAATGCAACCGAAGTGAGAGTATACCCTAGGAGTGAATATGTGCGAGTGATTCAATTTCAAGTTATTATCTTTGCACATTTAGGGTTTGCTAACCATTTTAAAATTAACATACATTCTTGTCATGCAACCCTATTACCATACATCTAACAGTTAATATTTGCGAAAATTAAAATGCGGAAAATAAAGCTACGCTATTACAAGGCTTCGGGGATTAATTACATAGCCAAAAACCCGTAAAACGATAAATAAACGAAAAAAAGTCCTAATTAATCTATTACATCCCATGAGCAATTACATCAATATTGTAAAAAATAGGTAAACACGCGCGATGAATCGAGGACGAGCAAAATTAGGGTTTTGACCCCGTCTAACCTAATTAAAAGAAATATTGTTTTTGTTGTTTTGATTATTTTAAGGAAAGAATAAGGTTTTTAAATTAAATACAATCAAACCTAATTACTAATTAAATTAAATTAAGAAACATTAATTATTTTTGACTTATTTTATGTTTTGGTTATTTTTAAGAAAAGAAAATAGAAATTAAATTAAACAAAAACCCTAGTTTCTAATTTATTTTAATTTATTTACAAAGACAAATTAAAGTTATCCTAAAATTAAATAAACTAATTAAATTAATTTTTTTGATAAAAAATAAAACCTAAATCTAATTTGGTGAAAATTAATTTTATGATTTTATATAAAAAAGAATTAATTTTTTGTGTTAATAAAGCAATTTAAATGAATTAAATAAAGAAAATATAAAAAGGAAAAGAAAAAGAAAAAGGGCCTGGTAAACAGCAGTTTGGGGGGTGCCATTAGCAGCTTTTGGGCCCAAAGAAAACCTGACCCACGTTTGACTTCCATGATTCAGTGTTTGCACGTTGACTGGGATGCATGATGGACCCTCATGTAATGGCCTTCAGATCTGGCCTCCTGGAGATCTAATGATTGAGCCTTGAGGGCACATGGTAGGCCTCATGATGCGTGGGATATAGGATCTGTGAAGAACATTTAAGAAAAATTGCAAATGTTTGGAGGCAGGGGTCGAACCCCTGACCTCATGCCTGTAAAGCCTTAGCGCCTCCTTGGCTACCATTGGGCCACTTGATTCAACTTGTCAACATATGAAACAAAAACAATAAAATAAATAAAACAAAGCTAGCTACCAAGCACGCGCCAGAATTCAAACGGGCGAATGGGGTGGTGCCACGCAACTCTTCTTCTTCCTCTCTCCGTTGGTAAAAGTTATGGACTTTTACCTACGGACAAAGGTCTGTAGCTATAACCCCTGTAGTTTTCCAAATCACCTACAAGCATGATAAATGAAATCTAATGCCACAGACCAATTCGCCTTGGCCTTGTGAACGTCATGGCACCTTTCTTGTGGACCAATTTTTCCTGTACAAGAAGATCCCAAAATGCAACAAGAAACCCTAGTAATGGCGTATCTCTACAGGGTTAGCAAAAACGCAATTAATTATTACCAATAGTTTGCAAATTCTTCCAGGATTCAGAATATATATATATATATATATATATATATATATATATATATATATATATATATATATATATATATATATATATATATATATATATATATATATATATATATATATATATATATATATATATATATATATATATATATATATATATATATATATATATATATATATATATATATATATATATATATATATATATATATATATATATATATATATATATATATATATATATATATATATATATATATATATATATATATATATATATATATATATATGATTCATGCTACAAATGCCTAAATAATGATATTGGATTTCAAAAAAGGAGGGAGGTCGTGAAGCTCTTACCTCGCGTTTCTGGGCACAAAAACGCTTGCTTTTGATTGGTATAGCTTCCTTGTACTCCCAGGAAGCGAATGAGATGGCTTGGGAGTCTTGAAACTGCTTGGAAATATGGAATCAGATCGCCACTTTTCTTGAGTTTTTCCAAGTTTTTTTCTTCCTCTACACGCCTCAAAACCTTCTCCTTTTGGTCTGCATTTGTCCACTATATACCACTGATCGAATTAGGTTTACAAATGTGCCTCCAATCTTTTTCAATTATGGTCTTTGATCATGATTTGATTCCCATGAAGATCTTTCCAAAATAAGCCAAAAATCAATCTTTTTATGCACAAACATGCCTTGCACGATTTGATTTTGTTGCTAGCTGTATAAGGGACCTGAAATATGCACCAAATCTCAAGGCTTAAATGATTTTGATATTTCTATGATTTATTTTGATTTAATTTGATTTAATTGAAATAAAAAATCAAAATAAATGGAAAAAATAAAATAAAGTCAATAGGGAAGGATAATGGGTCGTGGACCATGTTACAAACTCAAGACAAGCACAAAAAGTTGGGCCTATTTGACAAAAATTGCAATTTGAGGCATATTTGACTTTTGGCAATTTTGCAAAAAAGGTCAACTTCACCAATGCATAACCTCTTAAATTTTGACTATTTGAAGGTGTTCTTGGACTTTTTAGAAAGATTTAGATGTCCTCTAAGCAAACTTTTTGGTCTCATCTCAATTGAGTCTTCCATGTTCATGTATGAATCCTTGACAAAAAAGGTGTTTTTGTTGACTTTTCAAAATGACCTATAATGTCCAAATTCATAACTTCTTGTGAGTGCATATTTTGAACTTGGGAGATGAAGATAAATTGTAGGGAATTGCATCCTCTTCAAAATTAGATTTGGACGGGTCATTTATAATAAAGTATGAGAAAGTTATGCTTGGTCAAAGTTGGGTTGACTTTTCCTACAAAACCCTAATTTAGCAACTTTTGGGTTTTGATGAATTGTGATCAATCCTTGAGGAATAATGATCAACCCTTGATCAAATGATGAATAATACTTCAAAATGAGGATGTTGACCAAAAATATTGAAGTTTGAATGTATGTGGGCCACAGTTGACTTTTGCCCTAGCACAGTCGATTTTCAGACCTTTGAGCAATTGACTGAGCAAATTTCCTCTGCAAGGCTTGAAACTTGACATGGATGATCTTGAGAACATATTAGGGAAATTGTGAGAATTTGGGATCCCTTGGATTCAAGTATCTTGTTGTAACATGAAACCCTAATTTGAGGTAGACTGCCTTAGGAGAGAGTTTGTCTGGTCAACCCTTGGACTTCCTTGAGCAACTTGAGGACCTCACTTGAAATGTTTTGAGAAATATGGGAGGGCAAAGTTTGGGGTACAACAGCCACTATTTTGAATTTTGCTACGATCATCTTTTTCTTTTGTATAAAAGGAATAATTAGAAATGTCGTATACCGTCCAACTTATCACTACATATTTTGGCATGTACAACAACCATTTAAGTGTCTCGGATGCACCACCATTAATAGAAATCCTCTTATTAAATCAAATTATGAATTTCTTATTATGATGTGTCAACAACCACTTGTCAAGTATTCAAAGATATTTTTTCTTTATAACTGTTTTGTTATGTAAGGTTCAACTACACTAAGTTTATTCAATATAGAAAAATGTGCTTCAAGAACTACATCTCGACTCATTGTACCATCAAATCTGTCAGCATGACGAGACTTTGGAATTCCAATAGACTCTATTTCTGACAAATAGTTTGAACAAAACTCAACAACTTCTTCTATGATGTACCTTTCAACGATCAAAGCTTCTAGTTGGTGATGCTTCTTCGTATATCCTTTAAATATCTTCATGTATATCTCTATAGGATACATCCATCTTAAATAAACTAGACCACAAAACTTGATTTCTCTGACTAGATGAACAAGTAAGTGAACCATAATGTCAAAAAATGGTGGAGGAAAATACATCTCCAATTGACACAATATTATTGCAGCCTCTTCTTCAAGTTCATCTAATTTTTTTAAATCAAGAAATTTATTACATATAGCATTGAACAATAAGCATAATCTGGTTATAGTTACTCTTACATTTTTTTTGGAAGGATGCCACGGATAGCCACTGGTAGAAGTTGTTGTATCAAGACATGACAATCATGATATTTTAAGCCTATTAACTTGACATATTTTATTAATACAAGTTTCTTGATGTTTGAAGAGTAACCTTGGGGAACTTTTATACCTTGCAAACACTCGCAAAAAATTTTTTTTTCCTTTTTAGATAGAGTGTGACATGATGGAGGCAAATAAGATCTTTTTCCTCTATCTTCTGGAGCCAACTGTTGTCTAATACCCATCTCCATCATATCTAAATGGGAATTCCTACCATCTTTAGTATTTCCCGTAACGTTTAATAGTGTTCCTATCAAACTATCACACACATTTTTCTCCACATGAATCACATAAAGGAAATGTATTACATCAAGACTAGACCAATATGGAAGCTCAAAGAAAATAAATCTATTTTTCCAGATATTTCTCTCAACGGGACCGTCTTTATTCTTTCCAAAGACAACATTTAGGTATTCTTGTCGATGATAAATTTCATCGCTAGTTAAAGGTTTAGGAGCATGTTCATACTCTTGATCTCCGTTAAAAGCTTTATACAATCTACAATAAGGATAATTGGGTTTTAGAAATTTCCGATGCCCAAGGTTAACTGTCTTTTTTCCAAACTCAATTGGTGAAAGCAGGTATCAAATTCACATATAGGACACACTTTTTGTCCTTTGACACTATATCCATCCAAATTTCAATATGCAAAAAAGTCGTTGATTGTGAAAAATAACATTTCATGCATCTTAAACTTTTCACCAGAATATGCATCATCAACGTCAACACCTTTATCCTACAAAATGTTTAAATCATCAATTAATGGACTTAGATAAACATCTATGTCGTTTCCAGGTTGTCTTGGTCCAAAAATCATCATACTTAACATCATATACTTGCGCTTCATGCTCAACCAAGGAGATAGGTTGTAAATTGTGAGAAGAACAGGCCACGAAAAACAGTTAGTACTCATATTACCAAAGGGGTACATTCCATCTGTGGAAAGCCAAAGCCTAAGGTTTCTTGGATGAATCAATTTTCTTCCATTGCAAAGAATCAACTACATGGAGAATGTTTCCATCACATTTTCTTTTGTCTCCATGCCATCTTATATTCTGTGCATCAGCTGAATTAGAAAAAAAGTATCTTGAACCTTGAAATTATTGGCAAGTACCATAACACTTTAGTAGGAGGATGCTTCTTAATGACATTGTCATTGTCATCATCATTGTCATCATCATTGTTGTTCTTCAACTTGTAGAGAGACTCACCACATTATGGACATTGATCCAAATTTTAATACTCTTTCCTATATCATATTCAATCATTAGGGCATGCATGTATTTTACATACTCCAAACCCATCCGACACAATATCTTTTTGGCTTCATATCAGCGATCCGACAAATTGTTTCTGTGAAACTTTTATCCGACCATCCACTTTTTTATTTCAGATTAAACAATTTTAGCAACTCAGATAATCGTGTGAAATAGGTTCACCTCTTCTATAAGGGAACATCTTTGGCGATTCATAAATGATCATATAATTTAGAGGCCCAGTTGTATATCAGTTGATGTCAGTTAGGATAAACTGAGTTCCTAAGTGCTCTACTAGTTGTCAGTTGTTGTCAGCTGAGGTTAATAGAGTAATTGATAAACTCATAAGAGATCAATATTTATTAAAAGAGACTGGACATTATTAATTAATACCCGAAAAATCATTTTTAGTAACATTAATAATGAATCAATTGATCTAGTAGTAACAAAATTATCAATTGAGATATTTTTTACCAACTTTTGTTACTAACCACACATTATTATATATTATTATATATGTATGTGGTATAAGAAGAAAGAAAAGAATAAAAGTGGGTAAGAAAAGTAATAGATATATTAGAAAGGAGAAAAGAAAGGAAAGTAAGGAAAGAAAGAAAAAGAGAAAAAACCAGTAGAAGAAAAGGAAGAAAAGAGGAGTAAGAGAAAAGGAGAAGAAAGCTTGGAAGAGTATGCCACACCAGCACCATCATCAATTCAGCTTCATCATTATCATCTCATCTTCATCATAATCTCATCTTTATAAACTCCTCATTTAAGGTGAGTCCCATAATTAGTTGTAGCTTTGGGAAAGAAAGAATCCATAACATGGGAGGTTAGGGTTGCGTGTGGTTGTATTTGATTCATAATAATATGGATTTACATGAATTGTAGTATTATGTTGAAATCATTTTTGGTGTTAAATGTTGTGTTGTTACTATGTTGTTGTTGTTGTTGTTCATTTTTGATGATTCATTCGTTGATGTTATGATCCTTAAAACATGGCTTATATTCATGTAGCATGATAAGTGTTAAAAATATTTTTTTGAGAAATCTTAAAGTTTCAATTGATTGCACTTAATGACAATCAATTTTCATTCCAAGAAATGTGAAAAAGCCAAAAGTAAATTACAATAATCTATTGTCATAAAGTTCAATCGATTGTCCCTATAAATTTTGTGAAAAATGCATAATTGAAACCGATATAACTTGAGAACCTTAACTCGAAATGACACACGGTCGGATGTGTTGGAAAGCTATTTCAATGATATATTAGATGGTGAAGTAAACAAATTGTTCTATTCCAATGATTGATAAAATATTGATGATAAACTATCATGTGCAATATAATGATATTGAAGTCGTTAAATAATTGGTTCTTGTTTCCACCATAACTCAAGAACCGTGAACCCGATTGATAAGAGACTTGAAGCATTGGAAAGATAATCCAATGGGATATTGATTGGTGATGAGAAAACATGAATTAAACTAATGATTATTGGTGAATGATAGAAATTATTATAATCCTTATGTGAATTACTTAGGTTTGATTATGTTTGACTTGAATAACCTAAGATAGTTAATATGGAGGATACTTAAGATGGATTTATCTAAGGTTTATTAGTAAATGTTATATTATTATGTGTGTTTCTTTTATGATTGATTGTGAAATGAATTGGTTCCTTGTCCCCACCATAAGAAGGGAATTGTGCCTCCAATGTTATAAGGCTGAATACTCTGGAAAGTGAATTCAATGCCTCATCAAGTGATGAGAAGAAACCATGGGATGCCATGGGTATTGTGTATTGGTTATGAATTGTTGTTGCGTTAATGATGTATTGTGTTCCATGAACTATAATATGACTTATTGATTGTATTGAACGCATAACATGAATAAAACTTATGATGATGGGTGAGGAAACCTATGAAAATACTAGGTTAATGGATTAGTAAGATAACTTAGGATATGAAATGTTTTAGATAGTGATGCTTGGACGTGATTGTACCACACCGTGTATAATGGACAAGTGGTCACGTGAATGATGAAATAACACACTTTGTATGGAACATATGTGAATATTTAATGAATGGATCATGTTATGTGAGAATATGATATGATATCATGAGAATTGGTGGTTGTGAACACCTAGTTAATGATGAGAGAAATCACGAGTATATGAGAATTAATCACATATTCTGATAGTTTGTGCACATACCATTCGAGAAGCTCATGTAAAGCAAGAATGGAGACGTGGCACCAGTGCGCATACCATTTGATCAATCTTGTTTAAAAGATGAAAATGGGGAAAATAAGGATGTGACACTAATGATTCGTGCCTCAATTGGGTTTGAGTCCCAACCATGGAGGATATGGGGGAAAGGTGGACACCTAAGTGGGCTCAAGTCCCATACGGTGAAAGATACTCTAAGTGGGTTCGAGTCCCATATGAGTGAAGATTTCTGAAGTGGGTTTGAGTCCCATGGAAAACCCAATATCTACCGCGAAAGTAGAATTATACGGGCATGCGTGAATCAAGCCTTTGCCTAGACGTAGGTTTGGTTGGGGATTGGTGTTTTATGAATATGAATAGTGATTTATTAAGTGGATGCACTCAAGTGATATGTTTCTATACATTGTTATTATCCCTCAGTTACTCAACTCCTAGTTACATGGTGTGAGTGATGCACAAGTAATGAAAGGTGAATACTTGAGTTAGAAATCAGGTAAAAACCCTCTAGAGCCGAGTGGACCCATAGGATAAGGGGACTCACTGAGATTATCATCTCAACCATCATTGTTTTTATTTTTTAGGTGTTTTTGCAGGTTTGATAAAGAGGAGCTTCTTGATGATGTTTTGATGGTTTTGAGAATTTGTGATCTTCCGATGTGTATAATGTACAATGACATATATTGTACTCAGTTCTAATATTTTTATTTAGCGACTTTCCATATCTTCTACCATATGTTGTAGTTTGTATAATTGGTCAAGTATGTAAATGATGCCATTAGGCACTTATGATTGTGTCAGTACCAATTAATGTAATGTATAATGTATATTCTAGGCGTATATTATACAAGGTGTTACAATGCCGAAGAAACCCAGAGGCGCTTGAAGCTACAAAGTACAGGTACAAGTTCTTGCCCTTTTGCGTATGCTTCTGAATGTACTTTCTTCTTCTACCTCCTTCTACTTATTTTTCCTTGAATTTTATGTGTGTTGTTGTGAATTATTATTGTTGATAACGTAGAATAGGATAGAGAATACAAAGCAGTGATATGTGATTGGTGAAAGATCAATGTTGAATTGAATTGAGAGATTTGAAGAAATGATGATGATTTAGTTAGGGAGGCCTAGCACATCTTCAATCAAAGTCCAAATATGGGAATTTGAGGAATGTTAAGGAGAGTGCTTTGAATGATTTATGGTGAGGTTTGAGACTGGATTTTGACAAAGGTTTCTTAGGGTAGAAATTGGTTAGTGATGAAGTAATTGGCTAAGATTTATATAGATGGAGGTTGTGAAGTTTTAGGAGGGAAAAGGTGTTAAGAGTTAGTTAGGAGAGGGTGATTTGCATCCACAAGATTTTGATACATGGATCACTTTGATCAAGGGTGTAAAATGATTCAAAAGTTGGTTAGAATTTGTGTTATTTGGAGTGAATATTTTGAGTGAAAATGTATTTCTTTTGGCTTAGTTTTAGAGTGAAATTCAGATAGAGAGGTGTTAGTTTGGAGGTTAAAAGTTTGTTAAGAGTTTAAATTGGTTTTGGAGGGAAACCTGAAAGGAGGGTCATTGTGATAATTTCTAGGAGACACGTGGCAGGTTTGTTAGAAATCAGTTAGAGAGCTGTCCGAAAGTTGGTTACAAATGGTTTGGAAGTTTGTTATGACAATTGAATATAATTATTAGTTAGAATGTGGATAATAGTTAGTTAAGTGAAATTAAGTGAGAAGGTGAGAGAGTCTTATACTGAAAGTGGAGGGAAAAGTTTTTGGGTAGTAGATGAATTTGCCATGACAGATGTCAGCTGGCTGTTACATGGCAGCTATGAGTTTGTCAAGTATGGTTAAGGTAGTTAGAATTTGGATACTTAGTGATTAAGTTAGTGAAGGTTTATGTGTGATATGGTGTGTATGTCCATAGCTTATGTTTTTTGTACTACTGCAGTAGGCTTACATGTATGTGTATTGTATGGATCTGCTTATAAATGTTTGGTATGATATTGGAACTGTTTTGAATTTAGATATTGATGTAAGTTCTGAAGATGATTGTCATGATAACTGATGGTGTGTGTGGTTTGCGTTGATGTATGTGGAACTTGGTTCATACTTGGTGCACTAGCATGATGAACGGAATAAGCATGAACTGTCATGGTTTTTTTTAAACGTAAATATGTGTATGTATGACCCTGTTTAGAAATGGGTCGATGGATTTGCACATGTTTTGATTGAAATCATCAGGACAATGTTGGTTGGTTTATGTTGTGTACTACATGATGCTAAGTTAAAAAGCTTATGGATCATGAAGAACTTTGAGGCATGATGGGGTGGACTTAAAAGAATTGAAGAGAAATAGTCTAGAAAAGAATGTATAGTCAAGGTTAAAGTCCCTGGTCCAAAAGTCAATGGTCAACAATTGACCAAAAAGTCAACTACTGAAAATCTTGTAGATTTCTCGTAGTTTCCTTCATTTTCCTCTTTTCTAATAGTTTTGCATTTTGAATTTGGTGTTGATTTGTAAAGAAAATAAGAAACTTGATTGGAATAGTTTCACACCCTTTTGAACTTTAAAAGTGAATTTGAATATTCAATGTATCAATTTGATATATCAAGTAAATCACTAGGAAGCATGATAATGATTGATTTATGAAACAAGGGAGTCCAAATGACTTGGTCAACAAAAGTCAACCTTCCATAGTTTACTTTGTTGACCAAAAGTCAACTGTCGTAATGAATGATTTCCAACTTCTTCTTTTCAGGATGGAAACCAAAATATTAGGCATGATTATGTCAAAGTCTACCTCCACAGTTGACTTTGACCAAAAGTAAACTAAAGCATAAAAGCTTGTTCCACAATAAAACTCTAATCCACGTGGATTCACCTGACCACCACATATTGAGAATGATCCACGTAATAAAATCTCCCTTTGAGAAAACCATCTGATCATGAAGTAATAGCCCCTACTGAGACAATCCACTTTATCCAATTGAACTCCATTACCACTTGATCTTTTGAACCAATAATGTTACATGTAGATGTAGATGAATGAATGTTATTGACTAAAATGAATGGTAGGTATAGATGTATGCAGATAAAATGAAAGCTATGAGTCAGATGGAATAGAATGAAGGGTATGTCAAATTTAGGGTATGACAAACTTGACATACCCCCAAGGACACGTGGTCGTCCCATTGAGTTCCTGCAAGTCTGAGCCTTCATGACCATAAGCTTTGTCTTTCGAGGCCCATATTTTCAAACAACACGAAATACATGATGTCACAAGGATCTGTGAGACATTAAACTTCCAAATTGTGGTGGTAATCACCATGGGAAAGATTTCATCACGGATGCTGTAACACCTCAAAATTTAGAATTGTTTATTTAATTGATTATGTGTGATTATTTGTGTGATGTACGTTGATATGTGGTGGGGCTTTAAGGAGAAATAGAGGATAGTTAGAATTATTTAGATTTAAACAATTTATTTTATTATATTTATAATGATTTAATAATAATTAAATAGAACGATAAGGTGAAAATGAGGATATGGGTATAGTGGTAAGTGTGTGTGGGTTAGTGAGGGCATACGAGGAAAAACATAGGAAGAGTCCAAGGGTTAAACAAGTAAAAAGAGAAAATAAGGAAGAGAGAGTCCATTTTGTACGATCGTGGAATTGAGAGGACCCGAAGAAAAGGACTACGACACAGGGAGAAGAGAAGAAGATAATCATTCTTTAACGTTCGAAGACTCAATCGTTACGAATTAAGGTAATGGGTGTAATCTTGATTTATTATGATTGATATGGGATTAAGGTAGATGTAGGTTTTTTGTATGTGTGGGTTTAGTTAATGCATTGTTGCGTTGTAAATCTTGATGAATTGAGGATGATAATTGATGATTTGATGATGATAATCAATGAATTGACGTGATTGTGATGTGGTGTTGTTATCATGTTGTTGAATTCTTGGAATTGGGGGTGAAAGATGAACATTCTAGGGTATGAATCATAAAGATGAATATGAGAATACCATGAGAAAAGTTGACTAAGTAATGTTTGATGTATTGGTGTAATAAAACTTGAATTTTAATGTTTTAAGTGACTAAATTGGGGATGGTATGGGTATAAGAGAATAGGAATCGTTGCTAAAAATTGTAAAAGGAAAATGAGTTAATATTTTAGGAAAAATTGCCCAGTGCAATCGATTGCAGTCCCAGTGTAATCGATTGCATCGGTTAAAATTTTGAAATATAAAAGGATGCAATCGATTGAGCAATCAATTGAATGGCCTGGAAAGTGAAATTTCTGTTTTGGCAGCAGAGACGTATATTGATGTCAATCAGTAGAAGTCTCATTGCAATCGATTGTATCAACTGCATTTTGGATATTATTTATTTTGATTTATGACATGCCTTAATATTTCACCTCAGAACTTTTGATCTGTAACTCTGATTTAGGTACTGCCCAAAGTGTTAGAAAGTTAGCACACATAGATATAACATGAAAATGATTGGTGAACTGTTTAATTAGTATTCAAATGTCTATTATACAGATGTTTGTAAAGGTTTTTACGATCGATTAGTGAAACATTGAGTTATAATAATGAAATATCGATGGTATAATGAAGTAACATGATTGAGTGTATACAGTTGTGAAAATGTAAAGTTATTGCATGGATGTTGGTTATTGATTATTGTGAATGATGATTAATAATATATGTTATGATGAATTTCAAATATTGTTATGATGACATTAATAGATGATTGTATAATAATGATTGCAATTCTCTTTACTTATATCTTTCATAACTGACTGTGATTACTCACCCCTTCTGTTTGAATGTTGCCTCCACGTGGATAACACAAAAATATCCAATAGTAGCTTGCAGAGGTAGTGAAGAGAGCTCTTGGAGTATTTAATAGTTTTCTATTACTTAGATGTGTCTTGCTCTAATATGTAATATTGGGTTAGGAACTCTTGATTGGGATTTTTATATCCTATTTATGTTGAAGTGTTTACAAGGATTTTTGAATTATTGAATAATTTTATTTCAATTCTTTTATGAGACTAAATGTCTTGAGTTTGAAAGTTGAGGATATTTAATTGATGATGACTCTGCTGCGATGTTTTTAAATTAGTATTGAAGTTGCATGGATATTATGAATGCGTATGATTATGAATTTTATTACTATCATGTGTTGTAACCCGTGTTATGGAGCAGGATTTGTTTATGTTGTTTTTATTATGACGTGTGACATCCTTGTGTGGTGATTCTAATTAATTTATTCGTAAATTATATGAGCGGTTTAGAAAGGTGTTACAGATGTCGTCTACCTTCTTAGAGTACTGAATCCAACATACTTTAGTCAAGAATATTCAATAAGGTTCTTCCATCCATTTTATGGATGATTAGTATTTCAACTCTCTTCCTCTTCATGGTCCCTTTAGATGGGAGGTTCGCCCAAGGTACCCCGCATGTGATGGAAGTGACATATATGCACTTACCTTTGTTGGTGTCCTTTCTCTCACCATTGGTTCCGATGTTTACAGTCTTTAAGTGATATTTACCTAGGTGAATCATCCATGTTTCTTTTTCCCCCTTTCACGTACTCGACCGACCCCTTTTGATCAACCCTTTGATGTCATCCTTCATTTGGATGTAGTTTTCAGTGTTTTGGTTGTGACCTTTATGAAAGTGGAAGTACTTTAACTTGTCAGTCCAAGATGTATCTCTGATAGGGTAAGGGGGTATGGTTCCTCCTCTCCGGATTCTGTACTGTCACAGTCATAGTATCTTTTCTCCCGAGAGACATCCAACGGCATGTACTTCTCGTACCGGCCTTGCATATCACGATCTGAGTCGTCCTTCCTCTGTGGGACTCCTTCCTTGCTGGGCATTGATAATGCAAAATTATATCGTATATTCAACTTGACTCGCATGCATTTTAGTTTCATTTTCGTTCATTTTTATCTTATTATACCAGTATTTCTATTTTATTTCAGGTGCTTTCTAACACAAGGATTCCATGTGGAAAAGATAGAGAAATTACCAAAATACTAAGAAGAATGGAAGAAATAAGCAAAAAGAAAAGAAAATCTGCACACAGAAGGTTGTGGCCCTCGCCACGCATCTCAAAGTTGTGGCCCTCGCCACATTTCCTGTGTCCACTGCCACATGCTTCTTATAACAGGCCCACATTCCATTCCCACGTCAGAGCCATGAGACCATCGCTTATCCCATTTTCTCTCTGCAAGACCAGGCCTGGCGAAAAGCTCTCCATGAATGAACTATTTTGGATTCTTCTCGAGGGAATTACGTGAACCAAGCAAGGGATCTATAAAAAGGGCGAGGATTTCCAGTTAAAGGGGGTTCCACCATTTTTCGTTCAGAGAAGATTATTATTCTTAGTTCTTAGGCATAAAAGTTTACCATGTAAAAGTGGTAGTTTCTCACATCGAGGAACTACCACACCATTAGTTTTATGTGTTGTTTTCCTTTATTTCAAATTTGTACCTGATTGTCAAGCGTGCCGACATATTATGAAGATAATTCAGATTTCGTTTATTCTGATTTCTTTTACATGTTTCTCTTTATCACATTTCTTAGTTCTATTGTTTCGTTTGTCAAATTTAATTACCATGTTGTTTTTAATTGTAGTTGTTATGTTTAATTCCTTTTTACTTAATTCCATGTTTAGCTAAACTGTCTTGAGTCCGTTATGTGAGGACCGTCGTCTCCGACGGGACTCGGTAACGAAGTTGGCTTAAATCTTTATTTGAAAATTTTGTTTTGGTCTTTGTTTTTAAATTTAATTTAAATAGCCTTGTCACGAGAGTGAGAGGTTACTTAATATTATTTTTTCACGAGAGTGGAAAATTAACTAAGGTTCAAACCGACACTACAAGAGCGTGGGGGTTGAACCAGATAGTAGAAACTAGGCATTAATCCTAAACACAGCGAGAGCGCTTTAGGATTAATTAGGACTTGTTCAATTTTCAAAACACATTCCTTTTTTAAAATGGGCGAGCGAGAGAAAAATCTCATGGTTAAGGAATGTGGCTTTATTCAAAACCACGAAAGTGTGAGGTTTAGTCTTTAAATTGATGTTTTCTACTAAACATATTTTTAACATAAGTATAAGCCAACGAGTTATAGAGTCCAGGAGGTACACGGAATATACATTCCGGTCTCTCTTTTCTTATATATTTCCCTAATTTTATTTTATTTCAGTTTTAGTTCTTAGTTTCCCCTAAATAAATTATTCATTAGACTTAGCTTTACAAAGCAACGATAGATTACAGTAGGTTGACATTGGTCTCTGTGGGTTCGACAATCTTTTATATTACTTTGATATTTCCGTGCACTTGCGGACGCATCAAGTTTTTGGCACCGTTGCTGGGGACCAACAGTCAATATTGTTATTTTCGTTGTTGCACCGTATAGACTAAGACACTCTTACCTTAATTAATATGTATCACCCAAATATTTTCTACAACTTCCACTCTCAGTATTCCGAGGAATCACAAGAATCCCATAAATTCGACCTCGAAATACTAATGGAAGATTTCAATGCGCCACTAACTCACTCTTATCCCAATTACCTCTACTACCAATTCAAACATTTTGAGGAGTCGCAAGAATCCCATAAATTCGATCTCGAAACATTACTGGAGGATCACAATGTGACGCTAACTTATCCTTAACCAAATTTCCTCTACAATCACCACGCCTAATATTTTTAGGAATCGCGAGAATCACAAAATTCCACTCTCGACACATTAATGGAGGATCTCACTGTAACACTAACTCGCTCTAGGCTAGAATCTATGATGAATGAGCGCTTTGTGAAGACACAAAATGCGACACAAACACACTTTGAGGAACCACAAGAATCCCATAATTTAAACCTCGAAACATCAATGGAGGATTTTAATACGATGCTGACACACTCTAGGATAGAATCTATGATAAAGCACTTTCTAGAGACCCAAACTATCCAAAATGAAGAGTTAAGAAGACTAAGTCTTCATAATAATGAAACCCTTAGGCAGCTGAACAATGCGGTTGAGTCCCTTTTGACTCACAACATGGCCTTGGAGACTCAAATCTCCTTGCTTGAACAAAAACCTCTAGAACCATTCCCTAAGGAGCATGCGAATATTGTAACAACCAGTAGTGAAAAACAAATCAAAAATCCTAAGGAGAGTGATACTGAGGTTGAAGAAAGTAAAAATGAGGCTGAGAAGAGTTCTGATGAGAAAAGAGTGGAGATTGAGAAAAATAGACCGACACCATACGAAAGGAAGGTTATCGAAGAGGTAGACAAGGAAACATCTATTGTTGTTCCCCCTCTCTATACCCCACCGATTCATTTCCTACAAAGGTTTGTGGACACTAAGGTAGACTCCAAATCCAAAACGTATGTAGAGGTATTGAAAAATATCCATACCAATGCGACCTTGTTTGAAGTCTTGCATAAAAAGAGAAAGTTAGAGCACCATGCAAGTAGGGAAATCAACAGTCTTAAGAGGGGAAGGTTAGCCTTTGAGGTGATGGATGAAATAACTAAGCCCAAAATTGAAAAGCTAATACTCAAGATAGATCCAGAACCACCACCACCAGTTCAAAAGAATGAACCACCCCACAAAAGAAAGAAAAGAAAAGGAAAGGGATATGTGAGATAGCTTGATAAGTGGCAATGGAAACCAAAGATGATTAAAAATTCGATCGAGGAGTCATTCTCGAGAGAATCACCATGAGTGC